>CM045560.1:16113001-16264962 GCA_024721245.1 Mitragyna speciosa | reverse complement strand
CATGAAAACAAAACTAGAAACACAAGAATAAAAACAAAAGCAGATCTTGTAAGGTAATAAGGGGAGTAACGCAGCGGAAAATTTAAAAATTTATTACCTTAGCCATGGATCTCTTTGATGTAATCTATACGATTAAAGGGTGTTTAGCACAAATACCTCAAGCATAGAAGGTTTCTATGCTTCAAAGGGCAAGATCCTATTCGATGAAGGTGTTGATCTACCATGAAAAGCCCTCCAAGTGTCGAGCCTCCAACGGTATCCACACGAACATGATCTTTAGGAACCTTTGGGCTTGCTTGCCTTGCCTTTTGAGTGCTAGCTCCCTTGAATGATTCATGAAGAACACAAGAAGAAGAAAGAAGTTGAAACCCTAACAATTAGGGATGGAGGTGTGGCGTTTTTCTTGGAGAGAAAAACGCCACCAAGCTCTCAATTTTTCTCTCTCTAAATTTTGTGTTATGTTTCATCAATCTTCAAGAGTCAAGGCATGGACTTATTTATAGATGTAGTATCCTAGTCTTTAAGGAAACAAGAGCAATTGGAAACCAAGAAGGTTTAGGAAGCTTACCTTAAGCTAATCCTATTCCTTTAGGAAACCAATTCCAAAAGGAAACCAAATAGCTTCTTAATTCCTTTTAGGAAACTAATTTCCATCAAGACTTAGAATATTTATAATTAAGTCCTTTAAGTTAATTTATCGCATAAATTAACCCCATAAGTATCTTATACTTATCTTAATAACAATTTAACCCAAAGACCATGTTCTTATTGTGTGTGACCCATTAGGTTCCATTCACGTTGGCAATAAGTACAAATTATAACTCATTAATTAATTAATTAAGAGCCAGATAAATTAACACTTTAATTTATCATTAATTCACTAATTAATTAATTTGCACTTATAGATCATGAGTGGCGTCTAGCAATGCATCATGACCACCCAAGTGAATAGGAAAGTCATATGGTAGACTACACCTATCAATGACAATGTTACCGTGTAATTAATATCCTTTCACCACACTATATCCCAATTAGTCTAAGAGTGTAGTGCGCACTCTTTAAATGACTAATTAATGATTTCTTGTTCCCGAAATACAACTTTCATAAAAGTATAACCTTGAAACTCTTTCAAGTCATACTTTCACTTTTGCGCAAAAGATTCTTTAAGTCATATTTCAACAAGTGGCCAATCCGGGATATACTCTCCTATAATAAGGAGTGGTGAATCCTATATCGATTACTCACTATCCTTCCATGCTTCATACTATACCCAATCTCTACCGTATGGGCTACTCTTTTACGAGCACCGAGCAATAGAGTCAAAGCATAGCAATCCACACTCAAGATACCATGGTAATCTCAAGTCTAAGGATCACTTACACCATTGCCATTAAGAGTATAATTCATTAAGCACTATGAATAGTAACTCTTGGCGGATCAATCCAATGAACTTGTTCTCTAACAAGCATCCACATACCAGCTTAGGTGTCACACACCATAGTTGACGAGATCAACTACTACTTACCATAAGTAGAGGCAAAGTATGTGCTAGTCTTCCCATATTAATGATGTCCAATCTCATTAATACTACGACTAGGGATATTTAAGAATATAACTTAATGTGTAATAAGAGTCTCATCATTGTAACTCTTACAATCTCTTATACACAGTTAATATTCTATGGACTTTATCAAATAAACTAGTAATATAAATAACAAGTATTAAATGACAAAGAAAATGCCACATATATAAGTATAACACGAAATAAGCGTAATAAAAATCCCAAAAACCAACTTGGTTTTAGGGCATACACTAACAAACTCCCACTTGCACTAAAACCAATCACCTATAGGTTTTAGGCCATGAGCATGACTATCATGCTTATTCTGGGACAAGTCCATGGTGAAAGGATTAGTGACACTTACATTGTGGGAACTTCCTCTATCTTTTCATCATTTGTACCAAACTATTTCCATAAATAGATGGTGGCACCTAAATACACTTTAGGATCATGGATGAGACTTTAGTTCCTTAATTAAATGATGGCTCAATTGTTTCATAAAACAATGGAAGGAACTATTCTTTATCTAACAAAGAATCCCTTGATCCATAGTAACTTCTAAAGCTACCATGTACTCGCCTTTGTTGTAGAATATGTTGTAGTATCTATCATAAAACGCTTTTATCTACTACAGTTCAACGTGAACACCAATTCATCTCATGATTTTCTTATCATCCCTATTGGATTAAAAGTTTGTATCTTTAAATCCACACACTTCCTAAGTGTGATCTCCATAGTCAAGAATAGTCTTTTAGTGCTACTCGAGTACTTAAGAATATTCTTTGATAACCATCTAGTGACACTCACTAGAATTGCTCGTAACACTTAAAGCCAGAAGACATCGGGTCTCGTACATAGGATAGCATATACAATAGAACCTATTGCAAAAGCATATGGGATCTATTAATGCTATCAACCTCAACTAAGTGTCAAAGACACATGTCTCTCAGAAGAGTAATCTCCTATCACATAGGTAAAACCCCTTCTTCGATTACACTATGCTAAACCCTTTAGCATCTAGCCTATGTACTTGGATCTAATGAGACCAAGCAACCTCTTGGATCTATCTATATAGATCTTAATTTCCAAATTAGAGATCGCCTCTCTTAGATTAAGAAATTCTTGGACAACCATATCTTTACCTTTAAAGTATGTTGTTTCCATCAACGATATGTCATCCACATATAGTATCAAGAAAATGACAATGCTCCCACTCAACTTTACATTTACACAAAGCTCGTCTTTGTTTTTGAGAAAATCAAACTCTTTGATTATCTTATCAAAACAAATGCTCCAACACCTTGACACTTGCAAGAGTCCACAAATGGACCCTTGAAGCTTGCGTATCCAATGACTATCAATGGAAGGTGAAGGCCCAAGGGATGTGTCATATACATACCTTTTAATTCCCGTTAAGGGATGAAGTCTTCATATCCATTTGTCATAGCCATAAAAGCAGCTATTGCAAGTAAAATCTTAAATGGATTTAAGCATGGCTAATTGGTGAAATAGGTTTCTTTCAAAGTCAAGCCTTTGAATTGAATCCTTTTTCCATTAACCTTGCTTTATAGGTAACTACGTTACCATCCATGTCAGTCTTTCTCATAAAGACCTACTTGCACCCTATGGGTTTTATCCCTTTAGGTGACTTGAGCAAGGTCTACACCTTGTTCTTGTACATGGAATCCATTTTGGATTTTATGGCATCTTGCCATATCAAGGAGTCTACATTAGACAAAGCCTCTTCGTGACTAGTAGGTTTGTCATCATATATGACTAGTACATTATTGCTCTTGCTAATGAAAAATCTATATATCTCATATGTGAGAAATCTGTATTTCTCAAGAGTATAACGTACTCTACCAGTCTTTTGAAGATTTTGTGTACTTTGAGCTTCCGTTGCGCCTCATCAACATGTGGCATAAGCTCTAGTTCCAACTATTGATCTTTGTCAATTCATGGTTCTTGAACCTTTCAAGTTCTATCTTACTCCCACTGTCTCTTTTAAGAATAACTATTTTTCTAGAAAAAGACATTTCTTGAGACAAACGTTTTGCTCAGGGGATTATAGAAGTGGTGTCCATTGTTTTCACAAGGATACCCCACAAATAGACATTTGTCGAAACATTGGTTGAGTGTATAGGAAGTTGGCGTCTAAGACAAGAACCCCTAAAATGAGGTTAGGAATTGTAGTATGGTCTCATTATGGTTTGCACCATATCTCATAGGGTACAACTTCTCCTCTTTCACTACATCATCAACAATGGTGTGTTAAGTGGAGACCATTGAGAAAGAATCACATTCTTCTTTAATTACTTTGAAACACTTGACATTGAGTATTAGCAACATAGATCAAATCTTTAGTATTTTAATACTCTTGTCAACTTGTTTTTCTTACTTCAACTTTAATGACTTTGAACATTTCAAAGGCCACTGGATGCGTGTATCATATGATACACATAATCATATCCCATATGATCATCCATGAAAGTGATGAAGTATGATAAACAACCTCTAGCATGGATCGACATTGAGCCAAAAACATCTATATGTTAACGTTCTATGAGGATCACTAGCACATTCACCTTTTTCAAATAAAAGGTGTTTTGGTCATCTTTCAAAGTAAATGAGAATCACATGTCTCAAACGATTCATAATTGAATGAGTCCAAGTACACAACTATTATGTAATTTGGAAGTGCGTTTCTCATTCACATGACCAAGTCTATAATGCCAGAAGGATAGTTGTTTCAAAATATAGAGTTTTTGTCTATGTTTGAGAATGGACTTATCAAGGTCTAGGATTTGTAAAACGTTGTTTTAGTGATCTAATACCACAAAGAACACCATTATGTAAAAGAACAGTATATATTCTCTTTTGTAATGGTAAATCTTTTCACATTTAATGTGAATTGATTTCATGTTCTTTTGTAAGAATCAACATAATAACAATGTTTTAAATTCTAGAACAAGCCCAGTTGGTAAAGAGTGTATAAGTCTCTACAGCTAGTGTAGCAACTCTTGCTCCATTCATCACATGTAGTTTGACTTTCTCCTTACTTATTATCTACCATGCTTTAAGACCTTGCACATTTTTGCAAATATGGGATCTATATCCAGTATCTTATACCCAATGGTCTTAATTAGTAGATGAATTTATCTCAAATATAAACATACTTAGAAGTAGAAGCTTCACTAGGCCTCTTTATCTTCTTAGTATTGAAACGAGCCTTACAATTCCCTTTCCAATAGAATTGGAAACATGTGCCCTTAGACTTGTCCATTTTGATCACACCTTTAAGCTTTGTCATAGCTACTTGGGTCTTCTCAAGACCACGCTAGGGTTTCCCCTTGACAAGCAATAAAGTGCCCCTTTCTTCCTTGACTAGATTACTCCTTTAGATATCTCATATCTAATGGTCCTAGATTGTGTATCAACAACTCTTTGAGATGCACAATCACAGACAAAAAGATCTATCAATTTGTGCTACTTTTATAGCTTAGGAATTATAGATGACATTATGATATAAGTAGCAATATCATTATCATCTTTTATGCATCTTGTATGCACATTGTTTCCTAACTATAATTGTCACTATAGGACAAGTGGAAGTGGGTATCAAGGACATAGCCAATTGTGCTTAAGAACTATTCTCAAGTCTTACACTAGTCCAAGAAAATCGTATATATAATGGAGATATAGGGTGATAAGTGTGTTCATGTGTACATTCATTCTACAACAAATGAAAAGATAGTACAAGTATTTGTTTCATGTTATAATTGCAAACCAAAAATGTGGGCTTCGAATTTATTTGGTTTGCTCCCACTATTTTACTTCAAATCAATAACCCTCAAAATATTGATTCGGAAATCCATTGGAGATTCCTAGTGGGCTAGGATCCCATCTAATTCAACTTTGGGTTTGACGGAGGCCAATGCCCCAAAGGTAACTTCGATTAGGTAGATAACTTTTATCAATCACAACTCTTGTGACTCCTAGATTGTTGGGTATCAACTCTTGATATTCACATCTTATGTGTTTCCCAACATTGCCTCAAAAAAATATCATAACATTGACGGAGGCCAAACTCGTTATGTATTTTTGTTAAGTCATACCCATTATTCAGAGATCACATCTCATAGCAAGAACATATTCCGAGTAAGGTGACCTTGACGGAGGCCAACGTGTCAACACTTAATAAGGAACTCTCGATTTTTTACTAGTAATAATGGAAGGCAACTTGTATATATTGACTTAATATTTTATTTGAGGGATTTTTATTTTAATTATACAATATATAGTCTCATCATAGCATGTAATTAAAATATATCGACATATAAAATAAAAACATGCACAATAAACCGTGGATGATTATGGACTTAACTAAAATATTTTCCTCGAGCCTTAAGGAAAATATATGGTCAAATTCCTAAGGGATGTGATCAACTCCTTGATGCATTCCTTGGGAGGTCTTCAACTCTTGATGAGCCTCCATGGTTGCTCCTTGGTTCCATCTCCATCTTCTTTGTACATTACACATGTAATTCTATTCTAAACAATTTAGAAAATTAAAACCTAACTCTAACCTACACAATGTACATTACATGTATTGACTAAGAAACCTCGAGTTACATTCGAGGGGAGTTAGGTGAGAAGAGAATTACATGAGAATAATAGAGAAGGCAGGACACGCAGGCCCTATTTTAAAAACCAATACAAGCCAACCATCAAAATTAATAAAAAATTCAACCATTCAATCACATTGGTCATAGTCCATAATCATCCACCATGCCATCATAATATTTAACAATTAAATAAATTACTTTATTTAATTCTAGTCATAAATCACATGGTCTAATTAATTAGATTAATATTCTTGAATTTATTTGTCTCAAAAATAAAGTTATAGAAGGTGTAGGTTTCCAATATTTAACTTTCCAAATATTAACAATTAAAATTGGAAAGTGTTTTGTAGAGAAAATTCTAAAAATTCGCGTTTTCCAAAAAATTAGGAAAAATCTCCGCTAGAACTCTGCCAGCAAACCGTGGGACAAACCGTGCGCGGGTTCATCCGCGGTTTACAAACCGTGGGACAAACCGTGCGCGGTTTCATCCGCGGTTTGTTCGACAGAACAGTACGGAGTTTTAACCGTGGGTCAAAACGCGCGCGAGTTTTCGCGCGGTTTGTGTCCAGAAAATACGATCTTTGAAATTCTTTGGTCTTTTTCAAAACTCTTTTGAATCAAAACATGTTAAAACCCTTTTAGCACGTAAAATAATTTAGAAACCTTGAATACAACCATAAGAACTCATCTTAATTATTTAAAACACTTTTAAACAATTAAGAACTTATCTTAAAAATCAAACTCTTGATTTTTCTAAAACAATTTTGAGACAAATTTCATCAAGAACAAACCATCCATATTTATGACAATTAAATAAACACAAATCATATAGATATAATCAAAGTAGGCTCTGATACCACTGTAAGGTAATAAGGGGAGTAACGCAGCGGAAAATTTAAAAATTTATTACCTTAGCCATGGATCTCTTTGATGTAATCTATACGATTAAAGGGTGTTTAGCACAAATACCTCAAGCATAGAAGGTTTCTATGCTTCAAAGGGCAAGATCCTATTCGATGAAGGTGTTGATCTACCATGAAAAGCCCTCCAAGTGTAGAGCCTCCAACGGTATCCACACGAACACTGATCTTTAGGAACCTTTGGGCTTGCTTGCCTTGCCTTTTGAGTGCTAGCTCCCTTGAATGATTCATGAAGAACACAAGAAGAAGAAAGAAGTTGAAACCCTAACAATTAGGGATGGAGGTGTGGCGTTTTTCTTGGAGAGAAAAACGCCACCAAGCTCTCAATTTTTCTCTCTCTAAATTTTGTGTTATGTTTCATCAATCTTCAAGAGTCAAGGCATGGACTTATTTATAGATGTAGTATCCTAGTCTTTAAGGAAACAAGAGCAATTGGAAACCAAGAAGGTTTAGGAAGCTTACCTTAAGCTAATCCTATTCCTTTAGGAAACCAATTCCAAAAGGAAACCAAATAGCTTCTTAATTCCTTTTAGGAAACTAATTTCCATCAAGACTTAGAATATTTATAATTAAGTCCTTTAAGTTAATTTATCGCATAAATTAACCCCATAAGTATCTTATACTTATCTTAATAACAATTTAACCCAAAGACCATGTTCTTATTGTGTGTGACCCATTAGGTTCCATTCACGTTGGCAATAAGTACAAATTATAACTCATTAATTAATTAATTAAGAGCCAGATAAATTAACACTTTAATTTATCATTAATTCACTAATTAATTAATTTGCACTTATAGATCATGAGTGGCGTCTAGCAATGCATCATGACCACCCAAGTGAATAGGAAAGTCATATGGTAGACTACACCTATCAATGACAATGTTACCGTGTAATTAATATCCTTTCACCACACTATATCCCAATTAGTCTAAGAGTGTAGTGCGCACTCTTTAAATGACTAATTAATGATTTCTTGTTCCCGAAATACAACTTTCATAAAAGTATAACCTTGAAACTCTTTCAAGTCATACTTTCACTTTTGCGCAAAAGATTCTTTAAGTCATATTTCAACAAGTGGCCAATCCGGGATATACTCTCCTATAATAAGGAGTGGTGAATCCTATATCGATTACTCACTATCCTTCCATGCTTCATACTATACCCAATCTCTACCGTATGGGCTACTCTTTTACGAGCACCGAGCAATAGAGTCAAAGCATAGCAATCCACACTCAAGATACCATGGTAATCTCAAGTCTAAGGATCACTTACACCATTGCCATTAAGAGTATAATTCATAAGCACTATGAATAGTAACTCTTGGCGGATCAATCCAATGAACTTGTTCTCTAACAAGCATCCACATACCAGCTTAGGTGTCGCACACCATAGTTGACGAGCTCAACTACTACTTACCCTGAGTAGAGGCAAAGTATGTGCTAGTCTTTCCATATTAATGATGTCCAATCTCATTAATACTACGACTAGGGATATTTAAGAATATAACTTAATGTGTAATAAGAGTCTCATCATTGTAACTCTTACAATCTCTTATACACAGTTAATATTCTATGGACTTCATCAAATAAACTAGTAATATAAATAACAAGTATTAAATGACAAAGAAAATGCCACATATATAAGTATAACACGAAATAAGCGTAATAAAAATCCCAAAAACCAACTTGGTTTTAGGGCATACACTAACAGATCTGGATGGAATAAAGAAGAAACATGGAACACAAGAAAAGACAAGAAACACACAAGTTGTTGTCTAGGCACGAAGCACTTGACAAACAACAATTAAACAACAAGAATAAAGGGATATATCCGATCTTTCGAAGGAAAAATACGGATTGAAAACCTGAAAAAATCAAGAACAATGCATGCGGGTTTGTGAACGGCCAAGATCGCTTGATGATTCCAAGTGAAAGCCTCGAATATTCTTTAACGAAGAACGAAGAATCATAGGGTTCTAATTTAGGTCGAGATGAGCGAATTCATTCATCTAAACTATGGCTCTATGAATCTTGATCAAACGCGAAAGAATTACTCTAAGCAAGTATTTTGGTCGCCACAAGCATAGGTTTGATAAGACCGAGAACGGTTCTAATCCAAGAACCAAGAAAGCGCTCTGAAAGAGCTCTAAAAAACACACCTTTAGGGTGAATAATGATCCAAAATCTCATAATCTTTCTTTGAATGAACCAAGTTAGCCCTTTGATAGGCTTAGAAGCATATTACAAAATATGGAAAGTAAATCACTAATAAAACTCTAGATAAGCACGATCACTAATCATAGTCTATCATGCCTAACTATTAGGAACGGATTACAACTATGGAATAAATAAAACATTAAGAGAAACCCTAAACTAAGACGAAGTAGCACGTTCTGGGGAAGGCCGCGAGCCGGCCTTAGGTGCGGACTCGATCAGAACATCTGCTGTTCTCCCTTAACCATTCTGATAAAGGCCGTTCGGAAGTCCGCGGCGCGGCCTGGAGCGCGGCCTTGGTCAGAAGCTGCGTTCCTCCATCTTTTTGCATGACTTGAACACCTTGCTCATCCCCTTGGTCAACCATGGCTTTTCCCAATGATCCATCTTCACGTAAAGCTCCTTCCTTGACCCAAATTAGTGTAACAAGTCTTGACGATTGTAAAAAGCCATCCCACGTAGCTTCATCCTTAAAGCGTATTCATGATCAATCCATGCAAATTCCATGTTCTTGAACACCAACATGGGGTGCTTGATAGATGATCCTTGGCTCCCTCATCTCAAATGTGAGAAGCTCATCTCCATGGACACCATCGTGAATCGTGCTCACATCAGTAATCAATATAGGATTCACCACTCCTTAATAGGAGAGTATATGAAATACCCAAAGTTCAATTCCGTACTTTAGAAAATTAACTTGACCCTTTTAGATTCATTTCCTTGAATTAGCATGACATGCATAGAAGCTAGGTTTGTGTTAGCTTTTTAAACAAAAAAAAAAAAATTGTAGCACAAGATGTCACAAAATTAGGGGTCAATTTGTGAAGTAAGTTGGTGAATTAAACACCATATAATCTGCCTTATTAGCCCTAGTAAGGAGGACTACACAAAGGAAAATAATTAAAATGAAAAAAAAAGAAGAAAAATCTTCTCAAGAAGCTAGCTGGTCAAACAAGACAGCAAGCAAGTAGGAGGTGTCATCTTTTTGGAATTTGTAGGGTGAAGCAATGCACCTTGTGAGCAGCCAGCTTCATGTTCTGATTAG
Organism: Mitragyna speciosa; assembly: GCA_024721245.1. NCBI lineage: Eukaryota > Viridiplantae > Streptophyta > Magnoliopsida > Gentianales > Rubiaceae > Mitragyna > Mitragyna speciosa. Next base: position 16,254,596 of record CM045560.1, on the reverse strand, counting down.
ATGAGATAAAAACAACTGAAAAATGAAAGGAAAAAATGAGCTTGAAATTCATGCAAAGAGAGAAAGAGAAAGGAGAGAAAATCTGGAGAAAAAGCAAGCTGGAATTGAACCAAGATTGAAAGCTCTTGAGGGTAACACCAATTTTCTTAACTTCTTGATTGATTCTATATGTTATTTAGCAAAGCTAAAACTTAATTGATGGTATATAATCTGATTTGGAGGTGGAATTGAACTAGGAACTAGGAGCTTTTGAACCAAGAAAGCTTTAACATACCTAGAACCCGCAGCACAGTCACCTCTGCGCAGCTGTAGGAAACTGATCATAACTTTGTGTAGAAAACTCAAAATTGGATGCCTGTTTGTTGTTTTAGAAACTAGATTCAGAGGCCTTTTCATGGTATAAAATTATGTTCTGGTTCGTCATGTAGAAATATCAGAATCGTTTGGAATCTGGCTGAAAAGCTAGACCTGCAAAGAACAGGGTTGGTGAGGTCCTAATTTGTAAGCCAATTTCAACCTCGATATGATTCAGATATGAATTGGAGACCTTCATAAGAGTTTTAGTTCTTGAATTCTAGTTTCTACACATGTAAATATCACTCTCATACAACCTATATTTTGAAAGATATGCTTGAGTTGAAAATCAGCATCTCACTGCACTGAGAATTTCGAAAATCAGCATATGGTTTGCAACTTGTTTAAATTGTGGCCATATTTTCGACTAGGATTTTCTTCGAATTTAAAAATGGTTTCTTCTGAAGAGTTGTAGGAATATGAATCTAGTTTCCAACAGTACCAATTTTGTAGCGTTTTGATGAGTATATCCCAAGTTAATGTTCAAATGAATAGGACCCTGCGCAGGCAGCCAAGAGAGGATCTGCTGAGCTTGAAGCCCATGGCTCTACCCACGGTTCCTCTCCAAATTACTCCTTTTAAAACAGTTTTCTTGGTCCATTTGAGCCCTATTTTTCAAGGGTTTTCACTTGTTTCATGACATATCATTAGGCATGCTTTTATTAAGTTAATATTAGGTTCATGATTTGGGTTTTCTTAAGTGAGTCAATTACACTTTGTAGGTGATTTTGATGAGGCCAGAAACTCAAGCTATTTGAGTTGATTCAACAATCAGGTGGGTGATAGTTTTGAGGAAGTTGAGGTGAGGACTTCCTTATACTTTAGCTTTTTCAAAAAAAGTATAACTCTTATGTATACTTGACTTTAAATCACTACTTGGATATCAAGTTGGCATGAATGAAGTTTAAGTGCGCGTGAATGGTTCTTACGAAAAGAATGTGAATTGATTGAAAGTATTTGATATTTGTTCATATGTTTGGAATGACTCTTTATTTGCTAATGTTAATTACTTTACCAAGACTAGTCTATATGATACGTATGATATACTGGCCTACCTAGCGGGAGAAATAGCTAGGACATGAGTATGGCCTACCTGGCGGGATAAATAGTCGGGCTGAATTCCAGTAGGTTGATGGTTAACTTGTAAATATTGAGCTATTCGTGAATGAAGATTAATATATGTATCTGTGTGAATGTCATGAACTAATTCATGCCCTAAAGTATAATTATAGCTCCTCACTGAGCATGTGAAGCTCACTCCTCTTTGATTAATTATTGCAGGTTTTTGTGAAGTTTTGGGAATAGGCTTTTGGGCTCATTGGGTTGGATTGTTGAAGGTGAGCCTAGTGTATGTAGTTAGAGTAGGAAGCAATGTGCTTTGCGAAGATTTGTGGTGGCAGTCATGTAATGTAAATACTCAGGATTTGTATTATATGGGTTTTGATGTAAATTATACTTTGCTTATGGATTGTAGATTGTGAGATTGTGCTATAAGAATTTAATCCAATTTTATTGTATAGCATGTTTTTAAAATGAAACCTAAATTGTCAGGTGGTAAACTTGGGAGATTTTATTTATGTTAATGGAAAATTGATGATATCTCAGGAGGATTCGTTATTGATTGTTACATTTAAGTCCTCTGATTTCGCTAGCCTGGTATTGTGGGGTTAATTCTCCATGATACAGCGGGGGTGTTATACGCCGGATACAGGGGTGTGACAGTATATCCCTTTATGGCCACTTGTTGGAAATATTAACTCATAAATCTTTTGCAGAAGTGATAGTATAACTTGGAAGTAGTTTCAAGGTTATACATCATGGAGAGTTATATTTCTGGAACAAGAAAATATAAATTAGTCATTTAAAAGTATGCACAATACTTATAGACTAATTGGGATATAGTGTGGTGAAAGGATATTAATTACACGGTAACATTGTCATTGAAGGGTATGGTCTACCATATGACTTTTCTATTCACTTGGGTGGTCATGATGCATTGCTAGACGCCACTCATGATCTATAAGTATGAATTGATTAATTAGTGAATTAATGATAAATTAAAGGTGTTTAATTTATCTAGCTCAATTAATGAGTTATAATTTATACTTATTGCCAACGTGAATGGAACCTAATGGGTCACATACATAAAGAACAAATCTTTGGGTTAAAATGTAATTAAGATAAGTATGAGATACTTATGGAGCTAATTTATAAGATAAATTAACTTAAAGGACTTATTTATAAATATTCTAAAGTCTTGCAGGAAATTAGTTTCCTAAAAGAAATAAAGTAACTAATTGGTTTCCTTATGGAATAGATTTCCTAAAGGAGAAGGATTAGCTTAAAGTAAAGTTGCCTAAACCTTCTTGGTTTCCAATTAGGCTTTATTTCCTAAAAGACTAGACTACTTCCTCTATAAATAGGTTCATGCTTTGACTCTTGAATTATTATTGCAACACAAAAGAAAAACTAGTGAGAGAGAAATTGAAAGAAAGAAACACGCCTCTTCTTCTCTCTCTAGGTGTCTCTCTCTCTCTCTCTCCTAATTGTTAGGTTTTTATTCTTCTTGTGTTCTTAAATAATTCAAGGGAGCTAGCACTCAAAAGTCAAAGCAAGCAAGCCTTCAATGTTCCCAAAGAAGTTGTTCGTGTGGATATCGTTAGAGGCTCAACGCTTGGAGGGCTTTTCGTGGTAGATCTAACATCTTCTTCGAAGGATCTTTGCCTAGAAGCATAGAAATCTTCTGTGCTTAAGGTAATCTTCATGCAAAACCCCCTTGTTAATCATATAGATATGTCAAAGAGATCCTGTGAATTAAGGTAATAAATTTTTATTTTTCCGCTGCGTTACCTATGCTATTATCTTACAGACACCAAATTTTGACACACCATTTACTTTTCAAAAATTGGGGAGGTGTCTATACTTTTGGGGTTAAATTCTAATTTTTTAATAATTCGGGGGCTAAAATAGTAATTTTATATGTAAATATTTTTTATTAGCTTTTGGGGGTTTTAAAATTCATATTTTTTACTTTCATATGAATTTGTTAATTTTTTATGATTTTTCTAGATTCAATTGGTATTTTTTATATATTTTATCAGCACAAAGGGCAAAATGGTAATTTCACCTTGCAAACACCATTTTAGTTCATCTTTAGTTCCAAATTCATTTTTCTAACTCTTTAAGCATGTTTCTAAATTTTCTTGATTTTTTCAGAAAACAATAGCTATTTTTTTGTAAATTTTCATTGTTCAAGGGTAAAATAGTTCATTTTATAAATTAAATTCATTTTTCATCAATTTTTGAGTCATAAATGTATTTTCAGTTTTTTAAGCTTATTTTTAATTTTTGATAATTTTTTGAGGTAAATAGCTATTTTTCTGCAAATTTTCATTTTCCAAGGGTAAAATCATCATTTTACAATTTAATTCATTTTTCATCAATTTTTGAGTCATAAATGTATTTTCCAGTGTTTTAAGATTATTTTTAAATTTTTGGTAATTTTTCAAGGTTAATAGCTATTTTTCTAGTGAATTTTTATTGCCCAAGGGCAAAATTGTTATTTTTACAGTTTAAATTTATTTTTCACCAATTTTGAGTCATAAATGTATTTTCTAGTGTTTTAAGATTATTTTTAATTTTTGGTAATTTTTCAAGGTCAATAGCTATTTTTCTGTGAATTTCCGTTGTACGAGGGTAAAATCGTCATTTTACAGTTTAAAATTATTTTTTGTCAATTTTTGTAGTCATAAATGCATTTTCTAGTGTTTCAAGATTATTTTAATTTTTGATAATTTTTCGAGTCTAATAACCATATTTTGTGTATATTTTTGTTGTCCTAGGGGCAAAATCGTCATTTTACACCCGAGCATGTTTTTATCAGTTTTAAGCTCTAGATTTTATTTTTGAAATCTACTTCGAATTTTTTTTTAAAAATTTTAGAGATTGCTGTCAGATTCTTTGTATTAATTTTTAATTTTGGGTTAAAAAAATATTTTTTTAATAAAATTAGTATTTTTAATACCGGTGGCGTTTTCGTTATTTTATAGCATTCTTGGCCAACAAGACAAGTGGCCTTATAAATACTCCTTTTAATGCCCTTATATGTCTTTATATGTTTATTTGCTTTTCGATTCATGCTTTATTGCTTTAATTCATGTTTGATCAGTTTTGTATTCCGTCACCACACTAGACCAATGCTAGTTATGGTATTCTCGCTTCCCAGCTAGTCCAATGCTAATGGGGAGTTCCTAGAAAGGGTTAGTCCAATGCTAGACTCTGAGGTCATTTTAGCTGATAGTTTCAATCCCTATGTGCATTGCATGGCATTTCACACACTACTTCTCATATTTAGGCTTTTTCATTTATGCATGATATTTCTTTGTATATATCTTACTATTATTACCTATTTTTACATAAACTCAGTGTATGACACTTAAGTTATATTTCACATAGAAGTTAGGTCATTTTGTGTGTTCTGACTAAAAATAGTCGTCTACTTACGTGGGAAGCAGGTGGATTGATAGGCAACTCTTCCCTCCGTAAGTGAAAAAATATCAGTCACGAGTTATTAGTCCTCGTATGTAGCATTTCCCACTTTCTTCGACACTTACTATCTATAGTATTTTCTTTTTCCTCTTGCATTGCTTTTTGCATATACACTCATGACTCCTTCGAGATCTCGACTCGGGTTTCGCAATTAATGCGATAATCCCGACTAAGCCTCGACCGAACATGTTGACCCTTTCGATACCCACACTAAGATTAGGACTTGTGATAATAGCTTTTTCACACATGTTTTAGAGTGTCTAAGTGGTGGTTTGCGTAGGTATTTTAGCACTTTTATTTAGTAGTTTTGGGTCAAACCAGTTATTTTCTAGACTTACTTCTTGTTGTCTATTGAATTTTATATTGGAGCAAAATAGAGCCATGTACTTGACATGCGGTTTGACATGCGGGTTGTTTCCAGAAACTTTGCCAATTAAACTACATGTGACCCCTCGCGCGTTTTCTCAAACGTTTCAGTTTCATTGTAAAAATCGTGGGTAAAAAACGCACACGTTTCCATCCACGTTTCATGTCCAGAAGCTTTTGATATTTTGTATGAAGAAACGTGGATTTAACCTCGCGCGTTTTCTCAAACGTTTCATTTTCATTGTAAAAATCGTGGGTAAAACCGCGCGTTTTCAGCCACAGTTCGTGTCCAAAAGGTTTTGAAAATTTTTAATAAGGAACCGTGTGTACACCATTGTGCATTTGGCTTTTGAATGTTACTGCGTATGATAAACTGCGTGACCACCCGCGCACGGGTTATCACGCAGATTGTGCACAGAATGATAGTAACATGAAACCGTGCGAAAAACTGCGGACCCTCTTCATAAACCACCCGCGGGTATGGTCGGGTTTTGAAAAAAATAGAACAGACGCAACCCTTTCTCCCATTTCCTTCTTTCTTCCTCCCTCTTCCCCTTCCTCTCTCTCTCACGCACGAAAACCCCAAGCTCTATTCCCTTGACTTTCACCATTTTTCAACCCTAAACACTGCACACACATCACATTCTACCCCTCCTTATTTAGATTGTACAAGTTTTCTAGCATTTTTTTTGGGCCAAGAAGAGAGTTTTTGGAGGGAACCATTCTTCCAAAGGAAAAGTTCTTACCTTTACCACAAGTTGTGCTTCTACTAGGTAACCCCACTAATTTTGTGTTTATTTCATTGCATTTGAGGTAAAAATTGACTAATTTGTGCAATTTCTCTTAGATTATTGTGAGAATACTGTGGTGAAACATTGTGTTGATACTTTAAGGTTTAATTCAAATGTGATTTCTCATACTTATGTCTGCTTGGTTAGATTCAAATCATGAGTTAGTCAATTTTTAGCCTCATTTGGATTTAGATGATTAAAGGTGGGAATTTTAACCAATAGTGCTTGATTTTGGTAATTTTGGTTTGAAATTGAGTTATACATGTTTGAATTGGTTGGTAATTGAGTGAGATAAGATGACATTTTATTGAATAATACAATTCCTGGGCAATTAGTCCAATTTGGAGATTCGTATTTTATGTCATTGTGCGAATTACTTGGTGATTGGGTATTTATAATTTTTCTAAGTCAAGTTTTGGGCACCAATCACTATAATAGTGATGAAGACATCAATGCTCGTGTTCAAGTTCAAGGGAGTCGTGATCATAGTGTTGCTGCAAAGAGCCCATTCCAAGACATGGGAGGTCTAATGACGAGGTTGAGAGCTAAAAGGTTGAAGCAAGCTTTGCAAGGTTTGATTATAGAATTACATGAAAATGAAGCTACTTGGTTGAAACAAGAACCTACAAGGCTATTCACTTATTTTGGGCTAGAGTTGGAGGAGCTTGGAGGTCGTGGACTTGGATTCGATTGAAGATGCCGTTTGCCACTTGAGGTTATGGGTTTCATGGGCTTAGTTCGTTAGTTTAATAGCCCACGTTGTACCTTTAGTTGCACGTTTATGTTATGGAACAACTAGGGTTAAGTTAGTTTCCATATTTAGTTTATATCTTGATGTTATGCGCCTCTTTATAGAGGGTGTTACTATTCATCCGAATTTTAGAACATTAATCAATAATATTGAGTTTTTCTCTTCAATTGTGCGTGTGAGCATTATTGAGTTTCCCTTTGTTCTTGGGTGAAAGAACTACTCTTGCATTCTTGACAATTCTTGTTGAGTATTCAAGATTCCGCCTAGGGTTCTTCTTGAGGGTTTGAATCTGTCCAAAGAGATTGTCGACTAGGTGTCTATTCCACATTGTTGGTTAGGGGTCTAGGGTCGTTTCTCTAAGGGGGGAGTTCAACAAATCTTGTTGGATCTGAAGCAAAACAATCCAAGTTGTTCTTGGGGTCTTCGACAAGTTACGAAGGGGTCAAGAAGATTGGGTTGCATCCTTGGTTTCAAGAGTCTTGGACCGTCACTTCCGTGGATCTCGTATCAATTGGTATCAGAGCATTGGTTCATCTTGAAATCCAGGTTTTCCAAGCCAAATTTTCCTTTGGAAGATTCGGCTATATCTCTTTATTTTGTTTCTTGGAGTTTGTCGAGTTTTGTTCTTGTTCTTGTTGCTGTTTCTTGCATTTTTCTATTCTGTCCGTTTTTGTCCAGTTTGTTTTTCGTGTTTCTTGTCTTCAAAAATTGTGTTGGTGCCTTTTGTTTCGTGTCTTAGGGTTTGTCATAACCTTTAGAGTCGTTCTTGATATCTATACATCAAGAATTCTAGGGTTTTGTGTGTGGTTTGCTTAGAATCCTTACTGTTTTCGGGTGTTCTTTGTTGTTTTAATGTTTCTTGTGTTAAAACTTTTGAGAAAATTGAATCTTGGCCTACATAAGAACCTTGAAACAATTTTCCTGAAGGTTACTCTTGATTTCTCTTTAAAAAAAAAAAACAAAAGAGAGAGAGGTTGTTAGAAGTGAAAAAAAAAATTTGTACTGTTCATCCCACTGTAGCGGCGGCGTCACTGTTCACGCTGACGGTACTGTTCATCCGAATTTTTTTTCTTTTTTTTTCAGTTTAATTTTTTTTTTGTTTTTGGGAGTTGAATTTTGTATTTTGTGAGTTGGTTGTGTTGTTAAAAAAAAGAGAGAGAGAGAGAGGTTGTTAGAGGTGAAAAAAAAAAAAAGTCTTGCACAAAGAAAAATCGTGCAATACAAAGGAAAGCGAAAGAGGCATGCAAGGTGATAAAAGCCAAGCATATGAACTCAACCAATTAAACTAAAGTATATTTGGCTGGAATACTGTCCTTGTACAACTGAATAGACCTGTTGAAACATACAGATCGTTGGACAGAGAACAACGCCACGTACGAAAGTTTAATTGACCAGATTCTACTCTTCTTATTTCTTGATGTTTTGGTGGAGTTTCTTGTTATTTCTGTTTGAACATAAGTGCATTAAAGTTATTAAAGGACATTTGAAAATCAAGATTTTCATCAAGAAAACCACACACTAGGGGTGTCAAACGTGCTTCTTAAATCTGAAATTCCTTGAGTCTTGGTTTCTTGAATTCTAGTGGTTTAAACCTTACCCTAAGCTTCCATTTTCATTACTACTCATCTTGAATACTTACTTGGGTTTGTACCAAGGATCAATTGAGCAGGTTCTCATTCAAGGGCATACAAGGTACGCTCAAGGAGTGGTAAAAGGCTAAGGTGTGAGCTCATCATCGGGTAAAAGCCAAGATTAATTGGTGTGATACACGAGTGACGAGGGATACACGTAAGGGAGTGAGTGAGGTTTTATCTTGATCCATTGTTCTTTTCTTGTGTTACTAACGATTTTTGCAGGTTGTTGAGAATACCATGGGTGAAGGAAAAGCTATGGAGGATAATGAGCTTAAGCTGTTCATAAAGGCTATGCAAGACACACAAAGAAAAAACAATGAAAATTTTCAGACCATCATGGCACAACTTCAACAAGTGTCTTTAAGGATGGACAACTTTGAGAATGTGACAAGGGGTCGTGAGGAGTTGTCTGGAAATTTGGGAGCCCGTGGTACTTCCTCTCACACAAGGGTGACCCGCAACCCTACTTATGAAGATGAATTGGGAGCCGAGTCTGATTTTGAAGAAATAGGTACAAGGAGAGGAAGGAGGGTGGTAAACCGTCAAGATGACAACCTTGGAAGCATCAAAATGAAGATTCCATCGTTCCAAGTAAAGCTCGATCCCGAGGCTTACATTGAGTGGGAACGCAAAGTGGAGGGGATCTTCAATTGCCACAATTACTCGAAGGGGAAGAAAGTACAACTTGCTGCGATTGAGTTTACAGATTATGCGAGTGTTTGGTGGGACAAACTCCACAAGGACCGTGCTAGAATTTGGCGAAGCACCCGTGAACACATGGAGTGAGATGAAAAGGCTCATGCAAAAGAGGTACATTCCGAGCTACTACACACGTGATCTCCATTGGAAACTTCAAACATTGAGACAAGGTACCATGTCCGTGGATGATTACTTCAAGGAGATGGAGATTTTGATGATGAGGGCCAACTTAGAGGAAGAAGGAGAGGCACTAATGGCAAGATTTATGGGTGGCCTCAACACTGATATTAGGCAACGTGTGGAGTTGCAACATTACCTTGACATAGGAGATTTGGTTGACATGGCAATCAAGGTAGAGCAGCAACTCAAGGCATCAAAGCCGAGGCCCATTGCTTCACCCTCAACCCGGCCAGCTTGGAGGGATTCACGAGATAGAAGGGCTATCCAAGAATGTGATAAGGGGGCTGCTCAAACACCATCAAAAATTAATGAGCCATGGCAAAGAGGGGCTACGGGTTTGGCAAGTAATAAACTCAAGAGTGAGAGCTCCACATCCAAGCTACCAAACAAGGGTAAGAATGAGACTTCTTCTAGACAGAGAGATGTTAGGTGTTTCAAGTGTCAAGGATATGGCCATATTTCCTCTCAATGTCCAACAAAAAGGAATATGATCATTCTTGGCAATGGGGAGGTGGAGAGCGAACATTCAAGTGATGAAGAGATGCCTCCACTTGAAGGACCTAGTGATGATTCTGTTGAAGGGGGACCCGAGGATGCCATTCCATCTAGTGGTGAAGTGTTAGTGACTAGAAGATCATTGAGCATCCAACCAAAGGAGGAGGAAGAGGAGATGCATAGGGAACATATATTCCACTCAAGATGCTTGGTTCAAGGCAAGGTATGCAGTGTTATTGTTGATTCTGGTAGTTGCACTAATGTAGCTAGTACCTTGTTTGTAGAGAAATTGAAGTTGCCTACAATTCGCCATCCAAAGCCATATTTCTTGCAATGGTTGACAGATTTTGGGGATGTGAAGGTAACCAAGCAAGTGCTAGTATCCTTTGCCATTGGAGGATATGTGGATGAGGTATTATGCGATGTTATTCCCATGCATGCATGTCATATTTTGTTAGGTCGTCCATGGCAGTTTGATAGGCGTGTGATTTATGATGGTCATAAAAATACTTATCGCCTAGTTTGGAAGAAAAAGGAGTTCATATTGAGACCATTGACACCTATGGAGGCCTATGCTGATCAAGCACGAATTACAAAAGAGTGCAAGGCTCGTGATGAGTCCAAAGGAGCCAAGGCCGAGGGGTCTTTATTGGAGTCGCCTAGACAGATTGTGCATCATGAAAGCAATCGGTCTAGTGGGGAGAAAAAGAAAGGGAAAGGGAAAAGAGGGGAAGCCGAGAGAGATGAGGGGAGAAAAGTGAATGCCTATGCTGGGAAAAGTGAGATCAAGAATGCATTGTTGGCAAGGCAACAACTTCTTGTCATTTTGTATAAAGATGTTTACTTTTCTACTAATGAGCTTGACCCTTCTCTTCCTAGTGTTGTTGTTTCTTTGTTGCAGGCATATCAAGACTTATTCCCTGAAGATGTCCCAAGTGGATTACCACCTTTGAGAGGGACAGAACATCAAATAGATTTCATGCCTGGAGCAAGCATTCCAAACCGTCCGGCTTATAGAGCTAACCCTGAGGAAACAAAGGAGATTCAAAGGCAACTAGATGATTTATTGGAGAAGGGCTTTGTGCGTGAGAGCCTTAGTCCGTGTTTTGTGCCTGTGATTCTTGTACCTAAGAAGGATGGTTCTTGGAGGATGTGCATAGATTGTCGAGCCATTAATAAAATCACGGTAAAGTATCGTCATCCTATACCTAGGTTAGATGATACGTTGGATGAATTATATGGTTCACAATTGTTTTCAAAAATTGACTTGAAAAGTGGTTACTATCAAATTCGAATGAAAGAGGGTGATGAATGGAAAACTGCTTTCAAAACTAAATTTGGTCTTTATGAGTGGTTAGTTATGCCTTTTGGTTTGACTAATGCTCCTAGTACTTTTATGAGGTTGATGAATTATGTTTTCCGTCATTTAATTGGGAAATTTGTAGTAGTTTACTTTGATGATATTCTTGTGTATAGCAAGTCCTTGCAAGAACATGTTGATCACTTGCGTGCTGTTTTTGAGATACTTAAAGAACATCAATTGTTTGCTAATCTCAAAAAGTGGTCTTTTTGCATGGATTCTGTTATATTTCTTGGTTTTGTTGTAAGCTCAAATGGAATAAGTGTAGATGAAACCAAGGTAAAGGCAATTAGGGAGTGGCCGACCCCTACTAATGCTAATGAGGTAAGATCTTTTCATGGTTTAGCAAGTTTTTATAGAAGGTTTGGGCGTGATTTTTCTTCAATTGCTGCACCTTTGAATGAACTTGTTAAAAAGAATGTGATTTTTAAATGGGAGAAAATGCATGAAGATGCTTTTAGATTGTTAAAGGAAAAACTCACCAATGCTCCTTTGCTTAGTTTGCCTAACTTTGACAAGGTTTTTGAAATTGAATGTGATGCTAGTGGAATCAGTATAGGGGTTGCTTTGATGCAGGATTTTAAGCCAATTGCCTACTTTAGTGAGAAGCTTCAAGGGGCGAGCTTGAGTTATCCTACCTATGATAAAGAACTTTATGCTTTGGTTTGAGCTCTTCAAACTTGGCAACATTATTTGTGGCCAAATGAGTTCATCATACATTCTGACCATGAAAGTTTGAAATTTCTCAAGTCTTAAGGTAAGTTGAACAAGAGACATGCTAAGTGGCTCGAGTTCATTGAAACCTTTCCATATGTGATTAAGTATAAGCAAGGTAAGGAGAATGATGTGTGCACGGTTGCGTTGCCAAGAAAGTCTTGGATTTCAGGTATGCAACTCGTTGAACTCAAGACCTCGTTTGATTCGTGAACCAAGGAACCCTTGACGTGGAGTTGTTTTGCCTTGAATTCTTCCCTTGAAGATGAGCATGCCTAAGAACAACTAGAATTAGACCAAGTTGAGCGAGTTCAATCGTCTAACCTAATTAACTCTAAGACTTGATCCAAAAACTCAAGAAAACTCTAAGCGAAGTTGGTGGTCGCCACAAGCAAGCTTGATAAGACCAAGAGTAGTTCTTAATCGACAAAGAACCAAGAAAATTCTCACAATAGAGAAAACACACAATTTTTCTGAATAATTCTTGTTAAATTCGTAACTAATAATATGGCCTATAAATAGGCTTACAAAGAACATTCTAGAGTTGTGAAAATAGACTTAACTTCTAAGACAAAACCTATACTAATGAAACTACCAAAACAAAGCATGAATTAACTAAAATAACTAAGTCTATTACAACTCAAAGACTATAAAAATCGTAACTAATAAACCCTAATGGGCTGGTGGTCCATTAAGCCCACAAAACCATCAATTGGACTTCAATTCTTCAAGCTCCCCACTCGTGTGGCCCATGAAGTTCTCATCCAATGTTTGTTCAGCCCAAATCACATTAATGAGTTGTTTAGATTGATCCTTTGAGCCCAATTGCAAAGCCTCCTCATATGAGTCCAATATGAGTCCATGCAATGCATCCTTCATTCTTCTAGTTCTTGCTCTAGTCATAGGACCATCCAAACCATTAAACACATCATTGGAGCTCCTCAAACTCGATCCATCATCCTTGGAACGTCCCTCTTGAAGGTCTCCACCTTGGGACTCATCATTCCCTCCTTCCTCGAAAGGATTCGTCCTCGAATCTACGAGTTCATATAAACTACTATTAGTAACTAAAGGATTGATAGATGAGCAATTATAACCACCAAGAATATTAAGCACATAAAAATTGGATGGTATATTACAAGAATAAACATAAGTAAAGAAAAACTCAACATTCTTTAAAGATGAAAAACTAAAGAACTCAAAAACACATATAAAAGATGCAAAGACAGATTGATGTTTAAGTATAACATACATGCTTAAATGAGTTTTATCCTTAAAAACATGCAAAAGAATGAACAAACATGAACTATTAAACAAATACCTATGAACAGACTTAAAGTAACAAGCATTAACAAGATGACCATCATGATCATAATCTAAATAAGACTCTTGAACACTAACTGAGTGAAAAGCACTAATAGAAAGGTCTTGAATATGTATGCAACACCAAATATGATTAAATTCGTAATGAAAAATAACCCTAAAAACAGAAACACCATTATTAGCTAAAACACTAAGATGCTTTGGATAGAATGCATGGACAAACATATAAGCCCTAGAACAAATAACATGACACGATAAACTATAAGATAGATGCTGCAAATCACTAGTTAAAGCTAAACATGCTAAATGTGAAACATGGTTACTAACTAAAACACTAGAATGAATTGGATAGAATGCATACAAAAACATATAAACTCTATCATGGAATAATAATTTGCAAAATAAACCACAAAAATCGCTAGAAATATGATCATAAAACACAAGAAATCCTTCAAGACAGATTGACCTAGATGAAGTTAAACAAGCTAGATGCAAGACATAATCACTTAATCTAATCAAATAACCATGCAAAACAAAATTAAAGTGTAAATTAAAAACACTAAAACAAAAAAACTTAGGCCACAAAGCGTTTATATCTAGCAAGTTCTTCATTTTAGTTGTGGCGTTTGGACTTTGTGAATCAATCCAATTAACACCATGCCACCAATCAAACATGTATTTGATCAACCAATTGATGTTGATGGCATGAGACCAAAATTTTGTCTCTAAACATCTTCTCTTCACCAAGTCATGTCTTGGGAACACTTGCATCTTCTTGCTTGGTGATAAAAATCTAGAAACTTGCAACTTAACGCCATTGAATAAGCAATTTGTAGGTGGCGTCACTTTGTCTTGAAATTGATTTCCAAGTTGCTGCAAAGGAGAAACAAAAACACTAGGAAAACAAGTGTTAGGAATGTTAGCAAAATAATCTACTTCTTTGTACATAGGCACAAGAAGTTTAGGCCTTTCAATCAAAGCACTCTTTTTCTCACTTTTGCTAGCTTCCACTTCCACTCTCTTATTTTCTTCTTCTTTCTCAGAATTTTTCCTCTCGATTTGTTCTCCCTCAAGATCTACACTATCCTCACTCTTCTCTTGCACACACTCTTCTTTTTTATCACTTTTTTCTTTTGCTTGTGTGCTCAAAGATCTTTCCCACTCTTTGCAATCTCTTGAAATTTTCTCTTTATCCTTATTTACCTCAAGTGAGGGCAAAGGAATTAGCTTGATATTCCTCCCATTCCATTTGAAAGAGTAGTTATTGTTCACCTCATCATATTTGGCTTCATTCTTAAGTTGCCATGGATGCCCTAAGATTACATGACAAGTCTCCATTGGTACCACGTCACAAAGAATCTTATCATGATACTTGTTAAGTGAAAACTCCAACTCCACTTGATTGGTTACTTCAAATTCTTCATTATCAATCAACCTTTTGTATGGATGTGGATGCTTCAACAAAGGCAATCCTAGCTTTCCAACACACATAGTACTCACCAAATTAGTGCAACTAACATGATTAATGCGCGTACTACATACCTTGTTTTTCACAGTGCATCTAGTATAGAATTCAACTTGTTGCACTTGTTCACTATCTCGCAATGGTTTATCCTTCTCTTCAAAAGCATCACGATTCTTCTTTTGAATGAGAGGTGATGAAATTTGATCTTTAATTGAGAGAGTAGATTTCCTCCTCAAGCACTCTTTCTTTTTGAGCAGCCACAAGTGCTTTATATCTGCTCCAAAAATCATCCCAATCATCAAGACCCTTCATGTCATCCTCCTTCTTTGAAGTATAATAATTCTTGGACAACTTTTTAGAGGATTTGGATGCAAAAGCTTTGGCATTAGAGGACTGCGAATGCCTATCCATCTTTTCATAGATCTCATCTTTCATAAGGTGCATCTTTCTTTCAAAATCGCCAACAATGGCTTCCCTAAACAATTTTAGTTCATTATTAATGTCCATAGAAGGGGCCATTATGTCCTAAAAACCTGCAAGAAAAATCGTTAGAAAAAACAAAGAAAATAGACAAGAATATGTGAAACACTCCCTTAGTATTTGGCACTCGATTCCCTCAAGTAGATTGGCTTTTACCCTCGAATGAGCTCACAACTAAGCCTTTTTCCACTCAAAGAATCTTCTTGTAGGCTCTTTGATGCGCACGGTTGCGTTGCCAAGAAAGTCTTGGATTTCAGGTATGCAACTCGTTGAACTCAAGACGTCGTTTGATTCGTGAACCAAGGAACCCTTGACGTGGAGTTGTTTTGCCTTGAATTCTTCCCTTGAAGATGAGCACGCCTAAGAACAACTAGAATTAGACTAAGTTGAGCGAGTTCAATCGTAACTAATAATATGGCCTATAAATAGGCTTACAAAGAACATTCTAGAGTTGTGAAAATAGACTTAACTTCTAAGACAAAACCTATACTAATAAACCCTAATGGGCTGGTGGTCCATTAAGCCCACAAAACCATCAATTGGACTTCAATTCTTCAAGCTCCCCACTCGTGTGGCCCATGAAGTTCTCATCCAATGTTTGTTCAGCCCAAATCACATTAATGAGTTGTTTAGATTGATCCTTTGAGCCCAATTGCAAAGCCTCCTCATATGAGTCCAATATGAGTCCATGCGATGCATCCTTCATTCTTCTAGTTCTTGCTCTAGTCATAGGACCATCCAAACCATTAAACACATCATTGGAGCTCCTCAAACTCGATCCATCATCCTTGGAACGTCCCTCTTGAAGGTCTCCACCTTGGGACTCATCAGAGAATATTGTGGCTGATGCACTATCTCGTAGGTACACTCTTCTTACTTCTTTGCATACTAAATTACTTGGTTTTGAGTACTTGAAGCATGCTTATGTGGGGGACCGTGACTTTGGTGATATTTGGCAGATTTGCATGAAGCAATCTCCACATTTGGGGCGTGTACATGGAGAGTTTTATTTACATGAGGGTTACTTATTTAGGAAGGATAGGATGTGTATTCCCTTTTGTTCTGTGCGTAATGTGCTGATTAGTGAAGCTCATGGAGGGGGTCTTATGGGTCATTTTGGTGTTGTTAAGACTTTGGATATCTTGCATGAACACTTTTATTGGCCTCATATGAGACGTGATGTGCAAGCTTTCTGTGCTAAGTGTATAACTTGTAGGAAAGCTAAATCCAAGGTGATGCCTCATGGGTTTTATAGTCCATTGCCTATTCCTAATGTTCCGTGGACTGACATTTCTATGGACTTTGTGCTAGGTCTTCCATGTTCTCAAAGTGGCAAAGATAGTATTTTTGTTGTAATTGATCGTTTTAGTAAAATGGCACACTTTATTGCTTGTGTTAAAACTAACGATGCAACTCATATTGCAGATTTGTTTTTCAAAGAGGTTGTTCGTTTGCATAGTTTGCCAAGGACAATTGTGAGTGATCGTGATGTCAAGTTCCTAAGCCACTTTTGGCGTACTCTTTGGAGTAAGTTAGCGACAAAGTTGCTGTTTTCTACTGTTGCTCACCCTCAAACGGATGGACAAATTGAAGTAGTCAACCGTACACTCACTACATTGCTACGAGCAATCATCCAACATAATCTCAAAAATTGGGAGAAGTGTTTGCCACACATAGAGTTTGCTTATAATCGCACTATCCATTCCTCTACTTCTTATTCTCCATTTGAAATTGTTTATGGTTTCAACCCACTAACACCTTTGGATATTTTGTCTTTGCCTTCTAGTGAACACGTTGACATGGATGGCAAGAAGAAGGCTAACTTTGTGAAAGATTTGCATGCAAAGGTTCGGGCTAAAATTGAGAAGAAGTATGAGTAATTTGCAAAGCAAGCAAATCGTGAAAGAGTACAAGTTCACTTTGAGCCTGGAGATTGGGTTTGGGTGCACTTAAGGAAGGAACGTTTCCCTCAACAACGCAAGTCCAAACTGAGTCCAAGAGGAGATGGTCCCTTTCAAGTCCTTGAACGAATTGGAAACAATGCTTACAAGATAGATTTGCCAAGTGAGTATGGTAGTGTTAGTGCAACCTTTAATGTGGCTGATCTTTCTTTGTATGATGTAGGGGATTTGAGGGCGAATCTTCTCGAGGAAGGAAGGAATGATGAAGACATCAATGCTCGTGTTCAAGTTCAAGGGAGTCGTGATCATAGTGTTGCTTCAAAGAGCCCATTGCAAGACATGGGAGGTCCAATGACGAGGTTGAGAGCTAAAAGGTTGAAGCAAGCTTTGCAATGTTTGATTATAGAATTACATGAAGATGAAGCTACTTGGTTGAAACAAGAACCTACAAGGCTATTCACTTATTTTGGGCTAGAGTTGGAGGAGCTTGGAGGTCGTGGACTTGGATTCGATTGAAGAGCCCGTTTGCCACTTGAGGTTATGGGTTTCATAGGCTTAGTTCGTTAGTTTAATAGCCCGCATTGTACCTTTAGTTGCACATTTATGTTATGGAACAACTAGGGTTAAGTTAGTTTCCATATTTAGTTTATATCTTGATGTTATGCGCCTCTTTATAGAGGGTGTTACTATTCATCCGAATTTTAGAACATTAATCAATAATATTGAGTTTTTCTCTTCAATTGTGCGTGTGAGCATTATTGAGTTTCCCTTTGTTCTTGGGTGAAAGAACTACTCTTGCATTCTTGACAATTCTTGTTGAGTATTCAAGATTCCGCCTAGGGTTCTTCTTGAGGGTTTGAATCTGTCCACAGAGATTGTCGACTAGGTGTCTATTCCACATTGTTGGTTAGGGGTCTAGGGTCGTTTCTCTAAGGGGGGAGTTCAACAAATCTTGTTGGATCTGAAGCAAAACAATCCAAGTTGTTCTTGGGGTCTTCGACAAGTTACGAAGGGGTCAAGAAGATTGGGTTGCATCCTTGGTTTCAAGAGTCTTGGACCGTCACTTCCGTGGATCTCGTATCAGATAGTTGAGTAATTTCTTGAATGGTTGAATGTGGTGTTTGATCATGCATTTTCCTATAGTAAAAATTGGTAAGTAACCGACATGGGGCTTAATAAAACAAAGTGTGGCTTAAATTGCATGTGATAGTTTGCTTGAGCACTTGTGTGTGATTAGTATTAATGTGGGAAAACTAGTGAATTTGTATTTTGGGCTTAATGGTGAAATATATTTTTTCAGGTGAAAATGGCCTCAACTTCATCAAGGAAGAGAAGGAATGTCAGTTCTACTAGTGGGTTCGGATCCAAACAGGCACAAGGATATGATGACACGCAGTTCACCTCTTTGGAGAACCAACGTTGGTATGAAGCTAGCCAAGGAAAGCAAATTCTAAAAGGGAAAAGCGTGGTACCGGAGATACAGGATTACTTTCATCTCTCTGAGCACCTTAGCCAGATAGGATGGCGCCCCCTTCTCAGTCTCCCAGAAGTCATTTACCCTGAGTTGGTCAGAGAATTCTATGCCAATGTTGTAGAAAAAGATAAATACAATGGGAATTACATCGAGTCCACAGTGAGGGGTATTAGGATGTAGATTTATTGGGAAACCATAGCTGATACCCTTCAGTGCTGGAACGAAGGGCGAGACGTGGATATGAAGAAAGCTTTCTATGTCAACTCGACTTGGACACTGCACAATTCAGCTGCAAAGTTCAACGTGTATCTGGTTGAGTTCAGAAGGATAACAGAGCAGAAGATTCAGGCCAACAAGTTTCAGCCACTGCAGCATATCCTCTTGTATATCTTTGGCTGCAATGTGGTCCTAAGAAAGAGTAGTAAGAATGAGGTGCGTGCTTCCAACATGTACGCATTGGAGCTCATCTTCTTTGGCAGTAATGCAAGACAAACGCAAACTTCCCTTGCCTAGTATATGGATATCTTATATGAAGAATGTAGCCAGGAGAAAGAAAGGCTACAATTGCCTCGGACTTCCTCACTTACTCACTCGCCTCTTTCAAGATGCACAAGTTGACTTTACAGGTGCCGAGGCAATAGGAATGACATCAAATGATTATGTCAACACTTCCACACTAGTGAAGTTCAAATTGGACGCTCAGCTCATTTCTACCATTATTGGACGCCCAATCCTACAGAGTGAGATGAAAGAAGGGGAAGACAAAGAAGAAGGCGGTGATGAGGAGGAAGAAGGCACGGACATGGGAGAAGCAGGCCCATCATCTTCAGGACCACCAGCTCGCCCAGCACATGTGCCCCACAGTGGCTCACTATCTGCTACCCCTATTTGACTGGGATAGGTTGCAAGGAGCTCTAGGACATAGTGGAGACTCGGCTGATGGGGAGAGTGGACATGATGGAGGCTAGCCTGCATAGTGATATGATAGGGGATGGAGGCTCGGATCAGTGAAGTAGATTAGACGAGTAGTTAGAGATGATCGAGCACTCCAGCAACACCAGAGCTTTTATTAGGCGCAGCCTCCTCCACCACAAGGATAGCCTACACTGAGGGAGGCTTTGGGGGAGATCTAGGAGGAAATTTCGGAGATGCCTAGACCCACTTACCCTATTTTTCTTACTTATTTATGCTTGGATTCGTACTTGCTATATGTGCTTTCTTTACTTTAATTAACTTCTTTAAATTGGCCTGTAATTATAACCACCTTAGACGTTTGTTTCTTTTTTATCTATTTCCTATTTTGACTTTCTTTTATACATTTTTAGTTTATTTTTTTAACACTACTTAGACTACTCGAAGTACACTTGGCTAATTATGTTATGACATGTGACTGCAATACGCCTCTCGTCACCGGGATGGCAAAGCTATAGTCTTCATCTAGATAAAGGTCTCTTACTATCGCAAAAAAAGGGGGTATTAGTTTCTCCATTGATATTTATTCCTTTTCCTTTGTATTTATTCTACCTTTTTCGTACATTGAGGACAATGTAAATCTTAAGTGTGGGGGAGGGAATAAAAGGTAGTAGTATTGTTGGGCATTGAGATGTTTATATTGGTGAATTTTTGCGCCAGTTGAGTTTTTGATTGACAGGGAGTTGACCCTATTTTAGGGGAGTCTCTGTCAAAATTTTTTCAAAAATTTTCCAAAGTAAATCATCAAATTTTTTAGACTTCAAAGTGCACATTTTCCTAGTTATTTCTTAGAAGCTTTTGAAGAGAAGACTATGGGTCACTATCACACGATTGGTAGTCCTTTATTTTGGAAAAGTATATTAGGTGAAGTTAGAGTAATTATGTAAGAATTTAATGAAGTTAATGGGATATTTAGACCTTACTTGATTATTGTGGCTTAAATGATGAAAATAAATGGCAATTGGAGCATATATGGACGATTAGTAAAAAAAAAGAGAGAGAGAAGAGAAGAAAATAGTGTGTGAGTTTGGGGTCACTCCACTGGTCTTGGCATCGAGTAATCGGGAATCTTCACTTGGCAATGTCGATTCTCATGTCAAAAGTCACCAAAACTATGAGTATGCATAGCAAGTTGAGCAAATGAATCATCGACTAACCGGGAGTGTTCACCTCAAAGTGTTGATCTTCGCGTCAAAAGAATACTTCATGTCTTAATGAAGGACCCAACTCAAAGTGAAGATAAATTCTTTTAGTAATGGTGGTTGTTAATCGGACTCTCTTGTGTATCAATTGCTACCTATAGGACTCATTTACTTGCAAAGATTTAGTAGGGTGAAAATATCGTGCTAAAGTGACCTAATTCAATGTATAATTACTCTTGCTTCCCCTTGTATTATGAGTACTTTGAATAAGATGAATGATGGCGTGATATGTGTCCATGTAATTCTTTTTCAAAAAGTGTTCTTTGAATTAGATTGCTTAAGTGCCCCGATTAAGTTGGTTGTTGGGTTTGTATGGACTAGTTGCTTGAGGACAAGCAACGGCTTAAGTGTGAGGGAGTTGATAGTGGCCTTTTCACACATGTTTTAGAGTGTCTAAGTGGTGGTTTGCGTAGGTAGTTTAGCACTTTTAATTAGTAGTTTTGGGTCAAACCAATTATTTTCTAGACTCACTTCATGTTGTCAATTGAAGTTCATATTGGAGCAAAATAGAGCCATGTACTTGCACTTATTCGCTAAGTTTGTGCAGGTGAGAAGAAAAAGGTTAGGATGGTGGTCAGAATTGAAGAAAAAGGCAGGGAGATTGTTGAGAAGAAAAGGTAGATTGTGAAGAAAAATGCTAAACTGCAGACCACTTCGAAGCAAACACGCACATTTCTCTCACGTAGGTTCCGGACAAAAGGTCAACCGCGAGAACTGCATGCGGTTGTCGCCGCAGGTTCTATCCGGAGAGCAAACGTGAATTAAACCACGTGAGAGTGTGTGGGGCAGCGCAAAGAAGAGAAACCGCATGACCAACTGCGTGCGATTTTCCATCGGGCTAATCCGCAGTTTCTCAAGAATTTGAGTAACCGCGGGAGATCAACAAGCGGACATGCGCGCAGTTCCTAGACACAAATCTGCATCGTTTTAACAGCTGATATGAGTATTGTGATGGGATATTGCATAATCTATCTTTCTCCTAGGGTTCCTTAGAAAGAAAAAGAGAAGAAGGGGAGCTCCTTGAAGGAGATAGAAAAGGGAGAAGAGGAAGAAGCTTCAAGGGACAAAAAAGGGCTTGCATCTTCTCCACCTAGAAGAAATTGCAGAAAATTGATCAAAGGGAGATTGAAGAACTTCAATTAGAATGAGTTTTTACATTTTCCTTTGTTAATTAATGTAGTTTCTTTGATTCTTATGGGGTAATCATTAGTAGTCTAGATTTGGTTGAACCCATTTGTGTAATTAATGGATTGATTGTTGGTTTATGCTAATTACTCTCTTGATTTGGATTAATTTGTGATTTATCATGTCTAATGGGATTGGGATTTTGCATGCATCCTTGATTCTATGGTTGGTTTTGTATGGTATATCGAGAGATTGCACATATGAATAGACCACTTCACAAATTAAGGCAATTTGAATGAACCACTAGAGATAGGGTTCCATGAATTGCTCCCAATTGTTAAGTGTTGGAAAAGACTTAATGAATTAGAGTCCATTGATCCTAAAGCTTCTAATTGGGATGCTAATTTGCAAGAGATTCCAATTGGACCAACCTAAGAGGATAGAGAGTGTTTCTCTTGAGACAAGGTTACGGTCTAATTTTGGGACTTTGGATTCAATTCGAGTTTCGGTAATAGCATTAGTTCGGAAATTAGGTTCATTGATTAGGCAACTTGGGGGATAGCATGTCTAGACTTAATTTGTCAGTCTTGTTGTTAATTCTCACTCTCCTTTATCAGTTCCCTTTTGACTCTAGTGCATTAGATAGGAATTTTCCTTAATTTCTTACTTTAATAGTCCAATTGAGTTCATTAGGTTAGATAATAGAACTTAAGTAAATACTAGTACTTGCCAATCCTTATGGGACGATATTCAGTGCTCTTGTATACTATAATACAGAGCGATAGGTGCACTTGCCTAGAGTTTCTTTGGTATAGTTCGAAGGATACGCATCAAGATTTGCATTCCATATAGACACATCCAAATGCAATAGAATCTAGGATTAATTTAGAAAAATTTGATTAAACCTCACAACTAGTTTCAGCTAGGTGGAAAGGGTACCTTAGGCATGAGCCTTTGCCTTCCTTTTTTTCAAATGTGACTCCAAGACCCTTTTCTCTTGTTTTTTCATAGACTAGAGTCAGAAAAGGATTTCCAAGTATTTTTCTAAAATTTTATTTTTGTTCTGTTAAAAGATTTTTCAGGTGACTTGGTACACCCCAACTCAATACCAAGTGGCGACTCCATTTTTTTAACAAAAAAAAACCTTTGTCAAACTATTTGGCCAAAACTGTCGTGTTTTTAGTCTCAACCTTGTTTTGTTTTTCAAATTACCAATTTTTTTCAAAATAACACTTTTTACTAAAAACTCAATTTTTATCACACATGTATGGTTTTTCCAAAACGTTCTTTTCAAAAAGGGTCACTGGACCATATTGCCTTTTTGGGACGCGGCAGTCAACGACCCCACCGTGCGTCATTTCAAGGCGCAACAGATTTTGGCGACTCCACTAGGATCACTAGTGGGTTCGAGCACTTGGATTAATCATCTTTTCCTTCTTTAACCCTTTTATTCCATCGTGTTTCGATGTTAGGAATGCATTTTTGTTTTCTAGGTTTTTAGGATTTGTTTTTGCATTTCACACACCTCATCTCTCGTCTATCTATGTGATGTATGTTTACTTATGTTTGCTTTATTCGATCACACTTGCATTTGGAGGAGAGGGTTAGTCATCCTTAGAGCCCATGCTTTATCATTCCCTCCTCTCATAAGGAGCACTCCATACGCGCATCCGATTTATTTTACCCTTTTTCTATTTTTGGTGGTTGCCACCTACCCATCCCTTTAGGACTAGGATCGATCTGCCTAGACATGCGGCCATCGCATTCGTGCATGTAACGGTGTCTAGGGGATCACTCGAACTATGGACTTGGGATCTTTGGAATTGATGGACTTGTTACTTTTTGGGTCCCTAAGTCTGAAGGTTCTGGAACCTTAAGCCTATCGCAAGCTAGATCCACTTAGGCATATGACCGTGGCACGACATACACGTAACATTGTCTGGGAGATCACACAAAGTCTTGGCTTGAGTCCACAAGTCTAGAGATTTGGGCTTTAAAAATCAATCCGCTTGGACATATGACCGTGGCCTGATGTCGCGCGTAGCAATGTCCAAGGATCACTCGAACCACTGACTTGGGATCCTTAGAATTGATGGACTTGTTACTTTTTGGATCCCTTAATTTGAAGGTTAGGGAACCGAAGCCTTATCGAACCTAGATGCATTAGTGAGCCCAACCTCATGCATCCACGTAGAATAAGCCTAGGGTAGAGTCAGCCTTGCCCTATCAAGTACACCAGGCACAAGAGGAGGGACTCACCTCCTTTATTTTCCTTGTTATGGCATTTTCTGTTATTTGCCTTGTCAATGTGTTATGTGATATTTGTTGAATAAACTAACACGCTCTCTCTTATGCTTTGATTGCATTCACAACCATAGAATAAAGAGCCTTGGCATAGCGCTCTAGTAGGAAGCCAACCCTCTTTCGGCACGTCCAAATTTTGCTTTCATAATTAATTTCTTCGAGAAAGATGAAAATGTGATTTTCATAAAATTTTAGAAATTGCATTTTTATTGTAGACAAGGCACCCCAAGGGTCCAATCATTGTAAATTTTGTAAAATTTTAAAAAATCTGATTTTTCAACTTGTACATTTTCGAATAAGATTTGTAGTTCCAGACCTTTTTCAAAGTTTAATCCATCTTTGTTGTACTTGTTAGTTTTGTCCGAACCAATTCTTCTCAGAGTCAATAAATGTACCCAAGTGAACAAATTTTTTGTGCAATTTGCGTTTATTTTATTTCAAAGAAATTATGCTTCACTTTTGCCTTAACCCCCACCCCCCTGTCCCATACTACACAAAAAGTGATTTTAAAACGTATTTCATCATACTTTAATAAACCAGCATTTTTTACTTCTATTCCCAGATAGTGTTGTAATTTTGGTCTTATTTCAATGTTTTATTTTGTAGTCTCATGAAGACTCAATTCTTTAATTAAATAAATTTGAAGTCAATAATCCTTTGTACAGTTCATTCGCCATCATTCTCGAAGAAATTCTACATCATTATTAGATTAAAAATCTTTAGGACAATTTTCAAAATTTTGCATTATTGCATATTTTAACTCGCTTTAATAAACTGGCATCATGTATAAACTTTAGAGGGAATGCCACTTTAGAAATCCCATGATAAGAAAGCCATCCTTTTGTCTTGGGTACATAACCCTAAAAGACGTGAACGTTTATATTTTCAGTACTATCCTGGCGGGTGAGACCCTAGGTAAGGTAATTCGAGTAGAACAGTGACATTTCTTCCCAGTGAATCTGGCACCTTTGTTTAAAAAGGGGGTCTCACCCTAAAGGATTGCATTCCACACTAGGCTTACCCTTGGCACAATAAGGGCTCCCTTTAGGACATGCATCTGTTTTGTTTTTACACATGCTGATTTTGATTTTTTTCATTTTTTACAGGTTCTCCAGTGGAGGCGGCAAATTGAGAGAGACACTCAAAACATATTATGTTCTACATTCATGATTATAGTTCTATTTCAATTAAGTGCCACACATTTGATATCTACCAAGCCATGGGACTACGAACTGCAAGGAACCAATTTCAGAATTGATAGTGCTGAGGGACTAAATAAATGAGTTTGACTAGGATGACTAGTGGGATGAATGAAATTGTATTTTTTAGTTAGACAGTTGTTCATTATTAGATGTAATAAGAATAGTGATAATTTGGATGCTAATAAATGCACTCCTTCTGTAAATTTAAGATTGCCTTGTGTTCAAAATTCTTTCTCCGATGAAGTGTTAAACAAGCTATTTTCTCAAATTTTTTTGTGACATTTGATTTTCCCTTCATGTCTTGCATTTAACTTTTGAATAAGTTTTCTTGAAATCTTTTGTTATATTGAGCAAATAATTATTTCATGAGGCTTCGAAATAAATCACATTTCTTTCAAAGCCTGATGCTAGGTTTATGTAATTGTAAGGTTTTCTCTTCTAATGAGTTAAGGCAAAGTCAAATTGAATGAAAAGAAAAAAATTTTCCTGTATATCTTGATGGTGAAAATAAAAATGCCTATGATTTTTGGATGTCACCTTACTTGAATTTGATAATTGTCACTTCGATATCTCTGGTTCTAAAATAAAGCAAATTGTTAAGGAGGAATTAGAGTGATACTAAAAAGGAATATGGATTCCATGTTAATGATTTTGAATGATACAGAAGCCATCAACACCTGCACTAAGGCAAAATGGCATATCTATCGCTTAGATTCTCACTTGTAGTCATTCAAGATATTAAAAAAGAGGGCCACAATGAATTGTCAAAGTAGGCTTGGATGTTTGTTTGGAAGATTCAAGTACAACAAAAGGAATAAACATGTAGAGGATATGACTTCAACCATTTCACAAGGTGAGTTTATTGTTTCGTATCCATAATTTCCTATTTACCTTTGGAATGTGTTGTGTAAGTTATTGTAAGATTAAAATAAGATGATGTCACATGCTTGTTACGTGATTTTTCTCTAATTCCCCTACTTGTTGAAATTACTTTTTGTACTTTGGCAAATGCTTTCTTCAAGTACTAAGAAATGATCATTATGTGGTTTGGAGTTTTGTTCTTACAGAAAGTATATCTTGTAAAGTGGTTGGAATTTTGTCTAAATTTTGCATGTTTAATAAAAATTTCTCTTCTTTACTTAATTTCATGTGTTAAACACTGATTATGGTCAATTAGCGCACTCATGTAATCTGTGATATAAAATCTATTATGAGGGATTTTTATACTACAAAAAAAAAAGAAAAAGAAAAAGAAAGAAAAAGGATGATATAACATTTTTCTAATTCAATGGTTCTTGTGCTTAGTAACCGAGAGTCTTTATCCAAAAATGTCCACTTTCACGTCAAACGATACTTGAACTATGAGTAATGCATTATAAATTTGAGTAAGTAAATTGTTGAGTAACCAAGGGTCTTCATTTAACCAATGTCGATTCTTGCGTAAAAAGAAAATTTTACTTCTCAAATATAGTTTTTGCTACTTGCTTATAGATTGAGGTGTTGAGTAACCGGGAACCTTCATAACCAATGTCAGTTTTTGCATCAAAAGACATTCTCGCCTCTTGAATGATTAGTTTGATATTACAAATATCCTTCAAGTGAAAAATGGAATTGATCATAGACATGTGATGGTCTTTGATTGATCATATGATTCGTTTATTTGTGAAATACAGTAAGGCGAAGAAATTAAGTTGAAATTGCATAATTGTTATAAAATCCCTTCTCCCTTGCTTGATAGTATGAGTATTAAAGGCAAGATAATAAATTACACGATGGTTATTTACTCGGTCTTGAGGAATCACATTTTAGAATGCACATGTGTGATTTCAATGATTGAATCATTAGTTGATCTCGCATTTTTCAAATAATTCGAGGACAAGCAATGATTCAAGTGTGGAGGAATTGACAAATGTCAAAATTATGCTTTTGAGTTGTTTGTTTTAGTGTGAATCTGACTCATTTTGCAAATTTTTCATTCAAATTTAGAATTTCAAGGCAGAAATAATTTGAGCAGATTGACACACAAGCTTTTAAGATTTTTGCAGGTTAAGGATATTCGAACAAATTGGATCAGTTGGAGCGCAGTCTCTCTCATCAAAAAAGGAAAGAAGAGAAGCATTACTGGAATCCTAGCAAAAATGGATGGTTATTTCCCTGGATCATTAATTCAGACACCATGAAGGAGTTTTAATTTCGATTTAGTAAATTTTCTTTAAAAAACATTGCAAAATTGACGGGTCCAAAGTGAGCCATCTTTCTTTTTCCAACAAAACATTTTCTTCCTTTAGTTTTCCCCTTTGAGCCTTCAAAATATGTGATTTTCGTTTGACAACTCACTCAAAGATTGCACCCCACACTAGGGCAATCTTGTGGTAATTTCATCCGACACTGGGGTAAATTTTATTTCTACTTATGTCTCAAAACAAAAAAAAAAAAAAGAAAAAAGAGACAAAAAAGGGGAACCCCAAAGAAAGTAAAAAAATTGGGGCAAATATCAAAAAAAAGAAAAAAAGAAAAAAAAAAGAAGAACCTCAAAAGCTCATAGCAAAGTTGGGGTGAAAAATTTGTAAGAAAATGGAAACTACCAAAACTGAGGCAAATTTCTTTGCAAATGCGATCTCAAGTTATTTAAACCCTTTATGAATTTTGCATTCCAGCCTCAACTTTTCCAGAACATTAACTACCCCATTTTAAAAACCGAGAATGTTACTGGCTTCCGTCTGTATTTTGTGACAATTTTGAAATGAAAATTTATGAATCAACTGGCATGTGATGTTAATATATCTATCCCAAATCATTAAAGGGAAGATTGTCTTGCTGATGTCAAATATTTTTCAGATACCAGTCTTTTTTACTGAAAATGAGAAAGACTATCTCAAGTTTGAATACTGCTGTTCATTTCATTTCTTCCTCTGAAGCTGATGATCCAAAAGAATACTATAGTTGGGTAAATATGACAGTTGAAGGCTCACCAGTGTGAAAAGTCACCACGTCAGCATTGGATTCCTTCGAGATTTGATGACTACAGTTGCTTGAGGTTCCTTCTCAGTATCAATGATTTTGGGACAATCTCAAAATTCAAATAAGAATGACATCCAAAGATTGAGAGGCAATGTTTAAATCATCATTTCAAAATCAATTTTTTGAAAAAATGTTTTATTTAATTGTATTTCATTTCATCTTTGCGTATTTCGTATTGTTTATTGTATAGAATTTCTTTCATATTATTGCATGTGAACGATTTTCTGATCAATTTGTGTTTGAAAAATTTGACATTTGCTTTATTTAAATTTGAAATAAAAGCAAAGACAATCCTAAATTTATCAGAAGTCAGAGTCATACATGAATTGTAAGACTATTTGGTGGATTTGATCTGAATCATTAATCGGAGGCCATTGTATTTGGAAAACTTGTAGAAAGTCAAGCAAAAGATCGTATCAGAGGTTCGAGATGGAAATACTCATGTTTATATACGCTAGCGGAGTCAAGGGAGTGTCAAGTGGTAGTATCACTGTTACTATTGCCGTTGTTTTGCTCTTTTTGCAAGTGTGATCAAACTATCTTCAAATGAGACCTTCGTCAAGGATAAAAATTGGGACAAAATTTTCAAGTTATTGATGGTTTGATCAATGGCACAATACAAATCAAAGGTTGATTTCAAAATTAACATTGGGGGAAATTTTTTGAGAAAAAATTTGATTTTAATATTGATATGGATGCTTCATGCTTGAGTTAAATTTAAATTCAAAAATTGATTTAAAAATTGACACTAGGGCAAATTTTTTGAGAAAAAATTTAATTTTAAATTGATTTGGATGCTTCGCACTTGAAAAATTTTTTTTAGAAAAGACTAATTTATATTAGGGCAAAATTTTTGGGAAAGGTTGAGTTTAAATGGAATTCTGATAATTTTACATGGCACCAAATCTCGAAAAGAGTGATTTCAAGTCAGTTTAATGCCATACATTGGGGCAAAAAAAATTTTTTAATTTTTTAACTTTTTGAGTTTGATTTGAATGCAATGTTCGACAGTTGTTTTAAGTGTTCATATGTCTTAAATTTTCCTATGCATTTTATCCGATCTCATAATGTTTCTTTTAGTCTGGCAGCCCAGACATTGCATTTTATTCATCACTTTAGGATTATGCAATCATGCATTTTGTCCAGTAGCCTATGCTACATCATCATGTCTTACTTTTTCAAATCGACACTTGTTTAGTATTTTTTCAGCATGTTGCATGTTTTGATTTTGTCCAACATTTCGCACACTCTTTTAATTTCTGTTATGTTCCAACTCATCCGTTGGGTTTATTTTTCTGTTAAGTCCTAACTCGTCCGTTGGGTTTTAATTTTTGTTATGTTCCAACTCGTCCGTTGGATTTTAATTTCTGTTATGTTCCAACTCATCCATTGGGTTTACTTTTTTGTTAAGTTCCAACTCGTCCGTTGGAACCCAATGTGTCTATTGGGTTTACTTTTCTATTAAGTCCCAACTCATTCGTTGGGCCTCAACTCGTCTGTTAGGTTTTAATTTCTGTTATGTTCCAACTCGTCCGTTGTGTTTACTTTTCTGTTAAGTCCTAACTCGTCCATTGGGCCCCAACTCGTCCATCATATTTTATTTTTTGTTATATTCTAACTCGTCCATTGGGTTTTATTTTCTGTTATGTTCTAACTCGTCCGTTGGATTTACTTTTCTGTTTATTTTAGTTTGGCATCCCAAACCCTACATTTTTGTTCATATTCATACGTTCATTTGTCAGTCCACACCCCATTTGTAAGTTCTATTTTTTCAAATTTTCATTCACCTAGTAATTGTCTAGCATATGTCCAGCATACTGCATGCTATTTTAATGTGCCTAGTAGTTCGTATATTGTGTTTTCATTTCACCTGTCTTTGTCTTCAGTTATTGGTAGACTCAACTATAGCATTGGGTACTAGTTTTTATCTTCAGTTCTCGGTAGGCTCAATCCCGTGTTTTTCAACAAAAAAAAAAGAAAAATTTTAAATTTTGAGTTGAATTGCATTCTATGCTCAACACTTGTATTTCCTGTGTCTTAAAATTTTTATTACATTTATTTTGTCCAGCAGCTTGGACCCACTTTTTGTATTTTACTTTGTGAAATTATTTTGTCTAACAGCTTGGGCAATGCTTTCTACATTCTAGTTTATGAATTTATTTTATCCAGCAACCTGAGCACACTTTCTGCATTTACTTTATGAATTTATTTTGTCCGACAGCCTTGGCACCGCTTTCTGCATTTTAGTTTATGAATTTATTTTGTCCAGCACCCTGAGCACGCTTTCTGCATTTACTTTATGAATTTATTTTGTCTAGCAACCTGGGCATCACTTTCTACATTTTAGTTTATGATTTTATTTTATCCAATAGCCTGGGTACGTTTTTTGCATTTACTTTATGAATTTATTTTGTCCAGCAGCCTGGGCACTGTTTTCTGCATTTTAGTTTATGAATTTATTTTGTCAAGCAGCTTGGGCACTGCCTTCTGTTTTTTAGTTTAGGAATTTATATTTATCTAGCAGCCTAGGCACGTTTACTGCATTTACTTTATGAATTTATTTTGTCTAGTAGCCTGAGCACCACTTTTTATATTTGCTTTATTAATTTATTTTGTCTAACAGTTTAGGCACTGCTTTCTGCATTTAGTTTATGAGTTTATTGTCAAATAGCTTGGATCGCTGTAGATTATCTTAGTTTAGCAGTTCAAATATTGTATTTCTCTATTTTGATCACAAGTGTTGAAAAATTAGAATCCTTGTGTTATCATTTGCAGTTGTATTTTGCATCCACAATTCACTTACATCTGAACTACGTTTGACTTGATTCCTTTCAATGGGATACGTAGGTAGCTTCTTGAGAGTTCGGTCGCACATTTCTTTATGTTCATTTGTTCACTCACTCACCCACTTTCTGTTTCTCTCTTTTTTTTCTGATCTGCTCCTCTCTCATTCTTTCAACCTCTCTCTCTCTTTCTCTCAACCAAATCACTCAACATTCATTGATACCTCCTAGGTTTTTCTTTTTAGACGAAAGCAAGGAAGGACAGTGGACAAAGCAACAGTGTGTGATGGTTGGGCTCGTGGTGATTGACTAGAGTTGCTGAGTTAATGAAATTGGAGCTGTTGATTACTATAGAACTAATTTTTTTTGTGTTTGTTTTGTTATTTTTCTCACAGGCGATTGGTGGAGGAGGAAGAACTATAGTTGTTGTGGATTGTTGGGGAATAAGGGGGTCCATTTTGGGTGGGATTAGAGCTACAATGTCAAGCTAATTTTTTTGGTAGTTGAATGGGGTTATGAGGGTTGTTCTGTGTCTAGTTTTGGCATCGTTTTGTAGGTGGTAAAAAAGGTTATCTGGCTAGCTGGCTGTCGTGTGGTAGTTTTTAGTGGTTTTGGGCTAATCTAACTTTGGTGGAAAATTTTGCAGAGGAGGGGCTGGACTTGGAGAAATGGTTTTGGGGAGGACTGGTGGTTTGGCTAGCTTCTAGATTGTATTTGCTAATTTGGTTGATTACTGATGGTTTGATGTTTTGGGTTTTGGTGGCTATTGGTGGTGGAAGAAGGCAGAAGATGGCGGAGGTGGTAATAGAAGGGAGGAACTCACGATGAAATTGGGGCTATGGTTGGAGATTGTTTTTGATGTTGGTGAATTGTTTATTGTGAGACTGGAATTGAATGGTGATAGAGGAAGGAGGAACCTGAGAAGAAAATCTAGAAAAATAGAAGGAATCAAACCCAGAAAACAAAAATAGAAAGATTCAACTCAAATCCCAAACAAATCAATACAACTTAATCAAATTCTCATAGAAGAATCGAAATAAAAGCGAATCACTAGAAAAGATAAAGCTATGAATTTACCTTTTAAGCTTGGAGATAATCTGATGAGTTGATGAACAGTAATCTGAACAATGAACAGTGGATTTGAACGATGAACAGTGACAGAAATTGCTAGTGACAGCTATTTGTTTGTGTTTTTTGGTAGTCTAATAGGTGTTTTGATCTTTAATGGATAAAAGTAAATGTGTTTTAGGATTTTTTTTTCTCCTTTTTTTTATTTTAATGGGGGTATTTATAGAGTCTAGCAGTATTGGCTTCCTAGAAAACTCCAAAATAATCAAAATGCCACTAGTATTAAAAATCCTAATTTTACCCTAAAAAAATTATTTTCGATACAAAAAATTAAAATTAATACAAAAATGACAATGAATTCCAAAATTTGTCAAAAAATTCAAAATAGATTTTAAAATTTTAAAAATAAAGATTAGATCTTAAAATTGGCAAAAAATGCGTTCGAAGTGTGAAATGACTATTTTGCCCCTCTTTGGATCCTTCTTTTCTAAGCATTTCCTGCAAAAACAAACATCCCAATAAATATGACCAGAATAGGGATCTTGAAAATGATGGACAGGTTGTCCATTGTCTCTAAAATGTAAGATAAGGTCAATCAAAGATTCCTTTGGCTTTGTTCATGGCTTTGGATCATCCATAGGGATTTCCATCATGGAAATTTATGAATAATTTTGGGCTTTTCCTTTCAGATGTGAATGGTCAAAGGAAACTGATACTGATCCATCAGAATTTGAGACCATTTTAGAGTTAGAAGACTCTAAAGGCCTTTGTTCTACTTGATGGAGTTTCTAATAATCAGTCACCCAAGCTTCTGGGAAGAGTTGGACAAGCTCATTTCTTGTAATCTGACGAGGCACATGTGTACAGGTTGCAGAATGTTGCTCATCAACCTTAATCAACAGAGCATCCTCCCCACCAGGGAGAGTTAGATCTAAGGCATGATTCTGGACTCTGTACGTCATTTGGTAATGCAATGTTGCAGCCATTGCATCAGAAATTTGTTCAGCTCCATGGATTTGTACCTGGACCTTCAGTGCTTCCAAAAGACGAGGATCATTTAAAGACATATTAAAATTTGGAAATAAAGTTACAAAAACTGTACCAGCATTTAAAGTTGTTTCTACCGTAGCTATACACGCATGTTGATATCTAATAAATCTACTATCTAATAAGGCTAATCTGGCAACAACAGGCAATCCTTTCCTACCATGAAAAGAAAGAGAGAATCTTACGGCTCCAAAATGGATATGAGAGTATCCTTGTTGTTTCCATTGAGATGGGAACTGAGGTGGAATTTGGAGTGTAATGAATTGTTCTTTTCCATTAGCAGGAATCTAACATTGGTCAAGCTTAGAAGCTTGAACATACTCTTTTACGCCTTTTGTCCTATGCTTTATTAAAGACTTAATAGAACCAAAAGTGGAGGTATGTAACTTAGAAAAAGAAGAATACGGATTTAACAAGGGTAAAGAAGTAGGATTTACTTGATCTGGATCTACAGACATTTCATATAGATAATCTAATCTATCAGAAATGCTGGCAGAACTGGATCTGGCTGAGGAACTCATACTTCTTAAAACCAAGGAACGTCTTTGTTTGAAGAATAACACGAAATAATTTCACGATAAATAAAACCAAAATGATCTTCAAAAATTATCCAACCATGCAAATCTTGACTACAAAATAAACTTAAAATTTTTGCTTGCAGATCATAAGGTAATTCAGAGAACTCAAAACGATCAGTAGAATAATCAGACATAACAATAATTTCAGGAAAGCTCACCAAACCTTTAACGCGCCATGGCTCTGATACCAATTTTGGCCCTTGAAGTCTTAGCAAAAATTCCTAAAGCAAAGGTAATTACTATTTTAAACCGTTTTCCCTATTTCCCTTCTTATGGCGGTACTTTGGTTTCTTAGTAAATTTTTGCTTATGAAAACAGTTTTAACAGGAATCTAAGCTCTTAAAATTTCAAGAACTTAAAAAGTAAGGAACCAAGGATCAAGAAAGATTTGAAGAACTGAACTGAATATTATTAATATTCAGAATTTTTACAAACTATCGTTCTTCGACTCTGAAAACACACTTACATACTTAGAATACTTAGACTCGATGATCCTAATGATACTTAGACTCCCTCTTTTATAGGTGAAGAGGGATCTGCTTTTTCCAGACATAATTATCCACCCGGGCAAGGAAAAGTAAATTACATGGGTAAAAGCAAAAAGCAAATTACATTATTACAGCTTTCTGAAAAGCAAAAACAGACTTAAAGTAAAAGTAAAAGTAATCCCGTGACACTTTTACATTTTGTGGCAGACAACATCATTCAGAATCAGGAGTATCCGAGGGCGTGCTTCCTGGATCAGTGATATTCATATCAATTATCCACTCTGCATAATCTCTTCGATTTCTGGCCTTATTTCTTTTCCTTCTTTTTTCGATTCTTATCCGAGAGGTTGAGGTAGAAGGAATCTCTATGCTTATCTCTTCAGAATAAGGATCCTGTGAGTCAATCATCATACTACTTTCCATTAATTCTTTATATTCTTTCTGTGCATTTTGGACAGCAGTCCAATGAGGATGATTATCAATAAAATTCCATTTTCCATAGGGTCCGGGCCAAATTTCATCAGGAAGTTTACCATTAAGTTGGAACAAATATTTTTGAGCTTCAACATATTTGTCCTCATCATCCTGTATTGTTGAAGAGAAAGAATTATAAATCAAGCAAGAAGGTAGTGCATGAATAACTCCATTTTGTACATGAACTGGCCTGTAAAGATGGATCAACAAATAACCAGAATATGATGAGAAAATATTCTCCCACCAATCTCTCGGTTTGAACCATTGTAAGAACCTTTTCAAATGACCATTTAATCCTGTGAAGTTTGTGAACAGAGGACAGTAAAACTCAAACATAATGTGATATTGATTGCAAAGATACCACATCACCCAAAGCAAAGGTTCGGGAAAATCAGAGGTTTGTCCAATAAATATCTGAGAAAAAGGGTATTCAGGATTAATTCCAAAAGGGTTCAAAAGTGATCCACCATAATGCCGAAAAGTATCAAGTTCATGCTTCATTCGGTTCCTTTCCAAATTTTCTGTTTCCCAAGGAAAAGGGATTTCCCAAATTTCAGGTGGGTAGTCTGTAACTGGATAAAACATCATTGCTGTTGTCATTGGTTTTCTGAGAAAAAAATCAGCAATAATATTTGTTTTCTCCTTGATATTCTTCAACATCATAAGAGAACTGAGAAAACCAGTTTGACCATCTAAGAAGCTGGGAATTGGGAATTTTCTTTTGCTTAAATTGAATCATCCTGGGAAAACTGCTCATATCCATTTCTACAATGAAATGACAAGGCCTCAAATAGAAATCAAAATTTTCAATTCCTCTTTTTTACAGCAAGGATTTCTTTAAAAGAAGAATGGTAATGGATTTCAGAGTCTTTGAACCGACCACTAGCAAAACCACAACATTTTTTCTGACTATTTGGAAGTTGTTCAAGAAGAACAGCACCCCAATATTTATCACTGGCATCTGTTTGAAGGATGAGATTTTCAGAAGTAGGAATATGAAGTGTTGGCAGAGATTGGAGAAGGAATTTCAGTTTTTTCAAAGATTCTGTCTGAGAAGTACCCCAAGGTGGAGGCTTTTTTCTGAGCAATTTTTCAAGAGAATGGGTGTATCTGGATACATTAGGGATGAAGTCCCTAACATAATTTACTGATACCAAGAAACTGCTGAATTTGTTTGACAGATAGATTTTCAGAAGGAAAATCTTTGATAGAATCTCCAATGTGTTGCTCAGGGGTACAAGAACCATTTTCTACTTTCATTCCTAAAAATGAAATTTTTTCTTGACATAAAAACATTTTTTTCTCGGAAAGCATTATTCCGAATTTTTCAACAATTTCTGAAAATTCTTTTAACACCTGCACATGACTTTCAAAACTTTCAGAAAATAAGAGAATATCATCAATGTATACTCAAAGCAGAATGTAAAATAGGCTCAAAAATTCTAATCATCGCTTTTTGAAATAATGAGGGAGCGGGTTTTAACCCAAAGGGCATAACCTTCCACTGGTAGTGATGATCAGGAATACAAAAACCAGTTTTAAAACGGTCTTCTGAAGAAATTCCTAATTGCCAGAAACCAGATTTTAAGTCAAATTTGGAAAACCATTTGGCCTTGGCAATTTAGAAAACAAAGAGGGCCGATTAGGAATAGGAAATTTATCATCAGCCAAGAAAACATTTAAAGGCTGATAATTAATAACCAATCTTAATCTTCCTCTAACTTGTTCAGACCTCTTGTTTACATAAAAAGCTTGACAAGCCCATGAGAATCTGAGGGTTCAATTAAATCAAACTCAAGGAGTTCAGAACACTCCTTTTTTGCTAGGACTCTGTGCTCAGGATTCATGCCAGAATGACTGGCCTTGGTCGGGTTTATGTCTTCATTCTTTTTGAAAGGCAATTTAATGAAGAAGTCTTGGTTTTTCCACAGAGGATGAGCACATTTCTGGGAAAATGCAACATGATTTTCAGCACAACTTTTCTCGATCAATTGGGTTTTTATTTGAGAAATGATTTCCTCATTAGGAATGGGCTATTTCAGATAAAGGTTTTTGAGATCTTGATAAGGTTTGAAAAATGATCTGGATTGGATTCCTTTTGGTTTAGCAAGGTATTGGTTTTTTTCATAAATGTCAAAACCAATAACTAAATCCTTTCCTTGAACATTGCCACCAAGTAAATGGGTTATGGAATTTTACAGTCTGGTAACAACTGTATGATTACTCTGTGTTTTGTGGCATGGGTTGTTTCAAAAATCTCACCATCAGCTGCTCTGAATTGATGTAATTCTGGTTTCCAATATTCTTTGGGAAGAATGGTTTGTTTCAAAATTGACATTGCAGCTCCAGTATCAAAGAAAGCTATTACTGGGATAGGTTTATCATATTTGGTAGGAATAATATGTACCAAGGTTTGAGGACATGTTTTAGCAGGTTCACTAATATGAAAGAAATCTGAGATATCAGAATCAGAAACCTGCAAAGCCAAAATAGTATTGTCAGTAGGCTCATCTTCTTCAGAGAATATTTCCTGCAAGTTCATTTAAAATAGGAATATGTAATTTCTTTTGGACTTCAGAAATTAAATGTACTCCCTTCGTATTCTGTGGACAAGAAGACGAATAATGGCCTTTCTTTTTGCAAAGAAAACATCTGACATCTTTCTTTGAAGTTTTGGAGAAATCTTTTTTCTTTTGAAATATTTCCACTATTTTCTTTCTCCTTCTTGGATAACTGTTATCCTGCAATGAAATTTTCTTGAATTTTTTCTTTCTTGTACTCCCCTTTTTACATTCAAAGCATCTTCCTTTGATCTCAAGATCAGGCCTTTTGCATGCTTCATCAATGCATCTGTTTCCTTTTAGATATTCACGAACCACTTCTCTTTTGTTGCAAATGTCATTGAGTGCCATGAAAACAGCTTGTCGGATCTGTCCAGGAGTCAAATTTATGATAGATCCATGCTTGTTCTGGAATTTGACTTTCTGCAACAGTGGCCAAAGTATTAGGAAGTGAAGTAATGAAAGCTTGCTTTAGACTAATATCATCTTTTAAAGTGTAAAATAATTTTGTCATTTTTTGCAAATGTTTGCTGATATCTTTCTATCAAATGAGTTACATTTCATTCTGAAAAATTCTTTATACTTTTGTTCCAGATTGAGCTCCAATTCACCAAGAAAGAATTTATGCAAAATTTTTATGACTTCATGAAATTCTTGCTTAGTCAAAAAATCATTTTTTTCTTTTTCTCCTATTGAGATCCACCAATCCTTGAGAGTACCTGCAAAATGAGCAGTAAATTCAGTCAGAATTTCAAAATGAGAATCAACCTTTAAAGTTCTAATAGTCATCCATGCATGAAATTCTTGGAAACGAGATTCCCATTTATGGGAGGGAATATTATCAATGGTAAAGACTTGTGTACTCCCTTTTCCATATTCTGAACTTCTCACAAAAGGTAAATCATCTTCTTGCATGTAATCTTCAGGATGTTCCACTTTTACATCGGTGTCTCCTCCGGCCATATGTATCCCTGGAATGGAATCTTCTTCAGTTTTAGTTTCTTCTGAAGTTGTCTCTTTATCTGTTTCATCTGTTGAAGAGAAGTCTTCCTGTTGACTCTGTTGAGAAATGTATTCTTCATCAGTTGAACTTGGAGCTTCTATTGTAGATACCAATGGAATATTGGTTTCTATCTGTTCCTGCAAAAAAGAAGAGATAGGATTAGAAGTCTGAGGAAAGTGAATATGTTAACAAATCTTCTCCTTCTTCCATCTTTTCTTTCTGCTTCTCTTTTTGTTTTAGTAACTTTTGCTCCTTTTCCCATTTTCTTCGAGCAATCAATTGATCCCTGAGCCATCTGCTACTGTTATGATAAGGTATCTCTTCCTCAGTAGAAGATGTGTTTCTGGATTGATATTTTGGTGGCTGAATATCAAAGAGTGACGAAGGATCTGGCTTTGTTGGCTTCTTAGAATCATATGATCCTAATTTTCCTGTTTCCTTTAAACTTTTGATTTGAGTCTTGAAGGTATTGGATATCTTTGTCCTTTCTTTCCTTGATAGGTTGAAATTAGAGACTCCAATACTTGGAATTTGTCTTTGGACTTCTTCCAGCCTTCTTTCCAGAACTTTTATCATTTTCAACACTTCCTTAGTTTGAGATAAGGTGACCTCTGTCAAGGTATCCTAACTTTGAAGAGAACAGTCTTGACTATTATCCTGGATACAAGGTTAAGACCTTTGTTCTGGCATAAAGCATTCTCAGATCTGCCAATTAAGAACCTCTTCAGTTTTATTTTGGACAGAGTTTCCAGAGGGAAGAACAGTCGGATGAGCATTCCGAATCTTTGCAGAATGCTTTGAGTGATCTTTGACAAATGTTTCTTGAACAGAGGGGAACTCTGTTGGTTGAAACATACAACTGCAGGGACTGGCTGAAGAGTTGGGACAGGATGATATTAGGCTGAGAAATTCTTTCTGAATGATTTCCAAACATTTTTGGTAATAAGGATGGAGAGGTTTCTCTGGAACTTTTGGTGTTGGTTCCATCCATCCATCAGGAATTTGGTAACCATCAAATTTGCTCCTACAAGAGGCAAAACTTTCCTCTTTATCTGGAAAGTGTTCAGAGATATGGTTGCAACCTGGCCTTTTCTTTGGATCCTTCTTTCCTAAGTATTTTCTGCAAAAACAAACATTCCAATAAATATGACTGGAGAATGGATCTTGAAAATGGTGAACAGGTTGTCCATTTTTTTAAAATGCAAGATTAAATCAATTAAAGATTCATTCGGCTTAGTCCATGACTTAGGATTATCCATTGGGATTTCTACCATAGAAATTTGTGGATAATTTGAGTTTTCCCTTTCAAATGTGAATGGTCAAAAGAAACTGATACTGATCCATCAAAATTTGACACCATTTTAGAGTTTGAAGACTCCAAAGGTCTTTGTTCTGCTTGATGGAGTTTCTCGTAATCAGTTGCCCAAGCTTCTGGAAAATGGAATTTTATTGATAATCATCCTCATTGGACTGCTGTCCAAAATACACAGAAAGAATATAAAGAATTAATGGAAAGTAGTATGATGATTGACTCACAGGATCCTTATTCTGAAGAGATAAGCATAGAGATTCCTTCTACCTCAACCTCTCGGATAAGAACCGAAAAAAGAAGGAAAAGAAATAAGGCCAGAAATTGAAGAGATTATACAGAGTGGATAATTGATATGAATATCACTGATCCAGGAAGCATGCCCTCGGATACTCCTGATTCTGAATGATGTTGTCTGCCACAAAATGTAAAAGTGTCACAGGATTACTTTTACTTTTACTTTAAGTCTGCTTTTGCTTTTCAGAAAGCTGTAATAATGTAATTTGCTTTTTGCTTTTACCCATGTAATTTACTTTTCCTTGCCCGAGTGGATAATTATGTCTGGAAAAAGCAGATTCCTTTTCACCTATAAAAGAGGGAGTCTAAGTATCATTAGGATCATCGAGTCTAAGTATTCTAAGTATGTAAGTGTGTTCTCAGAGTCGAAGAAAGATAGTTTGTAAAAATTCTAAATATTAATAATATTCAGTTCAGTTCTTCAAATCTTTCTTGATCCTTGGTTCCTTACTTTTTAAGTTCTTAAAATTTTAAGACTTAGATTCCTGTTAAAACTGTTTTCATAAGTAAAGATTTACTAAGAAACCAACAGTACCGCCACAAGAAGGGAAATAGGGAAAACGGTTTAAAATAGTAATTACTTTTGCTTCAGGAATTTTTGTTAAGACTTCAAGGGCCAAAATTGGTATCAGAGCCATGGCGCATTAAAGGTTTGGTGAGCTTTCCTGAAATTATTGTTATGTCTGATTATTTTACTGATCGTTTTGAGTTCTCTGAATTACCTTATGATCTGCAAGCAAAAATTTTAAGTTTATTTTGTAGTCAAGATTTGCATGGTTGGATAATTTTTGAAGATCATTTTGGTTTTATTTATCGTGAAATTATTTGGTGTTATTCTCCAAACAAAGACGTTCCTTGGTTTGAAGAAGTATGAGTTCCTCAGCCAGATCAAGTTCTGCCAGCATTTCTGATAGATTAGATTATCTATATGAAATATCTGTAGATCCAGATCAAGTAAATCCTACTTCTTTACCCTTGTTAAATCCGTATTCTTCTTTTTCTAAGTTACATACCTCCACTTTTGGTTCTATTAAGTCTTTAATAAAGCATAGGGCAAAAGGCGTAAAAGAGTATGTTCAAGCTTCTAAGCTTGACCAATGTTAGATTCCTGCTAATGGAAAAGAACAATTCATTACACTCCAAATTCCACCTCAGTTCCCATCTCAATGGAAACAACAAGGATACTCTCATATCCATTTTGGAGTCGTAAGATTCTCTCTTTCTTTTCATGGTAGGAAAGGATTGCCTGTTGTTGCCAGATTAGCCTTATTAGATAGTAGATTTATTAGATATCAACATGCGTGTATAGCTACGGTAGAAACAACTTTAAATGCTGGTACAGTTTTTGTAACTTTATTTCCAAATTTTAATATGTCTTTAAATGATCCTCATCTTTTGGAAGCACTGAAGGTCCAGGTACAAATCCATGGAGCTGAACAAATTTCTGATGCAATGGCTGCAACATTGCATTACCAAATGACGTACAGAGTCCAGAATCATGCCTTAGATCTAACTCTCCCTGGTGGAGAGGATGCTCTGTTGATTAAGGTTGATGAGCAACATTCTGCAACCTGTACACATGTGCCTCGTCAGATTACAAGAAATGAGCTTGTCCAACTCCTCCCAGAAGCTTGGGTGACTGATTATGAGAAACTCCATCAAGCAGAACAAAGGCCTTTAGAGTCTTCTAACTCTAAAATGGTTTCAAATTCTGATGGATCAGTATCAGTTTCCTTTGACCATTCACATCTGAAAGGAAAAGCCCAAAATTATCCACAAATTTCCATGATGGAAATCCCTATGGATGATCCAAAGCCATGGACAAAGCCAAATGAATCTTTGATTGACCTTATCTTACATTTTAGAGACAATGGACAACCTGTCCATCATTTTCAAGATCCCTATTCTAGGTCATATTTATTGGGATGTTTGTTTTTGCAGGAAATGCTTAGGAAAGAAGGATCCAAAGAAAAGGCCAGGATGTAACCATACTCCTGAACATTTTCCTGACAAAGAGGAAAATTTTGCCTCATCCAGAAGTAAATTTGATGGTTATCAGATTCCTGATGAATGGATGGTGCCATCACCTAAAATTCCAAAGAAGCCTCTCCATCCTTATTACCAAAAATGCTTGGAAATCATTCGGAAAGAATTTCCCAAGCCTGTCCATAATCCTGTCCCAACTCCTCAGATAATCCCTGCAGTATGCATGTTTCAACCAACAGAATTCCCTTCTGTTCAAGAAACATTTGTAAAAGACCATTCCAAACATTCTGCAAAGATTAGGAATGCACATCCCACTGTTCTTCCTTTTGGAAACTCTGTCCAAAACAAAACCGAAGAAGTTCTGAATTGGCAATCGGAGAATGCTTTATGCCAGAACAAGGTTTTAACTTGCATCCAGGAAGATGTCAAGACTGTTTCTTCAAAGTTAGATACTTTGACAGAAGTTACAAGATCCCATAACACAGAAGTGTTAAAAATGATAAAAGTTATGGAAAAACGGCTGGAAGAAGTCCAAAGACAAATTCCAAGTATTGGAGTCTCAATTTCAACTTATCAGGAGAGAAAAGAGAAAGATATCCAATATTTGAAATCTCAAATAAAGAGTTTGAAGGAAACAGGAAAATTAGGATCTTATGATTCTAAGAAGCCAAAAAAGCCAGATCCTTCGTCACTCTTTGATATTCAGCCACCAACATATCAATCCAGAAACACATCTTCTACTGAGGAAGAGATACCTTATCATAACAGTAGCAGATGGCTCAGGGATCAATTGATTGCTCGAAGAAAATGGGAAAAGGAGCAAAAGTTACTAAAACAAAAAGAGAAGCAGAAAGAAAAGATGGAAGAAGAAGAAAATTTGTTAACATATTCACTTCCTCAGACTTCTAATCCTATCTCTTCTTTTTTGCAGGAACAGATAGAAACCAATATTCCATTGGTATCTACAATAGAAGCTCCAAGTTCAACTGATGAAGAATCCATTTCTCAACAGAGTCAACAGGAAGAATTCTCTTCAACAGATGAAACAGATAAAGAGACAACTTCAGAAGAAACTAAAACTGAAGAAGATTCCATTCCAGGAATACATATGGCAGGAGGAGACACAGATGTAAAAGTGGAACATCCTGAAGATTACATGCAAGAAGATGATTTACCTTTTGTGAGAAGTTCAGAATATGGAAAAGGGAGTACACAAGTTTTTACCATTGATAATATTCCCTCCCATAAATGGGAATCTCGTTTCCAAGAATTTCATGCATGGATGACTATTAGAGCTTTAAAGGTTGATTCTCATTTTGAAATTCTGACTGAATTTACTGCTCATTTTGCAGGTACTCTCAAGGATTGGTGGATCTCAATAGGAGAAAAAGAAAAAACTGATTTTTTGACTAAGCAAGAATTTCATGAAGTCATAAAAATTTTGCATAAATTCTTTCTTGGTGAATTTGAGCTCAATCTGGAACAAAAGTATAAAGAATTTTTCAGAATGAAATGTAACTCATTTGATAGGAAGGATATCAGCAAACATTTGCAAAAAATGACAAAATTATTTTATACTTTAAAAGCTGATATTAGTCTAAAGCAAGCTTTTATTACTTCACTTCCTAATACTTTGGCCACTGCTGCAGAAAGTCAAATCCAGAACAAGCATGGATCTATCATAAATTTGACTCCTGGACAGATCCGACAAGCTGTTTTCATGGCACTCAATGACATTTGCAACAAAAGAGAAGTGGTTCGTGAATATCTAAAAGGAAACAGATGCATTGATGAAGCATGCAAAAGGCCTGATCTTGAGATCAAAGGAAGATGCTTTGAATGTAAAAAGGGGAGTACAAGAAAGAAAAAATTCAAGAAAATTTCATTGCAGGATAACAGTTATCCAAGAAGGAGAAAGAAAAAGTGGAAATATTTCAAAAAGAAAAAAGATTTCTCCAAAACTTCAAAGAAAGATGTCAGATGTTTTCTTTGCAAAAAGAAAGGCCATTATTCGTCTTCTTGTCCACAGAATACGAAGGGAGTACATTTAATTTCTGAAGTCCAAAAGAAATTACATATTCCTATTTTAAATGAACTTGAGGAAATATTCTCTGAAGAAGATGAGCCTACTGACAATACTATTTTGGCTTTGCAGGTTTCTGATTCTGATATCTCAGATTTCTTTCATATTAGTGAACCTGCTAAGACATGTCCCCAAACTCTTGTTCATATCATCCCCTCCAAGTATGATAAACCTATCCCAGTGATAGCCTTCTTTGATACTGGTGCTGCCATGTCGATTTTGAAACAAACAATTCTTCCCAAAGAATTTTGGAAACCAGAATTGCATCAATTTAGAG
This sequence comes from Mitragyna speciosa, assembly GCA_024721245.1. Classification (NCBI taxonomy): domain Eukaryota; kingdom Viridiplantae; phylum Streptophyta; class Magnoliopsida; order Gentianales; family Rubiaceae; genus Mitragyna; species Mitragyna speciosa. The sequence goes on along the minus strand of CM045560.1, from coordinate 16,210,281 downwards.
CCGCTGATGGTGAGATTTTTTAGACAACCCATGCCACAAAAAACAGAGTGATTATACAGTTATTACCTGACTGTAAAGTTTATACCCATTTGCTGGGTGGACAATGTTCAAGGGAAAGATCTGGTTATTGGATTTGATATCTATGAAAAAAATCAGTATTTGCTGAAACCAAAAGGAATCCAATCCAAAGCCTTTTTCAAGCCTTATCATGATCTCCAAAACCTCTATTTGAAACAGCCCATTGCCAATGAGGAAATCATTTCTCAAATAAAAACCCACTTGATTGAAAAATCTTGTGCTGAAAATCATGTTACTTTTCTCCCAGAAATGTGCTCATCCTCTTTGGAAAAACCAAGACTTCTTCATTAAATTGCCTTTCAAAAAGAATGAAGACATAAACCCGACCAAGGCCAGTCATTCTGGCATGAATCCTGAGCACAGAGTCCTAGCAAAAAAGGAGTGTTCTGAACTCCTTGAGTTTGATTTAATTGAACCCTCAGATTCCTCATGGGCTTGTCAAGCTTTTTATGTAAACAAGAGGTCTGAACAAGTTAGAGGAAGATTAAGATTGGTTATTAATTATCAGCCTTTAAATGTTTTCTTGGCTGATGATAAATTTCCTATTCCTAATCGGCCCTCTTTGTTTTCTCAGATTGCCAAGGCCAAATGGTTTTCCAAATTTGACTTAAAATCTGGTTTTTGGCAATTAGGAATTTCTTCAGAAGACCGTTTTAAAACTGGTTTTTGTATTCCTGATCATCACTACCAGTGGAAGGTTATGCCCTTTGGGTTAAAACCCGCTCCCTTCATTATTTCAAAAAGCGATGATTAGAATTTTTGAACCTATTTTACATTCTGCTTTGATATACATTGATGATATTCTCTTATTTTCTGAAAGTTTTGAAAGTCATGTGCAGGTGTTAAAAGAATTTTCAGAAATTGTTGAAAAATTAAGAATAATGCTTTCCGAGAAAAAAATATTTTTATGTCAAGAAAAAATTTCATTTTTAGGAATGAAAGTAGAAAATGGTTCTTGTACCCCTGAGCAACACATTGGAGATTCTATCAAAGATTTTCCTTCTGAAAATCTATCTGTCAAACAAATTCAGCAGTTTCTTGGTATCAGTAAATTATGTTAGGGACTTCATCCCTAATGTATCCAGATACACCCATTCTCTTGAAAAATTGCTCAGAAAAAAGCCTCCACCTTGGGGTACTTCTCAGACAGAATCTTTGAAAAAACTGAAATTTCTTCTCCAATCTCTGCCAACACTTCATATTCCTACTTCTGAAAATCTCATCCTTCAAACAGATGCCAGTGATAAATATTGGGGTGCTGTTCTTCTTGAACAACTTCCTAATAGTCAGAGAAAAATGTTGTGGTTTTGCTAGTGGTCGGTTCAAAGACTTTGAAATCCATTACCATTCTTCTTTTAAAGAAATCCTTGCTGTAAAAAGAGGAATTGAAAATTTTGATTTCTATTTGAGGCCTTGTCATTTCATTGTAGAAATGGATATGAGCAGTTTTCCCAGGATGATTCAATTTAAGCAAAAGAAAATTCCCAATTCCCAGCTTCTTAGATGGTCAAACTGGTTTTCTCAGTTATCTTAATGATGTTAAGAATATCAAGGGGAAAACAAATATTATTGCTGATTTTTCTCCAGAAAACCAATGGCAACAGCAATGATGTTTTATCCAGTTACAGACTACTCACCTGAAATTTGGGAAATCCCTCTTCCTTGGGAAACAGAAAATTTGGAAAGGAACCGAATGAAGCATGAACTTGATACTTTTCGGCATTATGGTGGATCACTTTTTGAACCCTTTTGGAATTAATCCTGAATACCCTTTTTCTCAGATATTTATTGGACAAACCTCTGATTTTCCTGAACCTTTGCTTTGGGTGATGTGGTATCTTTGCAATCAATATCACATTATGTTTGAGTTTTACTGTCCTCTGTTCACAAATTTCACAGGATTAAATGGTCATTTGAAAAGGTTCTTACAATGGTTCAAACCGAGAGATTGGTGGGAGAATATTTTCTCATCATATTCTGGTTATTTGTTGATCCATCTTTACAGGCCAGTTCATGTACAAAATGGAGTTATTCATGCACTACCTTCTTGCTTGATTTATAATTCTTTCTTTTCAACAATACAGGATGATGAGGACAAATATGCTGAAGCTCAAAAATATTTGTTCCAACTTAATGGTAAAATTCCTGATGAAATTTGGCCCGGACCCTATGGAAAATGGAATTTTATTGATAATCATCCTCATTGGACTGCTGTCCAAAATGCACAGAAAGAATATAAAGAATTAATGGAAAGTAGTATGATGATTGACTCACAGGATCCTTATTCTGAAGAGATAAGCATAGAGATTCCTTCTACCTCAACCTCTCGGATAAGAACCGAAAAAAGAAGGAAAAGAAATAAGGCCAGAAATCGAAGAGATTATGCAGAGTGGATAATTGATATGAATATCACTGATCCAGGAAGCACGCCCTCGGATACTCCTGATTCTGAATGATGTTGTCTGCCACAAAATGTAAAAGTGTCACGGGATTACTTTTACTTTTACTTTAAGTCTGCTTTTGCTTTTCAGAAAGCTGTAATAATGTAATTTGCTTTTTGCTTTTACCCATGTAATTTACTTTTCCTTGCCCGGGTGGATAATTATGTCTGGAAAAAGCAGATTCCTCTTCACCTATAAAAGAGGGAGTCTAAGTATCATTAGGATCATCGAGTCTAAGTATTCTAAGTATGTAAGTGTGTTCTCAGAGTCGAAGAACGATAGTTTGTAAAAATTCTGAATATTAATAATATTCAGTTCAATTCTTCAAATCTTTCTTGATCCTTGGTTCCTTACTTTTTAAGTTCTTGAAATTTTAAGACTTAGATTCCTGTTAAAACTGTTTTCATAAGTAAAGATTTACTAAGAAACCAACAGTACCGCCATAAGAAGGGAAATAGGGAAAACGGTTTAAAATAGTAATAACCTTTGCTTCAGGAATTTTTGTTAAGACTTCAAGGGCCAAAATTGGTATCAGAGCCATGGCGCGTTAAAGGTTTGGTGAGCTTTCCTGAAATTATTGTTATGCCTGATTATTCTACTGATCGTTTTGAGTTCTCTGAATTACCTTATGATCTGCAAGCAAAAATTTTAAGTTTATTTTGTAGTCAAGATTTGCATGGTTGGATAATTTTTGAAGATCATTTTGGTTTTATTTATCGTGAAATTATTTGGTGTTATTCTCCAAACAAAGACGTTCCTTGGTTTGAAGAAGTATGAGTTCCTCAGCCAGATCCAGTTCTGCCAGCATTTCTGATAGATTAGATTATCTATATGAAATATCTGTAGATCCAGATCAAGTAAATCCTACTTCTTTACCCTTGTTAAATCCGTATTCTTCTTTTTCTAAGTTACATACCTCCACTTTTGGTTCTATTAAGTCTTTAATAAAGCATAGGGCAAAAGGCGTAAAAGAGTACGTTCAAGCTTCTAAGCTTGACCAATGTTAGATTCCTGCTAATGGAAAAGAACAATTCATTACACTCCAAATTCCACCTCAGTTCCCATCTCAATGGAAACAACAAGGATACTCTCATATCCATTTTGGAGCCGTAAGATTCTCTCTTTCTTTTCATGGTAGGAAAGGATTGCCTGTTGTTGCCAGATTAGCCTTATTAGATAGTAGATTTATTAGATATCAACATGCGTGTATAGCTACGATAGAAACACTTTTAAATGCTGGTACAGTTTTTGTAACTTTATTTCCAAATTTTAATATGTCTTTAAATGATCCTCATCTTTTGGAAGCACTAAAGGTCCAGGTACAAATCCATGGAGCTGAACAAATTTCTGATGCAATGGCTGCAACATTGCATTACCAAATGACGTACAGAGTCCAGAATCATGCCTTAGATCTAACTCTCTCTGGTGGGGAGGATGCTCTGTTGATTAAGGTTGATGAGCAACATTCTGCAACCTGTACACATGTGCCTCGTCAGATTGCAAGAAATGAGCTTGTCCAACTCCTCCCAGAAGCTTGGGTGACTGATTATTAGAAACTCCATCAAGCAGAACAAAGGCTTTTAGAGTCTTCTAACTCTAAAATGGTCTCAAATTCTAATGGATCAGTATCAGTTTCCTTTGACCATTCACATCTGAAAGGAAAAGCCCAAAATTATCCACAAATTTCCATGATGGAAATCCCTATGGATGATCCAAAGCCATGGACAAAGCCAAAGGAATCTTTGATTGACCTTATCTTACATTTTAGAGACGATGGACAACCTGTCCATCATTTTCAAGATCCCTATTCTGGTCATATTTATTGGGATGTTTGTTTTTGCAGGAAATGCTTAGGAAAGAAGGATCCAAAGAGGGGCAAAATAGTCATTTCACACTTCGAACGCATTTTTTGCCAGTTTTAAGATCTAATCTTTATTTTTAAAATTTTGAAATCTATTTTGAATTTTTTGACAAATTTTGGAATTCATTGTCATTTTTGTATTAATTTTAATTTTTTGTATCGAAAATAATTTTTTTAGGGTAAAATTAGGATTTTTATTACTAGTGGCATTTTGATTATTTTGGAGTTTTCTTGGAAGCCAATACTGCTAGACTCTATAAATACCCCCATTAAAATAAAAAAAAAGGAGAAAAAACCCTAAAACATATTTACTTTTATCCATTAAAGATCAAAACTCCTATTAGAGTACCAAAAAACACAAACAAATAGCTGTCACTAGCAATTTCTGTCACTGTTCATCGTTCAAATCCACTGTTCATTGTTCAGATTACTGTTCATCAACTCATCAAATTATCTCCAAGCTTAAGAGGTAAATTCATAGCTTTATCTTTTCTAGTGATTCGCTTTTATTTCGATTCTTCTATGAGAATTTGATTAAGTTGTATTGATTTGTTTGGGATTTGAGTTGAATCTTTCTATTTTTGTTTCTGGGTTTGATTCCTTCTATTTTTCTAGATTTTCTTCTCAAGTTCCTCCTTCCTCTATCACCGTTCAATTCCAGTCTCACAATAAACAATTCACCAACATCAAAAACAATCTCCAACCATAGCCCCAATTTCATCGTGAGTTCCTCCCTTCTATTACCACCTCCGCCATCTTCTGCCTTCTTCCACCACCAATAGCCACCAAAACCCAAAATGTCAAACCATCAGTAATCAACCAAATTAGCAAATACAATCTAGAAGCTAGCCAAACCACCAGTCCTCCCCAGAACCATTTCTCCAAGTCCAGCCCCTCCTCTGCAAAATTTTCCACCAAAGTTAGATTAGCCCAAAACCACTAAAAACTACTACACGACAGCCAGCTAGCCAGATAACCTTTTTTACCACCTACAAAACGATGCCAAAACTAGACACAGAACAACCCTCATAACCCAATTCAACTACCAAAAAAATTAGCTTGACATTGTAGCTCTAATCCCAACCAAAATGGACCCCCTTATTCCCCAACAATCCACAACAACTATAGTTCTTCCTCCTCCACCAATCGCCTGTGAGAAAAATAACAAAACAAACACAAAAAGAATTAGTTCTATAGTAATCAACAGCTCCAATTTCATTAACTCAGCAACTCTAGTCAATCACCACGAGCCCAACCATCACGAGCCCAACCATCACATGCCGTTGGTTTGTCCACTGTCCTTCCTTGCTTTCGTCTAAAAAGAAAAACCTAGGAGGTATCAATGAATGTTGAGTGATTTGGCTGAGAGAAAGAGAGAGAGAGGTTGAAAGAACGAGAGAGGAGCAGATCAGAAAAAAAAAAAGAGAAACAGAAAGTGGGTGAGTGAGTGAAAAAAAGGATCAGAGAGAAAAGGGGAGAATCAGATAAAATAGAGGAAGAGAGAGCTGGACAGAGAAGAGAGAGAAGAGAACGAAGAGAAACCAAAGAAAGAAAGCAATCGGAGGAGTGAGCAGAAGAAAAAAAGGGAATTTTCGGAGAGTGAAACCGAGAAATAATGATGGAGAAGATGACAAAGAAAGAAGATGGAGATTGAAGAGGGAATTAAAAGGGAGAAGCAGAGAGGGAAAGCAAGATAGAGTGTGAGGGAGAAGAAGAAATAGCAGAGAGAGAGAGAGAGAGAGAGGCAGAGAAGGAGAGAAATGAGAAATAGGGGATGACGAAGATTAGTTGGGGTTGGGTTGTTTATTTCGTTCCTAGTTAATTAAAAATTGTATTGGGGCATTTGGAGGGGTTTTTCTATTTTGTTTCTTATTTAGAGGTTTAGCTTTAGTTTATTTAATACTTGATTAACTCTTGATATTGATTTGATTCAGTTGTTTGTTAATTTAATTAGTTAATCTGGTTCATTAATCTAATTTTCATTTACTTTGACATATTCATTTTGTTTTTCCATAATGTAATATTTATATCTTAGTCCATGCTGATAGGATCCAAGGATCACTTACACATGTGAAGCATTGCCTAGCATGTTTCAAGCTAAAAGGGAAGTCATTCATCAATGATATAGGCATGCATGAATGTTGTCCAAGTGTTTCATACGAGTTGAGCATGAATGTTGGGCTTGAGTTATGTAATGATCAAGCTAGTAGATTGGGCCAAGGTTTAATGTATTGGCTTTGGATCAAATCTAATTATAAAGATAGCCCAATTGAATGTTCTAAGTTGTTCATAACAAGCATACAAGGGGCTGGTTACTTGGGCTCACTTGGAGGGCTCTTAAACTTGCAAGATGGAGGCCCAATAGTGCACAATGGAGGTGTCCAGCCCAAGGAGACTTTTATGGACGAATTTTTGATATTTTCTAGATCTTATTTTATGTTTTGTTAGTTTTCCAAATTGTTTACAAGTTGTTTTTGGTAGTTTTCCAAATAGTTGAGTATTTAGTTTTTAGTAGTTGTCTTAAACTTCAAGTTCTAGAATTTTCTTGTAAGCCTATTTATAGGCCTTCATAATTCAATGAAATAATCAGATTATTCCTCAAAAAATTCGTATGAACTAGTGTGAGCTCTTTTCAAGAGTGTTTTCTTGGTTCTTGGATTAGAACTACTCTTAGTCTTATCAAGCCTAAGCTTGTGGCGACTTAAATACTTGCTTAGAGTGATTTTCTTTCGTGTTTGATCAAATTCTTAAAGCCTTAAACTAGCATATTGAACTAGCTCAAATTGGTCTAGTTTAGGTCCTTAGGAGTTCGTGATCTTCATTGAAGAAGGGCTCGAGGCGTTTGGCTTGGAATTCATCAAGCGGTCTTGGCAACGTTCCACGATTCCGTGCGTATCAATTGGTATCAGAGCCTACTTTCTTGATAATTCCAGGTTTTTAGTCCAATTTTTCTTTGAAAAATTCGGACATATCATCCTTTGTTATTTTCTTTCCATCCGTTTTTTGTGTTCCTTTTGTGTCACGTTTATTCTTGAACGTTTCTTGTGTTTTGTGCTCGTTCCAAATTCTGTCCAGCTTTGTTTTGTTTTGTTCATTGTGTTCTTGTCTTGTTCTTGTGTTTTCTTGAGTTCTTTTAGGGTCTTAGAGTCGTTCTTGGTTGTCTCCAATCAAGAATTTTAGGTTGTGTGTGGTATTTTTGAAATCTTGACTGTTTTTGGTGTTTTCTTGAATTTCTTGTGTTAAAACTTTTTCAAGAAAATCAAATTTTTTGGACAAACAAGCCTTGGATTGAAGTTTCTTGAAGGGTTTTAGTCGTTTTGTGTTGTTCTTGGTGAAAAAAAAAAAAAGGAAAAAAGAGTCGTTACTGTTCATTGGGCGTTACTGTTCATCCGAAGAAGTTTGTCCAGTTTTGTTTGTTTTGTGTTAAAAAAATAATAGAAAGAAAAAAAAGAGGGGACAAGAGGCGTGCTTAAAAAGAAGAAGCCAAGCACAAAGAAAAATCAAAGAAAAAGAGGCTGCACAAGTGAAAGAGCCGTGCAAGACCTTTGTTTGATTGATCTTGGTTGTTTCTTGGTGAATTTTTGAAGTTGTTGGACTTACTTGTTGAGTTCTTGGAATTCTTGAATTTGTCCAGATTTGTTCTTGAGTTTCTTGAGGTTCTTGAACAAGTTCTTGAGCTTTCTTGAAGTTCTTGAAGGATTTCTTGAATTTCTTGATAAGTTTCTTGAAGTTCTTGAGTCATAAATTGAAGTTTTTGAAGAACATAGTTGCTGGAAATTGATTTCTTGAACTTCTTGATCACATAACTTCCTCTTCTTGAAAGATAGGTGAACGTTGTTTGAATCTGGAATTTTGGGTAGTTGTAGCACGTTTTTCTGGTTGTTCTTGGGTTGTTTTGGTGAGTTTTTGCATCAAGATTCATAGACAAAGTGGTAGGAACAAGTTCTTGAACTTAATTCTTGAATCTTGATTGAAATTGTGGTGCTGGAATTTTGGTTGATTGTTACCTACGAATTTTTCTGAAATTTCCAGCTTGTTTTGATCTTAAAAAAGGAAGAAAAGGAGCTGATTTGGTGTTTAAATAGAAAAGGAATCCTAGTTCTAAAGGATTAGGAAAGCTGTTGACAAGGAAAAAGGAAACAAGGAAAGTTGTTACCAAAGAAAGAAAAGGAAACAAGGAGACTTAGTCAAAACCTAAGGGTGATTGGTTTCCTAATTGTTCAAGTTAAGTTGGTAAGGGTTTCCACCTGCAATTTGTTTCCTTTTGACCGTGCTTTTTGAGTTTCCTAATTGGAAGTGGTTGTTTTTTTTTTGTCCAAAGTTTCCAAAACCTAATTGAGCTAGGGTTTCCATAAATCCTAACTTTATTAGGAAAGCTTGAGTTTTTATTTTTACACAAGAATATTATTTTCTTTCAAGAGTACATTAAAAATCAAGATTTTTCACACAAGAATACCACACATTAGGGTTTCCAAATTGTGTATTTCTTGAGTCAATCTTGATCGTTCTTGCTTTCTTTGAAATTCTCTTGATCAAACCCCACTCTAAGCTTCCACAATTGACTACTATCATCTTTATTTTTGTGTTTGGGTTGCTATTTGCTCTTGGTAAGATTGATTGAGCAGGTTTTCATCAAAGGACCAACAAGAAAACATCTCAAGAGTGGAAAAAGGCTTAGAGGTGAGCTCACTAGAGGGGAAAAGCCATATACATTGAGTGATACACGAGTGCTTGAGTGTATACACTAAGGGAGTGGTGAGGCTATTTTTATATTATTTGTTTTTCTTTGTCACTAACTTTTCTTGCAGGTTTAAATATGGCTTGGGAATGTGTTGTGCTCAAAAGAACAAATCAATTTGATCACAATGTCACATCTAAATCCTCTAAGGGGTACACCAATGATTGTGATTATACTACCTATGCTTCAAGAAAGGTAGAGAGGAAAGTACCATCGAAGTGTTCTCAATCTTATCGTTCTTCTGAGGAGTCTATCATTGATGATTGTGGCCATGAAGGCGTTGCTTCAAGGAGAAGGGAAAGACCATTGAATTCTAAACCTTCTAGAAGGCAACATCGTGATTCTCTATGGGAAGAATATGAGGCACTTGTAGCTGCTCAAAAGGAGAAAGCTTGTGGAATGATGCGTGAAGAGGAATCTAAACCATCAATAAAGGATCACAATTCATCAAGTCATATCTATTGGAGAAATATTGATGCCTTTGAAGGGAATGATAAACCATCAACTTCAAAGTCTAAGGAGATCATGAAAGTCAATAGTGATGAGGAAATGCAATCACTCAAAGCTGGTAGTGATGATAAACAAGTGCAACATGAAAGTCAATTCTATACTAGATGCACTGTGAATAACAAGGTATGTAGTATGCATATCAATCATAATAGTTGCACTAACTTGGCAAGTACTATGTGTGTTGGAAAGCTAGGTTTGCCCCTGTTGAAGCATCCAAATCCATACAAAAGGTTGACTGACAATGGAGAATTGGAGGTGACCAATCAAGTGGAGATGGAGTTTTCAATTAGCAAGTATCGTGATAAGGTTCTTTGTGACGTAGTACAAATGGAGACTTGTCATATACTCTTGGGGCATCCATGGCAACTTGAAAAGAATGCCAAGTATGATGGGGTGAATAACAAATACTCTTTCATGTGGAATGGGAAGAATATCAAGCTATGTCCTTTGTCACCACTTGAAGCAAATAAAGATAGAGAGAAAATTGCAAAAGATTGCAAAGAGTGGGAAAAATCAGTGAGCACACAATCTAAAGAAAAGAGTGAAGACAAAGAAGAGTGTGTTCAAGAAAAGAAGGAGTGTGATGTGAGCATAATGGAAAACATTAAAGGGGAAATTGTTGAGTGTGAAAAGGAAGAAAATAGTGCTCTGAGTGAAAGACCTAAACTTCACGTACCTTTGTACAAGGAAGTAGATTATTTTGCTAACACTCTTAACACTTGTTTTCCTAGTGCTTTTGTTTCTTTTTTGCAGCAACAGGGAAATCAATTTCAAAGAGAGATGCCACTAGAAAATTGCTCATTCAATGGTGTAAAGTTGCAAATTGATGGAGCATTATCATTATCAAGCAAGGAGATGCAAGTGATTCAAAAGCATGATTTGGTGAAGAAGGAATGCTTTGAGACAAAAAGATGGTTTCATGCTATCAACACAAATTGGTTGATCAAATACATGTTTGATTGGTGGCATGGTGTCAATTGGTTTTCTAACTTTAAGTTTATACGTATTTTGTGTTTTAATTTAGTTCTGCATGATTCTTTACATGTTGTCTATAGCATTAATGTGAATAATTTTACATTGCATATAGTGTCTATTGGTAATTTATGTGACAATTTGCATTTTGTGCATAGTATTTCTCCTAGGAAATTCATTTTGAGTTTTAGTAATCATAGTGTTCTAAGTCATGATGTTCATCTTGTCTTTTGTAGTAGAGATAAGTATGTGTTGCATATAAAGTTTCATTATAAGTTGCATGAATTACATTCTAATTTTAATGGTTTAGGTTTAGTTTGTTCTAGTAATTTCATTGTTAGTAATGCTTTAGGTTGTTTGTTGCATGATGCATTTACATATAGTAAACATGTTTATTCTATTTTTGAAGCTTTGCTTTGTGTTAATTCTCTAGGTTCATTGTACATATATTTTAGTATTTTTAATTTACACTATAGTTCTGTTTTGCATGTTTATTTTGTTAGAATAAGTGATTATGTATTGCATCTAGCATGTTTTACTTCTCATAGTTCATTCTATCTTGAGAAAGTTCTTGTGTTTCAGTCATGATGTCTTAAATGATTTTTGGTATTTCTTTTATAAGTTTTTATGCTGTGATAAGGATTACATGCCTATGTATGCATTCTATCCAATTCATTCATTTGTTTTGGTTAGTAATTATGTTTTACATTCAGCATGTTTTATTTTTCGTAATGCATTCTGTCTTAGGTATTTCATTATGTTAGATCATCATGTTTTAGGTTATTTAGAGTATTTCTTGCATGATTCTTTATGTCTAATGTCGTATGCTAATGTTTATGCAATCTGTTCAATAGGTTCAAGTGTTTTAGCTAGTCATAATGATCTTGTTTTTGAGTCTTACTTGCATTGTGAGCATACTAGTCTTGTTTATGATCTTCATCAGTGCTCTTGTTCAAGATATATCCCTTGAATCGTTTCATCTTGTTGCTGGACATTGGAGTTTACTTTCGAGTCCATATTTGCTAAGTCTTGTTCATGTTTTTAAAGACGACACTCATCAAAATGAGTTTATTATTCTTAAACATGAATTTGTCCTTGCAATATTCTTGCATGTGTGTAAATTTTACATTGTTGCATCCTTAGGGAATGTTGAATGTTGTCTTGTTTTTGTTGATGCATGCATGGGGATAAACGGGTTTTCTAAGCAACTTTGTGTACTAAGTGTTCAAGGTGAATATGTTTATTTTGTTCATAGTCCATGTATGTTCTTTCTTTTGCATGTTTTTAGGGATGTTAATCATCTAGACATGTTTGTTGTTTTTAGGTTAGAATCTGCCTTTGCATATTTAAGTTGTGTTTTTGTGTTCTACAATGTTTCATCTTTAGAGAACAATGAGTTTTTGGTTACTTGTGTTCATGTATGCATTGAGCCATTCAATTTGCATGACATGTTTCCTGTGCTAAGTGTTTTTGAGGGCTATACGTACTTACCTATCAATCCTAGTATCACTTGTGTTGTTCTATATCTTGTAGGTGATTCGAGGACGAATCCTTTCGAGGGAGGAGGGAATGATAGGATCCAAGGATCACTTACACATGTGAAGCATTGCCTAGCATGTTTCAAGCTAAAAGGGAAGTCATTCATCAATGATATAGGCATGCATGAATGTTGTCCAAGTGTTTCATACGAGTTGAGCATGAATGTTGGGCTTGAGTTATGTAATGATCAAGCTAGTAGATTGGGCCAAGGTTTAATGTATTGACTTTGGATCAAATCTAATTATAAAGATAGCCCAATTGAATGTTCTAAGTTGTTCATAACAAGCATACAAGGGGCTGGTTACTTGGGCTCACTTGGAGGGCTCTTAAACTTGCAAGATGGAGGCCCAATAGTGCACAATGGAGGTGTCCAGCCCAAGGAGACTTTTATGGACGAATTTTTGATATTTTCTAGATCTTATTTTATGTTTTGTTAGTTTTCCAAATTGTTTACAAGTTGTTTTTGGTAGTTTTCCAAATAGTTGAGTATTTAGTTTTTAGTAGTTGTCTTAAACTTCAAGTTCTAGAATTTTCTTGTAAGCCTATTTATAGGCCTTCATAATTCAATGAAATAATCAGATTATTCCTCAAAAAATTCGTGAACAGTGTGAGCTCTTTTCAAGAGTGTTTTCTTGGTTCTTGGATTAGAACTACTCTTAGTCTTATCAAGCCTAAGCTTGTGGCGACTTAAATACTTGCTTAGAGTGATTTTCTTTCGTGTTTGATCAAATTCTTAAAGCCTTAAACTAGCATATTGAACTAGCTCAAATTGGTCTAGTTTAGGTCCTTAGGAGTTCGTGATCTTCATTGAAGAAGGGCTCGAGGCGTTTGGCTTGGAATTCATCAAGCGGTCTTGGCAACGTTCCATGATTCTGTGCGTATCACCTGCTTTCTTAAGTATTATTAATTGGTCCGTAAAACTATTTTTATGACATGCAATTGAGGCCCTAATAATTACAGATTAACCCCCCTTAGTTTTAGTTTCTTTTAAGAGTCATGTAGCTTGGAATCAGGCCCTTTAAGTTGCTGGGATTTGCAATTCATGCTCCATACTTGCTGAAGTTTTATTTTTGCCCCTTTCCACTTAGTGTTAATTTACAATTGTGCTCCATGCTTACTTGAATTTATTATTTGCTCCTAGATTTGTGTGAATTTATTTTTTAAACCTTTAGTGTCATAGAATCTATATCTTTAGCCAATCTTGTTAGTATTTTATATCTTTAGCCTTTATTTCTTTATATCGAGGTACTTTGACTTGTTTGTTAATTTTGATTAGTATTTGTACCGGGTCTTCAAAACGGTGCCCCTATTACTCATTAGTTTCTCTTATGTGCTCCAATGTGATTTTTATGCATATTTTTTTGGTATTTCTTATTTTTACGTACTTTTACGTATGTATGCATTTTATGCTATTTAATTTCAAATTTTATTATTTTGGCAAAAAGTGTAATATATTTTTGCATTTAGCTAGCCAATGTAACAGTTAAATTACATTTATTGTATTTCTAGCAAAATTTTGTATTTAGATAGCAAGTGTAAGAGACAAGTCGTTTTACTTTTTCCCCCCTAAAAAATTGTAGCTAAACCCCCGGTGTAATAGTTAGGGTTTATGTGCTTTTGTGTGCTTGTGTGCTTAATTGTTTTACCACTTTTTTTAGGATTTTTGCATCTAGACTATCATGTTTACATGTTACATGCTCCTACGTGCCCTTATATGTCTTTATATGTTTATTTGCTTTTCAATTTATGCTTTATTACTTTAATTCATTTTTATCAGTTTTGTATTCCGTCACCACACTAGTCCAATGCTAATTGTGGTTTTCTCACTTCCCAACTAGTTCAACGTTAGTGGGGAGTTCCTAGAAAGGGTTAGTCTAACGCTAGACCCTTAGGTCATTTTAGTGATAGTTTCACTCCGTGTGTGCATTGTATGGCATTTCACACACTACTTCTCATATTTAGGCTTTTTCATTTATGCATGATCTTTCTCTGTGTATATCTTACTATTATTACCTATTTTTACATAAATTCAGCGTATGACACTTAAGTTATATTTCACATAGAAGTTAGGTCATTTTGTGTGCTTCGACTAAAAATAGTCGTCTACTTATGTGGGAAGTAATGGATTGACAGGCCGCTCTTCCCTCCGTAAGTAGAAAAATATCAGTCATGAGTTGTTAGTTCCCGTATGTTGCATTCCCCACTTTCTTCGACACTTACTATCTATAGTATTTTCTTTTTTTCTTTTGCTTTGCATTTTGCATATGCACTCGTGACTCTCTCGAGGTCTCAACTCGGGTTTTGCAATTAATGCGATAATCTGACCAAGCCTCAACGGAACATTTTGACCCTTCCGATACCCACACTAGGATTAGGACTTGCATTCATGTAGACACATCCAAACGCGATATAATTTAGGGTTAATTTAGAAAATTTTGATTAAACCTCGCAACTAATTTCGGTTAGGCGGAAAGAGTGCCTTAGGCGTGAGCCTTTGCCTTCCTTTTCTTCAAATGTGACTCTCAGACCACCTTCTTTCATTTTTTCGTAGACTAGAGTCAAAAAAGGGTTTTCAAATGTTTTTCTAAAATTTTATTTTTGTTTTGCTAAAAGATTTTTCAGATGACTTGGTACACCCCAACTTAATACCAAGTGGCGACTCTATTTTTTTTAAAAAAACCCTTTTTTAAACTATTTGGCTGAAACTATTGCATTTTAGTCCCAGCCTTGTTTTGTTTTTCAAAATAGCAATTTTTTCCAAAATACCACTTTTTCACTAAAAACTCGATTTTTGTCACACACGTATGGTTTTTCCAAAATGTTCTTCTTGAAAAGGGTCACCAGACTAGCCATTTTTTTGGGGTGCGATAGTCCATGACCCCACCGTGCATCATTTCGGGGCGCGACAGACCCCACGTTAATCTCCTAATAGGAATCTTGACATGCTCGCAATCCACAGGACTAACCCCTCCCAAGGATCATCTTGTGTATCAACTATGCAAATTAACCCCAAGTCTATCCAAGAATTGAAACTAACTTGATAGGATCCTAAACTCTAACCCCACGTGTTGGTTAGAACTCAAGATATCAGAGGAATCCAACAAATTGCTCCAAGAATTCACAAATCTCACCAAGAGAGAGAAGAGGAAAAAAACCCTCGCTTCAATATTATTAATCATCCAAGTTGTTTTTTTAACAATGAAAAATCAAACATATATATAAGCTAAAAACAAGTCTAAACTACTATGGAAAGTTGGATAGTCTAATACAACTAAAAATTCTTCGAAACAGTAAGAATGCAAACTTTCTGGCGGATAGCAGGCACGGACAACATCAGAAACTTTGATTCAATGTTATCCGTCTTTGCTTCTATTGCGACCCTTATCTGTGCGTGGATACACCTTGCAGATAAGGTTAGAAAGTCACTCTGGCTTTCTTCTACCCCCCACTCGTGGGCAAACTCCTCCCAATGATGAATGATCTCTTCTCCCTACCCTTCTTGGCCTTCTTGGGTGGCCTTAAACCTCCATTAGGGTTCGGTGGTGGCCTTTGCTTCGGCGTTGCTCTCTAGATCATAAGAACACCTTGATCAACTTGAGCCTTGGTCCCTTGGTACGTGATACGCGCGGAGGAACGTGGAGTTGCTTGAAGATCCAAGTGAAGCTTCGAATTTTCCCTTGGAGGATTTCGACCCTTCAAAGTGCTCAAGTAGGACCAATTTGAGCGAGTTCAATATGCCTACCTAATTGCTCTAAAGGACTTAATCAAACAAAAAAGAAACTCTAAGCTAGGGTTTTGATCTTGGAATCACTTGACAAGATCGGGGATAGTTCTTAATCAGCAAAGAACTAAAGAAACTCTCAATTTGAGAACTCACAATAATAATACTCATAAAAATCTGATCCAAAAATCGTATGAACAGTAGCATAGCCTTTTATAGGCTTACAAAGATGATTCTAGAACTTAGAATTGTAAGTAACTACTAAAACTAGTTGTAACCTATCACAATTAAGCAACTAACTAAAGTTACAACTTGTAAAGACTTAGGAAACTATTAAAAACGAATTTAAGCATAAAAATAAATAAGAAATTCGTGTAAGAATTCCTTATGGTCTGGACGTCCTCTTTAAGCTCACTTGGGCCTTCATCTTGCAACTTAAAAGGCCTTCCAACAAGTCCAACCAAACCAGCACCTTGGAAGCATGCTATGGACCACTTAAACACTTCAATTGGACCTTCTTTGAATGTAGATTTAATCCATAACCAGTGCATAAATTCTTGACCCAATGAATACGCTTGAGTAGCTTGATCAACAAGTCCATTAGCAAGCCCAAAGTCATGAACTACCCCTAAGCAGCAACAAAGCGTGAATGTTTCCACCATGATCAACCACCATTCAAGCTCATCTTGAACTAAACAAGTTGCTTCATGAGAATGTCCAAACATCATGGTTGAAGTTGCTCCTTGGATCACATCAGTACGTATCACCTTAGTAGCCCTACGGATGTTCCAAGCCAGAATATTAATTGGACTTAACCTTTTAAACCTAAGGTTGAGGAAGTTCATGACTCGCCCAGCAAAACCTTTGCCTCCCCACCTGATGATTTTTTCCTTCCTGCTATTACTTGGACCCTTGCACATCCAAAGCCTTCATGGCAACATCTTTTCCTCCAAAGACTATAATTGAGATGACAAAGACCGCTGAAAATCCTTAAGCTCCTAGGTAGTCGCCTGCACACCATTCTACAAATCACCCAGAGAACGCCTGCCCCTTACTAGTTTTAACTTCTTCTTGGGTGATGACAATGAAGATTTCACTACCTGGTTGGGCACATGAATTGAAGATAGAGACCATCCTTCCTCTTCACCATCCACCTATAGTATGTGGGAACCTATTGTGTGTTACAACCTGTTCATCATCTTCACAGCAACCAGTGATATCGACTTCCACTTTTTTCTGCACTAGAGACTGGCAGTGATGATCAGGAATACAAAAACCAGTTTTAAAACGGTCTTCTGAAGAAATTCCTAATTGCCAAAAACCAGATTTTAAATCAAATTTGGAAAACCATTTGGCCTTGGCAATCTGAGAAAACAAAGTGGGCTGATTAGGAATAGGAAACTTATCATTAGCCAAGAAAACATTTAAAGGCTGATAATTAATAACCAATCTTAATCTTCCTCTAACTTGTTCAGACCTCTTGTTTACATAGAAAGCTTGACAAGCCCATGAGGAATCTGAGGGTTCAATTAAATCAAACTCAAGGAGTTCAAAACACTCCTTTTTTGCTAGGACTCTGTGCTCAGGATTCATGCCAGAATGACTGGCCTTGGTCGAGTTTATGTCTTTATTCTTTTTGAAAGGCAATTTAATGAAGAAGTCTTGGTTTTTCCAAAGAGGATGAGCACATTTTTGGGAGAAAATAACATGATTTTCAGCACAAGATTTTTCAATCAAATGGGTTTTTATTTGAGAAATGATTTCCTCATTGGCAATGGGCTGTTTCAAATAGAGGTTTTGGAGATCATGATAAGGCTTGAAAAAGGCTTTGGATTGGATTCCTTTTGGTTTCAGCAAATACTGATTTTTTTCATGGATATCAAATCCAATAACCAGATCTTTCCCTTGAACATTGCCACCTAGCAAATGGGTATAAACTTTACAGTCAGGTAATAACTGTATAATCACTCTGTTTTTTGTGGCATGGGTTGTCTCAAAAATCTTACCATCAGCGGCTCTAAATTGATGCAATTCTGGTTTCCAAAATTCTTTGGGAAGAATTGTTTGTTTCAAAATCGACATGGCAGCACTAGTATCAAAAAAGGCTATCACTGGGATAGGTTTATCATACTTAGAGGGAATGATATGAACAAGAGTTTGGGGACATGTTTTAGTAGGTTCACGAATATGAAAGAAATCTGAGATATCAAAATCAGAAACCTGCAAAGCCAAAATAGTATTGTCAGTAGGCTCATCTTCTTCAGAGAATATTTCCTCAAGTTCATTTAAAATAGGAATATGTAATTTCTTTTGGACTTCAGAAATTAAATGTACTCCCTTTGTATTCTGTGGACAAGAAGACGAATAATGGCCTTTCTTTTTGCAAAGAAAACATCTGACATCTTTCTTTGAAGTTTTGGAGAAATCTTTTTTCTTTTTGAAATATTTCCACTTTTTCTTTCTCCTTCTTGGATAATTGTTATCCTGCAATGAAATTTTCTTGAATTTTTTCTTTCTTGTACTCCCCTTTTTACATTCAAAGCATCTTCCTTTGATCTCAAGATCAGGCTTTTTGCATGCTTCATCAATGCATCTGTTTCCTTTCAGATATTCACGAACCACTTCTCGTTTGTTGCAAATGTCATTGAGTGCCATGAAAACAGCTTGTTGGATCTGTCCAGGAGTCAAATTTATAATAGATCCATGCTTGTTCTGGATTTGACTTTCTGCAGCAGTGGCCAAAGTATTAGGAAGTGAAGTAATGAAAGCTTGCTTTAGACTAATATCAGCTTTTAAAGTATAAAATAATTTTGTCATTTTTTGCAAATGTTTGCTGATATCCTTCCTATCAAATGAGTTACATTTCATTCTGAAAAATTCTTTATACTTTTGTTCCAGATTGAGCTCGAATTCACCAAGAAAGAATTTATGCAAAATTTTTATGACTTCATGAAATTCTTGCTTAGTCAAAAAATCAGTTTTTTCTTTTTCTCCTATTGAGATCCACCAATCCTTGAGAGTACCTGCAAAATGAGCAGTAAATTCAGTCAAAATTTCAAAATGAGAATCAACCTTTAAAGCTTTAATAGTCATCCATGCATGAAATTCTTGGAAACGAGATTTCCAATTATGGGAAGGAATATTATCAATGGTAAAAACTTGTGTACTCCCTTTTCCATATTCCGAACTTCTCACAAAAGGTAAATCATCTTCTTGCATGTAATCTTCTGGATGCTCCACTTTTACATCTGTGTCTCCTCCTGCCATATGTATTCCTGGAATGGAATCTTCTTCAGTTTTAGTTTCTTCTGAAATTGTCTCTATATCTGTTTCATCTGTTGAAGAGAATTCTTCTTGTTGACTCTGTTGAGAAATGGATTCTTCATCTGTTGAACTTGGAGCTTCTATTGTAGATACCAATGGAATATTGGTTTCTATCTGTTCCTGCAAAAAAGAAGAGATAGGATTAGAAGTCTGAGGAAGTGAATATGTTAACAACTTTTCTTCTTCTTCCATCTTTTCTTGGTAAGTTGAGACTGAGACACCAATACTTGGAATTTGTCTTTGCACTTCTTCGAGTCTCCTTTCCATGACTTTTATCATCTTCAATGCCTCCGAGTTCTGAGATCTTATAGTCTTTGTCAAGGTTTCCAATTTTGCAGAAACAGTTTTGACATTTTCTTGAATAGAAGTTAACATTTTGTTCTGGCACAAAGCATTTTTAGATTGCCAATTCAGGACTTCTTCAGTTTTGTTCTGAATAGAATTTCCGAAAGGGAGAATAGTTGGACGGGCATTTTGAACCTTGGCAGACTGTCTGGAATGATTTTTTACAAATGTTTCTTGGACAGACGGAAATTCAGTAGGTGAAACATACAAACTATAGGAAGTTCTTGAGAATTGTGAACAGGATTTGGAATTTCTTTCCGGATTATTTCAAGACATTTTTTATAGTAAGGATGGAGAGGGTTTTCTGGAGTTTTAGGTTTAATTTTCTTCAATTCTATCCATTCATCAGGAATTTGAAAACCATCAAATTTCCTTCTGGAAGAAGCAAATTGTTTTTCTTTACTGTCAGGGAAATGTTCATGATAGGGATCAAGGCATGTCCAAGCATAGTTCAAGCGTCCCGGATCCTTTGCAAGGGATAGGTGGTCCAATGACACGAGCGAGGACAAGGAGAATGAAGGAAGCCATGCATGCGTTGATCGTGGAAATGTTAGAAAAAGAAGCTTCCAAGGACAATTCCGCATCGTCCAGACTTGTTACGCTAATATGGAGTAGAGATGGTGTTGATCATGAAGATGGGGCATATGGAGAGTGATACGTGCATGGGCACAAGGCATGGCAATGGAGCATGGAAACTGGCCTATCTAGCATCCACTCAAATGAGAAGATACGAAAGAAGGATCATAGTTTTTTGTGTTATTTATTTTTACAAGTTGTAATCTTTATGATAGTTATCTAATTGTGATAGGTTACAACTAGTGATAGGTTTTTAGTAAGTTTTCTAGAATATTCTTTATGAGCCTATAAAAGGGCATTCCTTGTATTATTTTAACAATGTTATGATGAATCAATAAAAATTGTGAGTTTTCTCTCTACGAGAGCTTTCTTAGTTCTTGGAATAGAACTAATTTCTGGTCTTATTGGAGTGATTCCATGGCGACCAAAACCTACGCCTAGAGTTTCTTCCACTTGATTTGATTCATTCTTTTGGATTTGTCAATTAGGGGTCTATTCCACGAGTTGGTTAGGGGTCTATTCCACAGGTTGGTTAGGTGTCTATTCCACGGGTTAGCTAGGGGTCTAACTTGCAGCACAAAAGGAGGATTTCAACGATCTTGGTTGAATATTCGAAGCAACCCATTCGAGTTGTTCTTGGGGTCTTCGACAAGTTACGAAGGGGTCAAGAAGATCGAGTGGTTACCACAACTCAAGTTGTTCTTGGGGTCTTCGACAAGTTACGAAGGGGTCAAGAAGATTGGGTTATTTTGTATGAATTTCTTTTCAAGGCGGTCCTTTGGGAATGATGTTCCTGTGATATACGAGAGAGCGACACCCCAATCCTTCTTTCGTATCTTCTCATTTGAGTGGATGCTAGATAGGCCAGTTTCCATGTTCCATTGCCATGCCTTGTGCCCATGCACGTATCAAACTCCTCCTCTTCAAAACGATTCGTTCTCGAATCGTCGCCCAATGGTATGCAAAGAATGGGCACAACTCAAGCTCAAACCTACAAAATGTTTATAAGAACGACGAGAATATCTTTTTTCGTTTCACCACACTTTTAGCTTTTCTTATAAAATTTCACAAATTTGCCTTTTTCCACTCAAGATTTTTTTTTTTTTTCAATTCTAACAACCCTCTCTCTCTCTTTTTTTTTTTAACAACACAAACAACTCACAAAATACAAAATCCAACTCCCAAAAACAAACAAAAAAAAACTGAAATTTTTTTTTTTTTAATTCGGATGAACAGTAATTACGATCGGGGTGTCGCCCTCTCGTATATCACAGGAACATCATTCCCAAAGGACCGTCTTGAAAAGAAATTCATACAAAATAACCCAATCTTCTTGACCCCTTCGTAACTTGTCGAAGACCCCAAGAACAACTTGAGTTGTGGTAACCACTCGATCTTCTTGACCCCATCGTAACTTGTCGAAGACCCCAAGAACAACTCAAATGGGTTGCTTCGAATATTCAACCAAGATCGTTGAAATCCTCCTTTTGTGCTGCAAGTTAGACCCCTAGCTAACCCGTGGAATAGACACCTAACCAACCTGTGGAATAGACCCCTAACCAACTCGTGGAATAGACCCCTAATTGACAAATCCAAAAGAATGAATCAAATCAAGTGGAAGAAACTCTAGGCGTAGGTTTTGGTCGCCATGGAATCACTCCAATAAGACCAGAAATTAGTTCTATTCCAAGAACTAAGAAAGCTCTCGTAGAGAGAAAACTCACAATTTTTATTGATTCATCATAACATTGTTAAAATAATACAAGGAATGCCCTTTTATAGGCTCATAAAGAATATTCTAGAAAACTTACTAAAAACCTATCACTAGTTGTAACCTATCACAATTAGATAACTAACATAAAGATTACAACTTGTAAAAATAAATAACACAAAAAACTATGATCCTTCTTTCGTATCTTCTCATTTGAGTGGATGCTAGATAGGCCAGTTTCCATGCTCCATTGCCATGCCTTGTGCCCATGCACGTATCAGAGAGGCAATGTCAAGACTTGGGAATGGACAAAGTGTGCAATTCGAGTCAAAAATTGAAGAAACAAAGCTTCTGACCAAGGCCACGCACAAGTCCGCGCCGCGGCCTTGCCCATGACTTCCATCAGATTGAGACGATGAGGTTGGTGAACATTCTGACCGAGGCCGCGCCCCAGTCCGCGCTGCGGCCTTCCCAACGGCCTTCATCAGAATGGATAAGGGAGAGCAGCAGACGTTCTGATCGAGTTCGCGCCTAAGGCCGGCCCGCGGCCTTCCCCAGAACGTGCAACGTCGCGTTAGTTTAGGGTTTTTCTACTCTATTGCTATTTCATTATTTTGTAGTACATGTCGTACACCTATTTAAAGGCAGAGCACATTGAGTAGTGGGGACGAAGATCATTTATCATTAAAAACGTGAGTTTTTGAGAGCTCTTCAATAGTGCTTTCTTGGTTCTTGGATTGGAACCGTCTTGGTCTTATCAAGCCTACGCGTGTGGCGACCCAATTACCCGCTTAGAGTAATTCTTTCGCGTTTGATCAAGTTCGTAGCGTAATAATTTAGGCAAATTGAACCTGCTCAAGTTGGTCTAAATTAGAACCCTAGGTTCTTCGTTCTTCGTTGAAGAGTATTCGAGGCTTTTCTACTTGGAATCATCAAGCGATCTTGGCCATTCACAATCCCGCGCGCATCAATTGGTATCAGAGCCTTGTTCTTGATTTTTTCCAGGTTTACTCAATCCGTATTTTTCCTTAGAAAGATCGGATATATCCCTTTATTTATTATTGTTTAATCGTTGTTTTGTCAAGTGCTTCGTGCCTAGACTGCAACTCTTGTATTTTCGTGTCTTTTCCTTACCAAAGATCCCAGCTTTTGTTCATTCATTAGTCTTTCTACAATTTCCTGCAATTTTTCTGCAATACTATTATAGAAATTGATCTAGGGTTTGTGTGGTATCTTGTGGATCTTGACTGTTTTCATTATTTCTTTAAAATTCTTGTGATAAGACTTTTCTAGAAATTAATCAAGCCTTGGATTGATACTTCTTGCAGGGTTAGTAGTTGAATTACAAAAAAAAAAAAAAAAAAAGAGAGTACTGTAGCGATACTATTTCCGCTACTGTTTACCATCACTGTTCACGGGGTTACTGTTCACCGTGAATATTTTTGCTTAATTGTTAGTTATAGTGAATTGATTTGGGGGTTTGTTCTGGTGTTCCATTGTTAAAAAAAAAGGGGGGGCTGAGAACGAGAAAAGCCAAAGTACAAAAAAAAAAAAAAAAAAGAGGCATGCTTGAAGAGAAGAAAAGCCAAGCACCGAACCAAACCAGTTAAACTAAAGTATATTTGGCTGGAATACTGTCCTTGTGATGTGCGCACGGTTGCGTTGCCAAGAAAGTCTTGGATTTCAGGTATGCAACTCGTTGAACTCAAGACCTCGTTTGATTCGTGAACCAAGGAACCCTTGACGTGGAGTTGTTTTGCCTTGAATCTTCCCTTGAAGATGAGCACGCCTATGGAACAACTAGACTAGACCAAGTTGAGCGAGTTCAATCGTCTAACCTAATTAGCTCTAAAGACTTGATCAAAAACACAAGAAAAACTCTAAGCGAAGTTGGTGGTCGCCACAAGCAAGCTTGATAAGACCAAGAGTAGTTCTTAATCGACAAAGAACCAAGAAAATTCTCAAAGAAAACACACAATATTTCTGAAAATTCTTGTTTTAAATTCGTAACTAATAATATGGCCTATAAATAGGCTTACAAAGAACATTCTAGAGTTGTGGAAATAGCTTAACTTCTAAGACAAAACCTATACTAATGAAACTACCAAAACAAAGCATGAATTAACTAAAATAACTAAGTCTATTACAACTTAAAGACCCTAAAAATTCGTAGCTAATAAACCCTAATGGGCTGGCGGTCCATTAAGCCCACAAAACCATCAATTGGACTTTAATTCTTCAAGCTCCCCACTCGTGTGGCCCATAAAGTCCTCATCCAATGTTTGTTCAGCCCAAATCACATTAATGAGTTGTTTAGATTGCTCCTTTGAGCCCAATTGCAAAGCCTCCTCATATGAGTCCAATATGAGTCCATGCAATGCATCCTTCATTCTTTTATAAAGGTCCTTTATTCTCTTTAGCAAGATCGATTGGGAACCCTTTATGGATGGATTCTTCGACAACCACGCTATCTAGACCTAGTGTGGCAAGAATTTAAATTGAAATAGACCTACTCAAGCCTCATTCGGAGAAAGTATGGATTAACAATGGTGTTATAGGTTTTTGGCAAAGGGTTGAATACGAAAATATTCCTGACTATTGCAATCAGTGTTGTAAATTGGGTCATGCTTTAGAAAAGCATAGAATTGTGAAAGGTACTCGACAACTACAAAAGCAATGACTAGTCCAAAGAATAGATTTGGGTCCCTAAAGTTGTATTACAATCATCTGAAGTTGATGCTAATATAGGTAAGGAGTATGCACAGAATGATAAAATCCATTACACATTGAAAACATACAAGAACATCAGTTACGTGAACCTACTACGCCTGATCAGAATTGGAGAGGGTTGTGCTTTTAAACAATACAAATGTTACAGCAATGCAAGGTACTTCTCATGTGGTTAATAATGATAATGGTGTTGCACAGGCTTTGATGGTAGAAAATAGAACTGAGGATCAACAACTTTCAAAAAGGGAAGATGATCTTCGTCTGGATGAGCAGTCTGAGGGGAATGCTATTGAGATAAAACTTCCATGCATGGTTGGAAACCTTTTACCACGAGGGATCAAGGTCTCTGCACATGTGGAATGTCACACGATGGTTGGGAATCTAGAATCAAGTAGAGGAATATCGAATGAATGGCAACTACAAAAGCCAAAACATTTTAAGGGGATTAGAGCAAAGTTTCCATCAAACAGAGAATTAAGGTGTTCAGTAAGATCTACACAAACGACACCTTTTTTGTTAAATAAATGATTAGTTCCATTTTTTGGAATATTCCGGGGATTTCTTGGCCTCCTAACTTCAGAAGATTGAAGATGTTAATTTCTATGTACAAAGAATAGCTGCTAATGATTTGTGAACCCAAAAAAGATGTAAGTTGGTTGGAGAATTTTAGAAGTAGGCTGAAGATTGATGGTACATTTGCAAATGAATCCAAGCCTGCATGGGTGTTTTGCAATTTTCCATTCGTGTGTTCCGTTTTGGGTCAATCTCCTCAGCATTTGACGTTAGCCATTTAACATCAACAAATGTTTGGATCTTATATTTGTCTATAATTCACGTGAGGTATAGTGAGAATAATAGGCTTATTTTATGGGATTCTTTGTTACAAGATAAACTAGTTGGAGGGCCACGGATTATTTGTGGAGATTTCAACTTGATTGTTGAGATTTCTGAAAAGAAAGGTGGACAAGCTTTTAATAATCAGTGGCATTATATTTTCTTGCATTCCTATCATCCAAGGGCTTATTGGATAAGTGTTCATGGTGTAACAACCATAAAGGTAGAACGGAGATTTGAAAGAGATTAGATAGATTGTTATTGAATGTTGAAAGCACTAATCAGTTGAATATCTCAATTAGGCAGTTGGCAAGAGCCCCAACAGATCATTCACCATTGTTGGTGTCTTCAAATACTCATTTGGACAACAAGCCAAGGCTATTTAGATTTCTAAATATATGGATTTAGCATGATACTTTTCTGGAGACTATTTGATATGTGCACACGTACGGAAGACTACCAAGACCCTTGGATTTTAGACTTACTACTCGTTGAACTCAAGACCTCTTGGATTGATCTTCCAAGAACCCTTGATGTGGAGTAGGTCGCTCAAACTTTTCCCCTTGAAGATGCCCTCGATCTTAGGAAAACCAAGATGATGCGCGCGGGTTTGTGAACGGCCAAGATCGCTTGATGATTCCAAGTAGAAGCCTCGAATACTCTTCAACGAAGAATGAAGAATCCTAGGGTTCTAATTTAGGTCGAGATGAGCGAGTTCATTCACCTAAACTATGGCTCTATGAATCTTGATCAAACGCGGAAGAATTACTCTAAGCGGGCATTTTGGTCGCCACAAGCATAGGCTTGATAAGACCGAAAACGGCTCTAATCCAAGAACCAAGAAAGCGCTCTGAAAGAGCTCTCAAAAACACACCTTTGGGGTGAATAATGATCCAAAATCTCATAATCTTTTTTGAATGAACCAAGTTAGCCCTTTAATAGGCTTAGAAGCATATTACAAAATATGAAAAGTAAATCACTAATAAAACTCTAGATAAGCACGATCACTAATCATAGTCTATCATGCCTAACTATTAGGAACGGATTACAACTATGGAATAAATAAAACATTAAGAGAAACCCTAAACTAAGACGAAGTCGCACGTTCTAGAGAAGGCCGCGGGGAAGGCCGCAGGCTGGCCTTAGGTGCGGACTCGATTAGAACGTCTGCTGCTCTCCCTTAACCATTCTGATGAAGGCCGTTCGGAAGTCTACGGCGTGGCCTGGAGCGCGGCCTTGGTCAGAAGCTGTGTTCCTCCATCTTTTTGCATGACTTGAACACCTTGCTCATCCCCTTGGTCAACCATGGCTTTTCCCAATGATCCATCTTCACGTAAAGCTCCTTCCTTAACCCAAATTAGTGTAAGAAGTCTTGAAGATTGTAAAAAGCCATCCCACGTAGCTTCATCCTTAAGCGTATTCATGATCAATCCGTGCAATTTCCTTGTTCTTGAGCACCAACATAGGGTTGCTTGATAGATGATCCTTGGCTGCCTCTGCTCAGTTGTGAAAAGCTCATCTCCACGGGATCCATCGTGAACTGTGCTCATATCAGACTCCCCCTCTTCAAAACGATTCGTCCTCGAATCGTCGCCTACATCATAAAAAAGAACATGAGGAATAATGGAAATATTAATTACATTAGTAGGCTCACCTTGCAAAACTAAACCATAAATGTTCCCAAGAAACTCGAACTCCCTTAAGCAATTATCAACACAAATAAACCTAAAATCATTGTTTCTTGAGTTAACACTATAAAACTCACATATAATCAACACAGATGTATAGATAGATTCATGTATTAGAGCAATAAATTTTCCTTGATGAGAATCATCCCTAAAAACATGAACAAAAACTAACATATCGAGACACAAAGCAACATAACTACCATAAGATAAATACTCCAAAATAGCAACACAATGAAAATAACCAACCAATAAAACAAGTGGATAATGTGCATAAGTAGACCTACTAGGCTCACAATGCAATATAAACTCAAGATCACAATTAACAAAATCTAAACGAGTAATTAAACTGTCTAAACACACATATGCTTTAGCTTGAGAATAACAATGAAAACTAGCATGCACAGGGTACTTAAGAATAACTAAGCCATGAACAATGAAAATCCTAGAACGCATATCACATGAAGAATCATGTAACAAAAATTTCAAAGTATCAGACATAGAGTGAATTAACAAGAATAAACTCCTAAAACAGAATGCAACATATAAATCGTCACATCTTAGATGCACAACACACAACAATTTAGACTAGAATGAACATATGAAGTAAAACTAAGATGCATGTTAACAACACTTAAATGAAATAAAGACAGAAAATCTCGCCACCAAGAAAATGAAGTAAGCAAGTAAGGAATAATGGTGCTGGTGTTATGAATCCTCCCATATCCTTCGCCTTTGATGAACGCCACTTGACCAACTCCATCCTCATGGAATCGTCCCTTTACGAAAGGCATATTTCTGGCTAATTCAAACAATGTATTCCATGCCACCAATCAAACACATAACCCAGCAACCAATTGTCATTGATGGCACAAGATGACAAATTTGCTAGAATATGTCCTTGCTTCACCAAACTTCTCCCTCGAACTCTTTCCACCTTTTTATGTGTTGTATGAGTAACATCAGATTGCATGTGAACAACGTTAGGAGAACATATAGCTTGTCGCTTACTCCCTTGAAGGATTACTCCATGATTCTGCGCAAAGGGAACAAACACACTGGGAAAATAAAAGTGAAGAGAGTTAGTGAATAAACAATCTTCTTTGTACATGGGTACAAGAAGTTTTGGTTTCACAATCACAGCACTTTGTTTCCTCACTTATGCTATCTTCCCCTCCCCTATTTTCTTTTTTTATCTCAGAATTTTTCCACTCAATTTGTTTCACATTGCACTCAATTTGTTTTCTCTCAATACTCATACTCTTTCCTTCGCTCTTTTCTTTTCCTTCAAGAAACTTGTCATTCTTACTGAGGTCTTGCACACTCTCTTCTTTTTGATTACTCTCATTTTCTCCTTCGAGTGCATTCTTTGGCTTTGTTTCCAAAGGTGACTTTTCAACCTTTGTGGTTTCCAAGAGTACTTCAAGATCAACTCCACATGGTGGTTTCGAAATCTCACACGTCTCCTCCATTGGCTTCTTAATATTGGTCTCAAATTGCTGTTCCAAGTGTGACTCCTCCAATGGTGATGTATCGAGCTTTACTTGACACCCCCAATGGTTGTATGAAATCAACTTCACGAGCTTTCTTTTCTCTTTGAGCAGCCATATGAGCTTTATATTCATCCATAAGCTTCTGTACAAGCTCATCCATATCCTCACATTCATTCTTCAACTCTTTCCATGGAGAATCAAGATGTTGTCTTCTAGAGGGTTTAGAATTCAATGGTCTTTCCTTCCTCTTTGAAGCAACACCCTCATATCCACAATCGTCAATGATAGACTGTTTAGAAGAATGATGAGATTGAGAATATTTCGATGGTACCTTCCTTTCTACTTTTCTTGAAGCATATGTAGCATAATCACGATCATTGATGTATCTCTTAGAGGAATGAGATGTGACATTGTGATCAAAATGATTCGTTCTTTTGAGCACAATAGGTTCCCAAGCCATATTTAAACCTGCAAGAAAAGTTAGTGACAGAGAAAACAACTAATAAGAAGATAGCCTCACCACTCCCTTACTATATGCACTCAAGCACTCGTGTTTCACTCAATGTATATGGCTTTTTCCCTCAAATGAGCTCACCCCTTAGCCTTTTACCACTCTAAAGTGCTTTCTTATTGGCCCTTTGATGAAGAACCACTCAATCACTCTTACCAAGTACTAATGGATACCCAAATGCAAGATTAATGGTGAGAGTAGACAAAAGAGAAGGCTTAGAGTAGACTTTGATCAAGAGGAAATCAAGAAAATAGTGCAAATAAGATTTGACTCAAGAAAGACACAAATGAGATGTCCTAATGTGTGATATTGTTGACTGAAAAATCTTGATTGTTTATTGTTCTTTTGAAAGGAAACAATATTCTTGTGCAAACAAAAACTACTTTTCCCAAAAGGAACAATCATACACAAGAAATCAACTTTCCTTATTCAAAAACCACCACACTTTCCTTTCTCTCTTTGCTCACTCCCAATCCCCTACAAATTAGGACATTCCTACTTTTTCTCTTAAAAGCACACGGCTTCCTCTTCCGCACTTTTGGACAGTTTCCCTTTTTTTTTTTTTTCAATAAGGGACACAACCAAACTCCTAAAATTCCTCCAAGATTGCAGCACATTCCCCTCCTAAAATTTCTCCATGATTTTCTCTCAAGATCGTTTCTCCCTTAAAATTAGGAAACTTGTTTTCTTTTTCCTTCTAAAACACAATTGGACAGATTTGGGGGAGATTTCTTCAATTAATCCAAGCTGGAATTTTCAAGAAACACATCTTATCATCCAAGAAATAAAATCCTAGCAAGCTATTCTTCCAAGAAAAATAAAACTATTAATCAAGAAGTCCAAGAACACAACTTCCAACAAACAAGATAACTCAAGAACTTCAAGATAATATGGAAGAACTTCAAAACCAAATTTCCAGCAATCAAGACTTCAAGAAAGTTAACTCTTTTCAATCAAGAACCTCAATAACCCCCAAGATTCTTTCAAGAAACCACCCAAGATTTTCAAGAAGTTCAAGAACTGATCAAGAACATCAAGAAATCCATCAAAAAGGCTGGACAAACTCAAGAAACTCACAAACTTGTTTTCTTAAATTCAAGAACTCAAAGGTAAGCCTTGAAACACAACATAAACTTCAAGGAACATCAAGAAACACTACCAAAACACCAAAAAACAGATCTGGACAGATTAGTGCAAGGCTTTTTCCACACCTTCTTTGCACGCCTCTTTCCTTCTCTACTTCTTTTGGTGCACGGCTCTTTAACTTGTTGTGCACGACTCTTTTTTTCTTCTTTTTTTTTTTTAAATCAAACACCAAAACAACTCATGAATCCAAAGAACTCACAAGAAACTAACAAATCTGGACAAAATTCTCGGTGAACAGTAACACAGGATGAACAGTGCTCGTGAACAGTATCGCTACAGTAATTCGCTACAGTACTCTTTTTTTTTTTTCCAAAACAACCAACAACAGAATCACACAAACACTGCAATTTTCTAGAAGATTTCAGCCCCCTTAAAAATTGTTTCTACACAAGAACACCAGAAAACAAGAAAACAACAAGATTTATCAAATATACCACACGAGACCTAGAATTCTTGATTCAAGAAAATCAAGAACGACCCTAAACCCTAAGGAATTTCAAGAAAACATGAAAACAAAACTAGAAACACAAGAATCAAAACAAAAGCAGATCTGGATGGAATAAAGAAGAAACATGGAACACAAGAAAAGACAAGAAACACACAAGTTGTTGTCTAGGCACGAAGCACTTGACAAACAACAATTAAACAACAAGAATAAAGGGATATATCCGATCTTTCAAAGGAAAAATACGGATTGAAAACCTGGAACATCAAGAACAAGGCTCTGATACCAATTGATGCGCGCGGGATTTGTGAACGGCCAAGATCGCTTGATGATTCCAAGTAGAAGCCTCGAATACTCTTCAACGAAGAACGAAGAATCCTAGGGTTCTAATTTAGGTACCAGACTTGAGCGAGTTCATTTCACCTAAACTATGGTTCTATGAATCTTGATCAAACGCGAAGAATTACTCTAAGCGGGTATTTTGGTCGCCACAAGCATAGGCTTGATAAGACCGAAAACGGTTCTAATCCAAGAACCAAGAAAGCGCTCTGAAAGAGCTCTCAAAAACACACCTTTGGGGTGAATAATGATCCAAAATCTCATAATCTTTTTTGAATGAACCAAGTTAGCCCTTTAATAGGCTTAGAAGCATATTACAAAATATGAAAGTAAATCACTAATAAAACTCTAGATAAGCACGATCACTAATCATAGTCTATCATGCCTAACTATTAGGAACGGATTACAACTATGGAATAAATAAAACATTAAGAGAAACCCTAAACTAAGACGAAGTCGCACGTTCTGGAGAAGGCCACAGGCCGGCCTTAGGTGCGGACTCGATCAGAACGTCTGCTACTCTCCCTTAACCATTCTGATGAAGGCCGTTCAGAAGTCCGCGGCGCAGCCTGGAGTGCGGCCTTGGTCAGAAGCTGCGTTCCTCCATCTTTTTGCATGACTTGAACACCTTGCTCATCCCCTTGGTCAACCATGGCTTTTCCCAATGATCCATCTTCACGTAAAGCTCCTTCCTTGACCCAAATTAGTGTAACAAGTCTTGACGATTGTAAAAAGCCATCCCACGTAGCTTCATCCTTAAGCGTATTCATGATCAATCCGTGCAATTTCCTTGTTCTTGAGCACCAACATAGGGTTGCTTGATAGATGATCCTTGGCTGCCTCTGCTCAGTTGTGAAAAGCTCATCTCCACGGGATCCATCGTGAACCGTGCTCATATCATAAGATGAACCGAATTGAGCATGTTCCATCGTTCAACTTAATTCTCTCAAGAACTTGAACAAAACCGAAAGGAAACTCTAAGCTAGATTAGATAGGTCACCACAAGTAAAGCTTGATAAGACCTATGGCAGTTCTCAATCACCAAAGAACCAAGAAAATTTTGAAGAGAATTCACTCAAAATATTGTCATAATGTTGTCTCTATAGTAACGATTTTAAGCCCTTAAATAGGCACACAAGTAACATGGTAGGGTTTGTAGTAAGCATAGCTACTTAACTAATTAACTAACTAATCAAAACGTAAACTAACTTAACTACTAATTAATGACAATCAGCAGCTAAATGCTTTAATCATGGACTTGGGCTACCACCACAAATCTGCCCAACAAGTTGATTGAAGATGCCCAACACGTTTGCACTTCAACTCCAGCCCACAACACTTGCTAATCCACAAGCAAGGATAGCTTGTTCCACCCACTTTGAGGCTTCTTTGTAAGTGAACTTGATCCATAGCCAATACTCTAATCCTTAGCCCAATTTGCTAGCTTGACTAAAGTGAACTTTAAGCTTGTGAATAAGCTCAAAATCGTGTATAACTACCAAGCAGCAATCATGTAGAATTTATCCAGCCTGGAATGTCTCCTTTTCAAGCTCATATTGGTCCAACATACATATGTTAGCTCCTTGGATCATATCACTATTTAAGCACTCTGGGCAGCAACCACAATCAAGAAGCCCATTTGGAATTCTTTGTGCCAAACTTCGAAGATTAAAAGGAGAATTGCAACACTAGAACAAAAAAACATTTGGTAATATTTTTGATAATATCCAAGCAGCTAAGACACATTTAAAGTTGGCTGAACAAAGTTTGGATAATGATGAATCCGTGGATGCATTGGAGGAGTATGATAAGTAATAAATTTACCAATAATATTGTATATATTATTTTGTGTTTTAGGTGTTGTTTAAGTATAATTGTAGTGATTTTGGTTGCAAATGACATCATTTTTCAACTTTTTATAGAATTAGGGCTTTTCCCGGAATTAGGGCTTTTGAGGCAAAATTACTAATTTGAGCAAATTAATGCATAATTCTTGTACAACATTGCAAGTTCATCACACTTAAACTTTAGATCTGTTGAAGTCAAGGAGAATCAAATTCAAAAGGTGATTTAAGGAGCTAGGATTAGATGAACAATTTAAAGAAATAATTGTGTAAAAATAATTAAAAATTTCAATTATTCATCAAAATGCGTGAAAATATGTGGAAAGTTCTTGCACACATGGATTTTAGCTCAGCAAAAATCAAAAAATCAAGTGGGGATCACAAGGAGTGATCCATGGGTTAGATATGTGAGTAGCGATCCTGCGGATCGTAAGTCAACTAGGATTTTCTAGGGCTTCAACTTGCATCTTCTTCCAGTATTTTTGCAAACATTTTCAAATGGGGGTAGGGTTTCGCAAGTGGGAGATTTCATTGGAAATATAAATGAAGACTTTTGTGCTCATATGGAATCTCCAAGTAAATCTTCATCATTTCCATGCATTAACTGCCATTGCAAGTCAAAAAATGACTTGAAGAACATTTGTCTATAAATAAAAGTCATTTGTAATGCATTTGTAACTAGTTTTTGTAGGAGAAATTAGTTGTTATCTCTAGTTTTATACTTAGTTTGGTAGAGAATTAGTAGAATTCTCTTCATCCTTCAACAGAATAGTAAGGATCATTCTAAGAGAACTTTGTAGCGCAACTTTTGAAGGTGAATAAGAAGAGAAGCTTATTCCAATTTGGTTGAGAAATACCTAAACTCTATCTCTTATACTTTCATTTCTTGCTATAAATTCTTACTTTGAAGTTGAACTTTTAGTTGTTTCACTAACCATGTTGAACTAAAAGCTTCATCTGGACCATAGATGAAGCTAATGAATCAACAAATATGAATTAATTTATTTGGACTCGCTAAGCTTGCATTTGTTTTTTTTTTTTACTTGTTCAAGATTTAACAGTTGTTTTTACTTGGCGAACTTAAACAAGTCATTTAGTTGTTACTTGGCATTAAGAAATGCATGTATTAATGAAAAATGAACAAGTAATGCTTAAGTGAATCATATGAGAATAATGGTTGCTTAAGTGAATCAATACAATTCATGTTTTTTCATAAGGTTTCATCATTAAAATAGTTGAAATCTTGTCATTTTATTGAGAGATCTAGTTATGACACTTAAAGGAATTAAATTCTAAACAAAGCAAGGTAACACTTAGTAAGCCATTTATGATTCATTAGTGGAATCTATGCTTTAGGATTCTTTGCTTGAATTCTACATAAGTTCTCAATCATTTACCTATTCTATTGAAGAAACTCTACACCACTCTTATTTTTTATTGTGTTTAGACGCTACTATACTAGTTTTTTTTAGGTTCTTTGCTAGCCAGGCACCTCTCAACCAACCATCCAGTAACTATCAGTTCTTTCGCAAGCCAAGCCAATATGCCTCAATCCACCCAATGAAATTAGCAACCAGAGTGATAGTAGCGTGTGTTAATTTTATTCTGTACCCAGGATTTACATGGTTTTATTAACTTTTGTGACGAATTTGGTTTCTTTTATAGAGAGTTAATCTGGGCTTATACCCCTTTTGGAAACGTCTTTTGGTAAGAAGTATGAGCACTTCTGCAAGATCTAGTTTTCTACAAGATCTAGTTCTGCAAGTATATATGATAGATTAGATTATTTGTATGAAGTAACAGTAGAACCTGAAGAAGTGAATCCTGCTTCACTTCCTTTGTTAAATCCTTATTCATCTTTTTCAAAGTTGCATACATCTGCATTCAGTTATATTAAGTCTTTGATAAAGCACAGGGCAAAAGGAGTAAAGGAATATGTTCAAGCCTCAAGGCTTGATCATTATTAGATTCCGGCCACCGGAAAAGAACAATTCATTACCTTACACATTCTACCTCAATTTCCTTCTCAATGGAAACAACAAGGGTATTCTCATATCCATTTTGGTGCAGTAAGGTTTTCTCTCTCTTTTCATGGCAGGAAAGGCTTACCTGTTGTTGCTAGAATTGCTTTAGTAGATAGTAGATTTGTAAAATACCAGCATGCTTGCATAGCTACCGTAGAAACTATTTTGAATGCAGGAACAGTGTTTTTTATTTTATTTCCAAATTTAAATATGTGTTTAAATGATCCTCATCTACTTGAGGCTTTGAAAGTGTAAGTTCAAATTTATGGAGCAGATCAAATTCCAGATTCAATTATTGTAACTCTCCATTATCAGATGGCTTACAGAGTACAGAATCATGCACTTGACTTGACTCTCCTTGGAGGAGAAGATGCATTGCTGATCAAAGTGGATGAACAGCACTCGGCTGCATGTACTCATGTTCCAAGACAAATCTCTAGAGATGAATTGGTTCAACTTCTTCTAGAAGCTTGGGTTACTGACTATGAAAGACTTCATCAGGCAGAAAACCAACCACTAGAATCTTCAGATTCAAAAATGGTTACAAATTCTGACGGATCAGTATATGTTTCTTTTGATCATTCACATCTTAGAGGAAAAAAAAGTGCTAGTTGTTCTTATCCTCAGATATCGATGATACAGATCCCTATGGATAACCCAAAACCATGGAGAAAACCAACAGAGTCTTTAGTTGATTTAATTTTAAGTTTTAAAGAAATTGCTTAACCTGTTCATTATTTTCAAGACCCATTTTCTAGTCATATTTACTGGGATATTTGTTATTGCAGGAAATGCTTAAGCAAAAAGGACAAACAAAGGAGGCCAAGTTGTAATCATACGGATGAACATGGACCTGATAGTAAGAAGAATGAATTTGCTTCTTTAAGAAGGAAATTTGTTGGGATTCAACTTCCTGATGAGTGGATGGAAGTAAGAAGGATAAAACCTCAAGATCTAGAAAAAAACTCTGCATTCTTATTATCAAAAGTGTTTGAGATAATAAGGAAAGAATTTCCTCAACCATTGCTAATACCCCAGGAAATTCATGGAGAGTGTATGTTCAACTTTGTTGAATTTCCTTCTGTTCAAGAATTTTTTATAAAAAAACCATTCCAAACAATCTGTTAAGATTCAAAATGCCCATCCTACCATTTCCCCCTCTGGTTCATCTATTTAGACCAACAAAACAGAAGAAGTTCTCAATTGGCAATCTGAAAATGCTTTGTGTCAAAATAAAGCATTAACTTCTATCCATGAGACAGTAAAGAAAGTATCTTCAAAATTGGATACTTTGACTGAGACTACCAAAGTCCAGAATGCTGAAGCCTTAAAAATGATAAAGGTTTTAGAAAAAAGGCTTGGAGAAGTTCAGAGGCAGATTCCTAGAATTGGAGTCTCTATTTTTTATTACCAAGAGCAAAAGGACAAAGATATTCAATATCTTAAGTCCCAAATCAAAAGCTTGAAGGAAACAGGAAAACTTGGATATTTTGATTCTAAGAAACCAAAAAGGAATGAATTCCCTTCAATCTTTGGTACAGAATCTCTGACAGTATCATCTCCATCATACTACAAATTCTTCAATAGAAGAAGAAATTCCGTATCATAATAGTAGTAGATGGTTAAGAGATCAATTGATTGCAAGAAGAAAAGTGGAAGAAAGAACAAAAATTGGCAAAGTTGAAACAGAAGCAAAAGGAAGAAGAAGAAAAAGAAAAAGAAAAAGAATCAGATGTGTTAACATTCTCATTAAATAAAAATTCTGATGAGATTTCTTCTTTTTTACAGAAACAGATTTGAGACAGTATTCCATTAATCTCTACAATGGAAGCACCTAAAAGTTCTGATCAAAGTTCTGTTGAAAGTTCTTAAGAAGAAATTTTGAACAAAATAGTGAAAGCAACACTGATCAGTCCTTATCGTCAGAAGAATCAAACAGTTCAGAAGAATCTGAACAATCTGAAACTGATTCCTCAAATCAATATGGCAGGAGAAGATGGAGAAGTAAAAACTCCTGATGAACAACAGGATTACATGCAAGAAGATGATTTGTCATATTACGGAAGTTCAGAAAAGGAAAAGGGAGTACTCAAATCTTTACAATTGATGATATTCCTGCACATAAATGGGAAAAATGTTTCTAAGAATTTCATGCTTGGATGGCAATAAAAGCTTTGAAAATGGATTCTAATTTTAAAATTTTGACTAAATTCGTTGCTCATTTTGCAAGAACACTCAAAGATTGGTGGATTTCTCTTGGAGAGAAGGATAAAGCTGAGTTCCTTATAAAACAAGATTTCATCGAAGTTGTTAAGATTTTGCATAATACATTTCTTGGAAATTTTGAAATAAACAAAGAAGAAAAATTAAAAGAATTTCTCTAAATGAAATGAAAATCTTTTGATAGAAAAGATATTAGTAAACATTTGCAAAGAATGACCCAATTGTTTTTTATGTTAAAAGCTAACATAAGTTTGAAACAATCATTCATTTCTCTCTTCCCAAAACTTTGGTAGTCTCTGTTGAATTTTACATTCAAGGAAAATATGGATCTATTCTTGGATTAACTCCTGGACAAATTAGGCAAGCTGTTTATTTGTCCTTCGATGATATCTGTAACAAGAGAAATGTCATCCGAGAATACATGAAAGGAGATGCATGTATTGACCAAGCTTGTAAAAGGCCAGATTTGGAGATACAAGGAAAATGATGCGCACGAGGTTGTGAACGGCCAAGATCGCTTGATGATTCCAAGTAGAAAAGCCTCGAACACTCTTCAACGAAGAACGAAGAACCTAGGGTTCTAATTTAGACCAACTTGAGCGGGTTCAATTTGCCTAAATTATTACGCTAAGAACTTGATCAAACGCGAAAGAATTACTCTAAGCGGGTAATTGGGTCACCACAAGCGTAGGCTTGATAAGACCAAGACGGTTCCAATCCAAGAACCAAGAAAGCACTATTGAAAAGCTCTCAAAACACACGTTTTAATGATAAATGATCTTGATCTTTACTACTCAATGTGTTCTGCCTTTAAATAGGCGTACGACATGTACTACAAAATAATGAAATAACAATAGAATAGAAAAACCCTAAACTAACGCGACGTTGCACGTTCTGGGAAAGGCCGCAGGGAAGGCCGCGGGCCGGCCTTAGGCGCGAACTCGATCAGAACGTTTGCCGCTCTCCCTTAACCATTCTGATGAAGGCCGTTCGGAAGGCCGCGACGCGGACTAGGGCGCGGCGTCGGTTAGAATGTTCACCAGTCCTCATCGTCTCAATCTGATGGAAGCCGTGGGCAAGGCTGCGGTGCGGACTGGTGCGTGGCCTTGGTCAGAAGCTTTGTTTCTTCAATTTTTGACCCGAATTGCACACTTTGTCCATTCTCTAGTCTTGGCATTGCCTCTCCATATGCCCCATCTTCATGATCAACACCATCTCTACTCCATATTAGCGTAACAAGTCTGGACGATGCAGAATTGTCCTTGGAAGCTTCTTTCTCTAACATTTCCACAATCAACACATGCATGGCTTCCTTCATTCTCCTTGTCCTCGCTCGTGTCATTGGACCACCTCTTCCTTGCAAAGGATTCGGGACGCCTTGAACTATGCTTGGACATGCCTTGATCCCTATCATTCCCTCCTCCCTCGAAAGGATTCGTCCTCGAATCACCTACATCATAAAGAGAAAGGTTAGAAACATTAAAAGTAGCACTTATACCTCCATACTCACTGGGTAAATCGATCTTGTAGGCGTTATCCCCTATCCTTTCTAACACTTGGAAGGGTCCATCTCCTCGTGGGTGAAGCTTAGACTTTCGCTGAGTAGGAAATCTTTCCTTACGCATATGCACCCACACCCAATCACCGGGTTCAAAGATGACTTTCACACGACCCTTGTTTGCCATTCGCACATAATGCTCATTCTTCTTCTCAATATTTTCTCGCACCTTGGCATGTAACTCCTTGACAAACTGATATGAGCACGGTTCACGATGGATCCCGTGGAGATGAGCTTTTCACAACTGAGCAGAGGAAGCCAAGGATCATCTATCAAGCAACCATATGTTGGTGCTCAAGAACAAGGAAATTGCACGGATTGATCATGAATACGCTTAAGGATGAAGCTACGTGGGATGGCTTTTTACAATCGTCAAGACTTGTTACACTAATTTGGGTCAAGGAAGGAGCTTTACGTGAAGATGGATCATTGGGAAAAGCCATTGTTGACCAAGGGGATGAGCAAGATGTTCAAGTCATGCAAAAAGATGGAGGAACGCAGCTTCTAACCAAGGCCGCCCTCTAGGCTATGCCGCGGACTTCCGAACGGCCTTCATCAGAATGGTTAAGGGAGAGCAGCAAACGTTCTGATCGAGTCCGCACCTAAGGCCGGCCCGCGGCCTTCCCCGCGACCTTCTCCAGAACGTGCGACTTCGTCTTAGTTTAGGGTTTCTCTTAATGTTTTATTTATTCCATAGTTGTAATCCATTCCTAATAGTTAGGCATGATAGACTATGATTAGTGATGCGCGCGGGGTTGTGAACGGCCAAGATCGCTTGATGATTCCAAGTAGAAAAGTCTCGAATACTCTTCAACGAAGAACGAAGAACCTAGGGTTCTAATTTAGACCAACTTGAGCGGGTTCAATTTGCCTAAATTATTACGCTAAGAACTTGATCAAACGCGAAAGAATTACTCTAAGCGGATAATTGGGTCGCCACAAGTGTAGGCTTGATAAGACCAAGACGGTTCCAATCCAAGAACCAAGAAAGCACTATTGAAGATCTCTCAAAACACACGTTTTAATGATAAATGATCTTGATCTTTACTACTCAATGTGTTCTGCCTTTAAATAGGCTTACGACATGTACTACAAAATAATGAAATAACAATAGAATAGAAAAACCCTAAACTAACGCAACGTTGCACGTTCTGGGGAAGGCCGCGGGCCGGCCTTAGGCGCGGACTCGATCAGAACGTCTGCTGCTCTCCTTTAACCATTCTGATGAAGGCCCGTTCGAAAGGCCGCGGCGCGGACTGGGGCGCGGCTTCGGTCAGAATGTTCACCAGCCTCATCGTCTCAATCTGATGGAAGCCGTGGGCAAGGCTGCGGCGCGGACTGGTGCGCGGCCTTGGTAAGAAGCTTTGTTTCTTTAATTTTTGACCCGAATTGCACACTTTGTCCATTCCCTAGTCTTGGCATTGCCTCTCTATATGCCCCATCTTCATGATCAACACTATCTCTACTCCATATTAGCGTAACAAGTCTGGACGATGCGGAATTGTCCTTGGAAGCTTCTTTCTCTAACATTTCCACGATCAACACATGCATGGCTTCCTTCATTCTCCTTGTCCTCGCTCGTGTCATTGGACTACCTATTCCTTGCAAAGGATCTGGGACGCTTGAACTATGCTTGGACATGCCTTGATCCCTATCAGAAAATGCTTCAAATGGAAAAATGGACAAAGAAAAGATTCAAAAAGATCAAAATCAAAGGCAGAACTTTTCCAAAAAGAAAAAAGAAGTGGAGATACTTCAAAAAGAAGAAGTCGTTTCTGGAGGAAAATCATTTTCAAGAAACTCAAAGAAGAATGTGAGATGTTTCATTTGCCAACAAAAAGGACACTATTCATTGATACATGCATGGTAGCACCTGTTTTGAACTTGAAAGCTTTATCAATGATATTCGTCAATTTGTGTGATTTGATTGATTCTACAAAGAGTCTTGTGTTTTCAACCATTCTTGAGTTTGGAGAATTCATGGACCAATCAAAGAAATTGGACTTGAAGATTGAGTTTTGGTTTTGGATTAAACATGCATTCAAGAGAAGGCCCAAGAAGTAGCATATGATCCAAAGATGATGCTCACAAGTTGGTTAGGTTTGATGGACCCAACTTGAAGGCCTTAAAATTGCAAGATTGAAGCCCAATGGAATCCAAGGAGGGATGGCCCAACCCACTTATTATTTTATGGTGAATTTCTTATTATTTTTTTTAGAATTTTAGTTTTTATTCAGTTTCCTAAGTAGTTTACAAGTTGTACTCCTTAAGTAATTACCTATTGTGTTAAGATACAACTTAAGTTAATTTTCTAGACTATTCTAGCATGTTTTGAGGTGACCTTTGTAAGCCTATAAATAGGCCAAAAACACTATTACGAATTTTAAGATAAGTTTTTGATGTTTGATGAATTAATAAAATTCTTCTTCTCTTTCATGAGAGTATTTCTTGAGTTCTTGCTGATAAGAACTATGACCTTGTCAAGAGTGATTCTTGTAGCGGTCTAAATCCAACCAACCTTGCTTAGAGTTTTTCTTCTTGTCTTGATCAAGTTCCTAGAATAAATTAGGTTAGACAAATGAACTCGCTCATATCGGTCTAGCAAAGTTTATCCTTTGGTTCGAGATTTCTACAAGAGTTGAATTCAAGGCGACCAATCTCCACATTTAGGTTGTTTTGGTTTACAAATCAAAGTTGGTCTAAAGTTCAACGAGGTTGTTACTTTTAAGATAAT
Organism: Mitragyna speciosa; assembly: GCA_024721245.1. Lineage (NCBI taxonomy): Eukaryota > Viridiplantae > Streptophyta > Magnoliopsida > Gentianales > Rubiaceae > Mitragyna > Mitragyna speciosa. Next base: position 16,168,899 of record CM045560.1, on the reverse strand, counting down.
TTAGTCCAATTCAGCGGGAGGATTGGATTAAATTATTGCCTATTTCTTCAAGACGATCTTTGAGGAGATATTCCTGTGATATACAAAAGGGGCCACCCCCGATCGTATCATTCATCTTCCTGTCCTCAAAACAAAAAGAGAGTAAATTTAATTTCTGAAGTACAAAGAAAATTGAAAACTCCTATTCTTGATGAACTTGAAGATGTCTTAACTGAAGAAGATGAACCCTCTGACAAAACTATTTTGGCTTTGCAGGTTCCAAATTGGCATGTTCAAGATTTTTTCCATATCAGTGAACCAGCAAAAACTTGTCCTCAAATCCTTGTTCATATTCTTCCTACCAAATATGATAGACCAATCCCAGTGATTGCTTTCTTTGATACAGAAGCAGCTATGTCGATCTTAAAACAGTCCATTCTTCCAGAAGGAAATTCAGCAGGGTTGAACATACACACTCCAGGAATTTCCTGGGGTATTAGCAATGGTTGAGGAAATTCTTTCTAAACCGAGTAGAGTGAGTGAACGTAGCAAAGAAGAAAAGCTTGACTTAATTAGTTAGGAAGTTATTAAGGTTCGACTAGACTATACTTTTCCTAATCGAATAAGCTCTTATACTCATTTTAGTTTTACTCACTTATGGTCGTTTTACTTGCTTCCTAGTCTCTCATTTCATTCCTTCCCTAACCTCGAACGTATGAAAAAGAGTCATGTAAGCTTCTAATCGAAGAAGGTGCATTTCCTTCTTACTTTATGCTTTTCAACTTGAATAGCTTTTCTACAGCAAGGAATGATTTTTTTTGTCGAGAGGGTGGATCCTATAAGAAACTTGCCCCTTTTGGTCGGAATGCCTATCAATCTTGGTGGTCTCATAGTACACGTCTCTTTTTATCAGCCTTCAAATACTTTCGGGTTTCCCTTGGCTTTCTCTTTCTTACAGGTAAAGAAGGAAGTAGCTCTTCTCCCCCTGAGGGGGAAAGCGAAGAAAGGGGGGAAACGTTCTGCTCTTGTTGCTATTGGCCTGCTATTTCCTACCGATTCTTGTAGCTGTGAGTTATGAGTTTATGTATTGTAGTTCCTACTCTTCTTGTTGTTTTGAAGCCCTTTTTAGGGCCTTTATGGCCCGTTCTTAATGCCATAAATAGGGTCCTATTCTGGCCTCTTTTTCCTACGGTTTATTGGCCTTATTTTGTACTTTCTTTTAAGGATACTTATGCCATACTGAGCACTTTTATCAATGAGGACAAGGGCTGAAGCTCTGCTTTGGTCCACCACTTGGGGAGGCTTTTTTCACTGAAAACAAGAAAGAAAGCAAAAAAGACATTAGTAAAAACCTTGCAAGAAGCTAGGAGAGCAAGCGTAAAGAATGAGGCCCCGTTGAGGCAGCATCCTTCTTGGAGCGATAATGCTCCCTCAGGCGCTGGGCGTAAAGCAACACAACTCTCTTCCCTCCGGTCTTCGACCAATATGTATGTAATCGAAGAACCAGGATCTACGAGATATGGATGCGAAACTAGATATCCTCGAACCGGACCACATCTCGATTTGCACATGGATAATCTGCTAGTGGACCCCCTTTCCTTCCTTTGGTTCAAAACTCGGTCAAATACATCGTTAACCTTTGTGGTGAATCGATGAGAGTTCGCCTAGCCAAGAGTGTGATTGGTGTCATCACCTCCTGTGTGCAGCTGTGCCTTCGTCGGATGCTTATTCGCCTACTCTTTCATGGAGTGATGACTAATAGCCGGGGATGTAGTTAGTAGAGACTTGATTCCAACCACTATTGAGGATACATTTCATCCATCATACCCCATGATAGGTATCATGGAAGACCTCTTGAACTCGTTCTTGATGGTCATTGGAGAATTCATAGTTCAAAGAGTCATCTAACCTTCATGCATGAATTGGTGTATTTACCAAGGGTGGATCACGAATTTTTGAGTGGGAAATTGGGCTTAAAGATCATTTATAGGCTTTGGATCAAGCATATTTTCAAAGAAGGCTTTAAGTCCAAAAGGTTCAAAAAGTCCAAGATGGTCCAAATAAGCTGGCTTTTGTTGTGGTTGTGGACCAAGTTTGTTTTTAAAGAGAGAACAATTCCAATTGAAGCTCACAAGAGGACAGCCAGCTCAAGACATATATTTGGATGAATTTTCTTTTATTTTTATTTTATTTGGATGAATTTTTAGTATTTTAAGTAGTTTAGCTTTGTGTTATTTCAATTAGTTACTAAATCATGTTTTGTTATTCTATTTTTGTTAGGTTTAGAGTTTTGGTAGTTTACTTTAGTTAAACTTTTAGACTTTTACTTTACAAGAGTTTGTAAGCCTATAAAAGGCTAGGTACTGTCCATCTAAATTTTGATTCATTCATTGTGTGATTAATAATATTGAGTTTCTCTTTTAAGAGAGTTCTTCTTTGGTTCTTGGATTAAAACTATTCTTGGTCTTATCGAGTGATCTCGTGGTGACCACACATGATACGCACGGAATTGTGGAACGTTGCCAAGACCGCTTGATGAATTCCAAGCCAAACACCTCGAGCCCTTCTTCAAAGAAGATCACGAACTCCCAAGGACCTAAACTAGACCAATTTGAGCTAGTTCAATATGCTAGTTTAAGGCTTTAAGAATTTGATCAAACACGAAAGAAAATCACTCTAAGCAAGTATTTAAGTCGCCACAAGCTTAGGCTTGATAAGACTAAGAGTAGTTCTAATCTAAGAATCAAGAAAACACTCTTGAAAAGAGCTCTCACTGTTCACAAATTTTTTTTGAGGAATAATCTGATTATTTCATTGAATTATGAAGGCCTATAAATAGGCTTACAAGAAAATTCTAGAACTTGAAGTTTAAGACAACTACTAAAAACTAAATACTCAACTATTTGGAAAACTACCAAAAACAACTTGTAAACAATTTGGAAAACTAACAAAACATAAAATAAGATCTAGAAAATATCAAAAATTCATTCATAAAAGTCTCCTTGGGCTGGACACCTCCATTGTGCACTATTGGGCCTCCATCTTGCAAGTTTAAGAGCCCACCAAGTGAGCCCAAGTAATCAGCCCCTTGTATATTAGATTTGATCCAAAGCCAATACATTAAACCTTGGCCCAATCTACTAGCTTGATCATTACATAACTCAAGCCCAACATTCATGCTCAACTCGTATGAAACACTTGGACAACATTCATGCATGCCTATATCATTGATGAATGCCTTCCCTTTTAGCTTGAAACATGCTAGGCAATGCTTCACATGTGTAAGTGATCCTTGGATCCTATCATTCCCTCCTCCCTCGAAAGGATTCGTCCTCGAATCACCTACAAGATATAGAACAACACAAGTGATACTAGGATTGATAGGTAAGTACGTATAGCCCTCAAAAACACTTAGCACAGGAAACATGTCATGCAAATTGAATGGCTCAATGCATACATGAACACAAGTAACCAAAAACTCATTGTTCTCTAAAGATGAAACATTGTAGAACACAAAAACACAACTTAAATATGCAAAGGCAGATTCTAACCTAAAAATAACAAACATGTCTAGATGATTAACATCCCTAAAAACATGCAAAAGAAAGAACATACACGGACTATGAACAAAATAAACATATTCACCTTGAACACTTAGTACACAAAGTTGCTTAGAAAACCCGTTTATCCCCATGCATGCATCAACAAAAACAAGACAACATTCAACATTCCCTAAGGATGCAACAATGTAAAATTTACACACATGCAAGAATATTGCAAGGACAAATTCATGTTTAAGAATAATAAACTCATTTTGATGAGTGTTGTCTTTAAAAACATGAACAAGACTTAGCAAATATGGACTCGAAAGTAAACTCCAATGTCCAGCAACAAGATGAAACGATTCAAGGGATATATCTTGAACAAGAGCACGATGAAGATCATAAACAAGACTAGTATGCTCACAATGCAAGTAAGACTCAAAAACAAGATCATTATGACTAGCTAAAACACTTGAACCTATTGAACAGATTGCATAAACATTAGCATACGACATTAGACATAAAGAATCATGCAAGAAATACTCTAAATAACCTAAAACATGATGATCTAACATAATGAAATACCTAAGACAGAATGCATTACGAAAAATAAAACATGCTGAATGTAAAACATAATTACTAAACAAAACAAATGAATGAATTGGATAGAATGCATACATAGGCATGTAATCCTTATCACAGCATAAAAACTTATAAAAGAAATATCAAAAATCATTTAAGACATCATGACGAAACATAAGAACTTTCTCAAGATAGAATGAACTATGAGAAGTAAAACATGCTAGATGCAATACATAATCACTTATCTAACAAAATAAACATGCAAAATAGAACTATAGTGTAAATTAAAAATACTAAAATATATGTACAATGAACCTAGAGAATTAACACAAAGCAAAGCTTCAAAAATAGAATAAACATGTTTACTATACGTAAATGCATCATGCAACAAACAACCTAAAGCATTACCAACAATGAAATTACTAGAACAAGCTAAACCTAAACCATTAAAATTAGAATGTAATTCATGCAACTTATAATGAAACTTTATATGCAACACATACTTATCCCTACTACAAAAGACAAGATGAACATCATGACTTAGAACACTATGATTACTAAAGCTCAAAATGAATTTCCTAGGAGAAATACTATGCACAAAATGCAAATTGTCACATAAATTACCAATAGACACTATATGTAATGTAAAATTATTCAAATTAATGCTATAGACAACATGTAAAGAATCATGCAAAACTAAATTAAAACACAAAATACGTATAAACTTAAAGTTAGAAAACCAATTGACACCATGCCACCAATCAAACATGTATTTGATCAACCAATTTGTGTTGATAGCATGAAACCATCTTTTTGTCTCAAAGCATTCCTTCTTCACCAAATCATGCTTTTGAATCACTTGCATCTCCTTGCTTGATAATGATAATGCTCCATCAATTTGCAACTTTACACCATTGAATGAGCAATTTTCTAGTGGCATCTCTCCTTGAAATTGATTTCCCTGTTGCTACAAAAAAGAAACAAAAGCACTAGGAAAACAAGTGTTAAGAGTGTTAGCAAAATAATCTACTTCCTTATACAAAGATACGTGAAGTTTAGGTCTTTCACTCAGAGCACTATTTTCTTCCTTTTCACACTCAACAATTTCCCCTTTAATGTTTTCCATTATGCTCACATCACACTCCTTCTTTTCTTGAACACACTCTTCTTTGTCTTCACTCTTTTCTTTAGATTGTGTGCTCACTGATTTTTCCCAATCTTTGCAATCTTTTGCAATTTTCTCTCTATCTTTATTTGCTTCAAGTGGTGACAAAGGACATAGCTTAATATTCTTCCCATTCCACATGAAAGAGTATTTGTTATTCACCCCATCATACTTGGCATTCTTTTCAAGTTGCCATGGATGCCCCAAGAGTATATGACAAGTCTCCATTTGTACTACATCAAAAAAACCTTATCACGATACTTGCTAATTGAAAACTCCATCTCCACTTGATTGGTCACCTCCAATTCTCCATTGTCAGTCAACCTTTTGTATGGATTTGGATGCTTCAACAGGGGCAAACCTAGCTTTCCAACACACATAGTACTTGCCAAGTTAGTGCAACTATTATGATTGATATGCATACTACATACCTTGTTATTCACAAGTGCATCTAGTATAGAATTGACTTTCATGTTGCACTTGTTTATTATCACTACCAGCTTTGAGTGATTGCATTTCCTCATCACTATTGACTTTCATGATCTCCTTAGACTTTGAAGTTGATAGTTTATCATTCCCTTCAAAGGCATCAATATTTCTCCAATAGATATGACTTGATGAATTGTGATCCTTTATTGATGGTTTAGATTCCTCTTCACGCATCATTCCACAAGCTTTCTCCTTTTGAGCAGCTACAAGTGCCTCATATTCTTCCCATAGAGAATCACGATGTTGCCTTCTAGAAGGTTTAGAATTCAATGGTCTTTCCCTTCTCCTTGAAGCAACACCGTCATGGCCACAATCATCAATGATAGGCTCCTCAGAAGAACGATAAGATTGAGAACACTTCGATGGTACTTTCCTCTCTACCTTTCTTGAAGCATAGGTAGTATAATCACAATCATTGGTGTACCCCTTAGAGGATTTAGATGTGACATTGTGATCAAATTGATTTGTTCTTTTGAGCACAACACATTCCCAAGCCATATTTAAACCTGCAAGAAAAGTTAGTGACAAAGAAAAACAAATAATATAAAAATAGCCTCACCACTCCCTTAGTGTATACACTCAAGCACTCGTGTATCACTCAATGTATATGGCTTTTCCCCTCTAGTGAGCTCACCTCTAAGCCTTTTTCCATTCTTGAGATGTTTTCTTGTTGGTCCTTTGATGAAAACCTGCTCAATCAATCTTACCAAGAGCAAATAGCAACCCAAACACAAAAATAAAGATGATAGTAGTCAATTGTGGAAGTTTAGAGTGGGGTTTGATCAAGAGAATTTCAAAGAAAGCAATAACGATCAAGATTGACTCAAGAAATACACAATTTGGAAACCCTAATGTGTGGTACTCTTGTGTGTAAAATCTTGATTTTTAATGATCTCTTGAAAGAAAATAATATTCTTGTGTAAAAATAAACTCAAACTTTCCAAATAAAGATAGGATTTATTGAAACCCTAGCTCAATTAGTTTTAGGAAACTTTGGACAATCAAAGCACAAAAGGAAACAAACCACTTCCAATTAGGAAACTCAAAAAGCATGGTCAAAAGGAAACAAATTGCAGGTGGAAACCCTTACCAACTTAGCTTGAACAATTAGGAAACCAATCACCCTTAGGTTTTGACTAAGTCTCCTTGTTTCCTTTTCTTTTTGGCAACTACTTTCCTTATTTCCCTTTTCCTTGTCAACACCTTTCCTAATCCTTTAGGACTAGGATTCCTTTTCTATTTAAACACCAAATCAGCTCCTTTTGTTCCTTTTTTTAAGATCAAAACAAGCTGGAAACTTTAGAAAAAATTCGTAGGTAACAATCAACCAAAATTCCAGCACCACAATTTCAATCAAGATTCAAGAATTAAGTTCAAGAACTTGTTCCTACCACTTTGTCTATGAATCTTGATGCAAAAACTCACCAAAACAACCCAAGAACAACCAGAAAAGCGTGCTACAACTACCCAAAATTCCAGATTCAAACAACGTTCACCTATCTTTCAAGAAGAGGAAGTTATGTGATCAAGAAGTTCAAGAAATCAAGTTCCAGCAATTATGTTCTTCAAAAACTTCAATTTATGACTCAAGAACTTCAAGAAACTTATCAAGAACTTCAAGAAATCTTTCAAGAATTTCAAGAAAGCTCAAGAACTTGTTCAAGAACCTCAAGAAACTCAAGAACAAATCTGGACAAATTCAAGAATTCCAAGAACTCAACAAGTAAGTCCAACAACTTCAAAAATTCACCTAGAAACAACCAAGATCAATCAAACAAAGGTCTTGCACGGCTCTTTCACTTGTGCAGTCTCTTTTTCTTTGACTTTTCTTTGTGCTTGTCTTCTTCTTTTTAAGCACGCCTCTTGTGATACGATCGGGGGGTCGCCGTCTCGTATATCACAGGAACATCATCCCCAAATGACCGTCTTGAAAAGAAATTCATACAAAATAACCCAATCTTCTTGACCCCTTCGTAACTTGTCGAAGACCCCAAGAACAACTCGAATGGGTTGCTTCGAATATTCAACCAAGATCGTTGAAATCCTCCTTTTGTGCTGCAAGTTAGACCCCTAGCCAACCCGTGGAATAGACACCTAACCAACCTGTGGAATAGACCCCTAACCAACTCGTGGAATAGACCCCTAATTGACAAACCCAAAAGAATGAATCAAATCAAGTGGAAGAAACTCTAGGCATAGGTTTTGGTCGCCATGGAATCACTCCAATAAGACCAGAAATTAGTTCTATTCCAAGAATTAAGAAAACTCTCGTAGAGAGAAAACTCGCAATTTTTATTGATTCATCATAACATCGTTCTTAAAATAATACAAGAATGCCTTTTTATAGGCTCATGAAGAATATTCTAGAAAATCGACTAAAATCTATCACTAGTTGTAACCTATCACAATTAGATAATTAACATAAAGATTACAACTTGTAAAAAATAAATAACACCAAAAACTATGATCCTTCTTTTGTGTCTTCCCATTTGAATGGATGCCAAATAAGCCATCTTCCATGCTCCATTGCCATGCCTTGTGCCGTTGAACTCCTCAAAATATCAGAGACGAATGATCAATTCCATGGAGAATTGAATGATGCGTGTGGGGTTACCATGCACGTATCAAACTCCTCCTCTTCAAAATGATTCGTCCTCAAATCGTCACCTATAGTTTGTAAAAAATGGGGCACAACTCAAAGCTCAAATCTGCAAAATTCATAACAACAAGAAGCTTTTTTTTTTTTTTTACCCAACTTTTGGCTTTTCTTATAAAATTTCACAAATTTGCCTTTTTCCACTCAAGAATTTTTTCAATTAGCAACCCTCTTTTTTTTTAACAACACAAACAACTCACAAAACACAAAACTCTACTTCAAAAATAAACAAAACAAAACAAAACTGGAAGAAAAAAAGAAAAAAAAATTCAGCAAAAATCGGATGAACGGTACTAGCTGGAAGTGAACAGTATTCCGTCGATGAACAGTAATTCCCGTCATGAACAGTTTCGCAACGAACTAGTATTCCGCCATCAACAGTGCCGTCATGAACAGTATTTCCCGTCATGAATAGTAAATTCTAGCGTGAACAGTGACGCCTGCCGCTACAGTGTAATGAACAGTACGAATTTTTTTTTTTTTCACTTCTAACAACCTCTCTCTCTCTGTTTTTTTTTTTTTGTTTGACAATCAAACCACAAAAGATCACAACTTTAATTCAAGAAAAATCAGATCTTGAACCAAGAACAACAAAACAAAAAATAAAAATTAAAAACATATATCCAAGTGGATTGACAACAAAAACAAAAGATATACCCAAACGGGTTGACACAAAACCTGATTTCTTTCAAGATCCCAAAAGCTCTGATACCTGTAAAATTTCTTGATTTTTAATGTTCTCTTGAAAAATAATAATATTTTTGTGCAAAAAAAGTAAAACTCCAACGATCCTTGAAGGAATAGGAAAGAAATTCCTTTCCAAAATGAATTCTTGAACTAATAGCAACTAAAACCAAGCACAACCAATTTGGAAACAATGAAACACGGTCAAACACTATCCAAACAGCTGGAAAACATGAAAAAAATTAAAAAGGAAACAAGGTGCAACCGCCACTTGCCAAAAAGAAAAAGGAAATTACTTGTTTTGTAGAATAAGTTTCCAAATCCCCTTTGTAACTACTTTCCTTTTCCCAATGGGTTTCCCAAAGACAAATAAATTCTATATAAACCCAACTAACACCCTTTTAACCCTTTTAAACACCAGAATTTTTGCAAAAATCGCAGCCAAAATTCGTCCAAAAATTAAAACGAATTTCAGCAACTATTATGCAAGAAAACCCTATCAAAACCTTAGTTTATGAAGAAGACCCTTTGACCAACACTTTAAAGCTTCAAGAACTTCAAGATTTGATCAAGAAAGTTCAAGAAATCAGCCAAGAACTTCAAGAAATCAGTCAAGATATTTCCAGCAACACACAAACTTCAAGAACTCAAGAACAAGTTGGTGCAAATTTAAAAAACTAGCAAAGTTAGTTCAAGAACTTGTATCTAAACATCAAGAAACTTCAAGAAATTATTGAATAAAGATTTTGTGCACGGTTTTTGCTTTGATGTGCACTCCTTTTTACTCCCCTTCCTTGCTTTTTCTTTTGTGCTTTGTCTTTTTCTTTCTTTTCTTCTCGCACGACTATTTTTTTTTTTGCACACGAATTTTTTTTGACACGTAAAAGACACAAGAAACACAACTAAATCTCCAAGAAAATTGGTCGTATAAAGTTTTATGTTCAAGAAACCCTTTTTCTTGCAAATTTTTTGACACAAGAAATTCAAGAAAACACCAAAAATAGTCAAAAATTACAAAATACCACACAAGACCTAGAATTTTTGATTGAGAAGCAATCAAGAACAAATCTAATAAACCCTAAGCACGATTTCAATAAAGAAAACAACTAAAAATTTATCGCAGAATTTTTTTTTTCAAGAAATAAAAGTAACAAGACACAAGAAAACAACTTGTTGTCCAGGCTCGAAACTCTTTGACAATGACTCAAAGAAAGAAAAACAAATAAAACACAAGTTTCTTAACTACGCTCGAAGCTCTTTAATAAACAACAAAAAAGAAAAAAGGAACATATCTGAATTTTTCCAAAGGAAAAATTGGATTGGAAAAACCTGAAAAAAAATCCAAGAAAATGGCTATGATACCAACTAATGTGCGCACGGTTGCGGCCAAGAAAGTCTTGGATTTCAGGTATGCAACTCGTTGAACTCAAGACCTCGTTTGATTCGTGAACCAAGGAACCCTTGACATGGAGTTGTTTTGCCTTGAATCTCCCTTGAGAAGATGAAACACGCCTAAGAACAACTAGAGTAGACCAAGTTGAGCAAGTTCAATCGTCTAACCTAATTATGATGCGAAACCGAGCGATGAGGACATAGTGATCACTCATGACAATCGATTGCACGCTCATTCAAGAGGAACAAGGTTGTCAAAATACAAGTATTGAAGGAATGAGAGAAACCGCGGCACAAACCGCGGATGATGCCTCCCACGGTTTGTCATGCGGTTCACGTCCAGAGGTGTTGATCAAGTCACGAGAGAAACCGCGTCGTAAACCGCGGATACTCCATCGCGCGGTTTCTCTCGCGGTTCGTGTCCAGAAACTTTCTTCAACACAACCGCGGAACAACCCGCGGACCACTCTCCCGCGGTTTGTCGCGCGGTTTGCGTCCAGAATAATAGCGGGCTTTTACGATTTCTTTTATGTTTTTCTATTTTTAAGTTGTAAAAGCTTAGAACTTTAAGCTAGGGTCTTTTAAACATTTAAGCCTTGTTTCTAGCTATAAATAGCCTACTCTCTTGTAAGACTCATTAGTTTTTTGGATATTTTAAAATGAAATTTCATCTTTGAGGGTTTTTCTCCTCTTGGCTTCTTGAAAGCTTCTCTTTGAATACCTTAGGAATTCTCTGGGTGTTCTAGGCTTATCAATCCAAGTAATCACCTTGGCTTGTGGCGCCATCTACCTTCAAACTTGGTTCGCTAACTCGTTGGATCGTGGGTCGAGATCGTATCAAGGTTCGCCATCCCGAGGGTTAGAGGGGTCGAGTCTTTCATTATCCAAACTTGGGTATTGGCTAGATCGCCGTCTCGTATCATTTGGTATCAGAGCTAGTGCCTTTACCCAGGTTATATCCTTTTAATCTTGTGTTTTTCTTGTTTCTTTGAGTTCTTGGAAAAGTTCCTATCAGGGTTTTCTTTTTTTGTTCTTGCTTCCTTTGTTCTCTTTAGTCCAAAAATCCAAAAAAGATTGAGTTTTAGCCGTCCTTTTGTGTTGGGCTTTGTTTCTTTGAGTCTAAATTATCAAAAAGTTGCAGCCTTAGTCCATCTCTGGTGAGATTATTGAATTTTTCTTCATGGATCCTCAAAAACCCTAATTTTAACAAGTTTAGGGTTTCCTCCTAATTTTGCATTGTTTTGCTATTTGGTTTCAAAAGTTTTACCTTCTTGAGGGTTGTTGAAGATTGGTAGTTTGGGATGAAAGAAATGCTTGAAGAAAAGTAAAAAAAAAAAAAAAAAAAAAAAAGTGCAGAAAAGAAAGTTTCAAAAAAAAAAAAAAAAATAAAAATCGTCACTGTTCATTGCACTGTAGCTACTGTGTCATCGACACTGTTCATGCCGAAGTACTGTTCATTCGGGGTTACTGTTCATCCGAGTGAATTTGTTCTAGTTTTGTTTGTGTTTGGTTGATCTTTGTGTTGATTTTTGCTGTAAAAAAAAAAAAAAAAAAAAAGAAGAGAAGAAGAAGAAACACTGAAGTGGAAAAACAAAAGGAAAATCATTGGTTGTTGATTCTTGAGGAGGAAGAAAGTGGATTGTAATCCTTTGTCCCAGCAAAATTTCATTCAAATATCATCATATTGGGGGTTAGAGTCTTAATCAATCCTTTCTTGAGTCAATTCTTGTGTTTTCTTAATGCTCTCTTTGTGTTTGATAAAATTCCAGCTTGTCCTTTTTTATTCTTTTGCTTCTATTTGAACTTCCCAATTGAGTCTAGCTTCTTTGTATTATATTCCAACCTCTTGCCGCACTTGGGTGATTCTAAATTGGTGAGTTATTGAATACTTTTGGAGGAAATTTCTAATTTCTTCAAGGGAAGCAATCAAAGGCCATTGAGGAGTGGTGAGCGCAATAGAGCGGAATTGAGTGATACACGAGAGTGAGAGTTCATCTTGGTAAGGAAGAGTGGGTGAGAAAAATTTTACTACTAACATTTTTCTTGCAGGTTAATCTCTTTGTCCAACATGACCATAAGAAGTAGGCGAAGTGAAACCCCAAGTCATGAGCCAAAAGAGTGCCAATATGATGAAGGTGAATTGGAAATGAGATCAAGGCATGGGAAGCTTGATAGGGAGCGAAGATATGATACCATCAAAGAGGCCATGATGAGAATTCCTACCTTCCAAGGCAAGGCGGATCCCGACGCATACCTTGGATGGGAGAGGAAAATTGAGAAGATCTTTGATTGCCATTCATACTCCGAGGAGCAAAAGGTAAAACTAGCTGCTAGTGGATTTACTGGCCATGCTATGTATTGGTGGGATAAATTGACTAAGAGTAGGAAAAGGTATGGAGAGCCACTTATTTGCACTTGGAATGAATTGAGGTCTACCATGAGGAAGCGTCATGTGCCAATCCACTATCACAAGGAGATGGAAAGTAGAGTTTCGGAAGAAAGGCCATCCAAGGTGAGGACATTTAGTGATAGCTCAAATTCCTCAAGTCCAATCAAGTGGAGGAGTAATCAAGCCTATGATTGGAGGGATTCAAAGGCTAGTCCCAATCCCACAAGTTCCACCAATTGGAGAAATGAACGAGTCTATGATTGGAGAGATCAACGAGCTAGTTCAAGATCCTCAAATGCAACCAATTTGAAGAATGACCAGGTTCAAAATTGGAGAGGCAAACGAGAGAATCCGTATTCTTCAAGTCCTATCAAATGGAGGGACAATCAAGCTTTTGATTGGAAGAAGGAACGTGCTAAGCAAAGCCCTAAGAAGTCCACAAAGTCTAATGACAATAAAATGGCCACACCAAAGTTGCAAAAGAAGAATCAACATGAGACACCATCAATGAGTCGCCACCTCAAGTGCTTTAAGTGCATGGGATTTGGACACATTGCTTCTCAATGTCCAAACAAAAAGGCAATGGTCATGAAAGACAATGGTGAAGTGGAAAGCGTCTCATCAAGTGAAGAGGAACCATTGGAGAGTAGTAGTGAAGTTGAGATAGGCAATGGGGAAGTAACGAGTGTTTCATCAAGTGATGTAGAGATCCAATCCTCACAAGGTAGTAATGAAGATGTCATTGAGCAACCTATTTATAATGAGTTGAAAGTTCTTAAGCAAGCTCTTGGCGCACATCTTAAGGAGGAAGGAGATGGAGTGCAATGGAAAAACATTGTCTACACTAGATGCCGTGTCAAGGACAAGGTATGTGGTATGGTCATTGACAAAAGAAATTATATTAATGTGGCTAGTGCTCTACTTGTTGAGAAGCTAGGATTGCCGACCTTGAGACATCCACGACCTTACAAATTGCCATTATTCCTTGATAATAAAGATTGGAGGGTCACTAATCAAGTGGAAGTGGAGTTTTCCATAGGCAAATATCATGACAAGGTTCTTTGTGATGTGGTGCCAATGGAAACTTGCCATATAGTTTTGGGCCGTCCATGGCGGTGTGAAAGGAAGGCCACATATGATGAGCACAAGGATAGATACTTCTTCATGTGGAGTAATCACAAGATTGTGTTAGCACCATTAACACCTCATGAGGCATATGAAGATCAAGTGAGGATAATGAGCTCACAAGCAGAAGAAAAGAGTGAACAAGAGAATGGGAGAAAAAAAAAAGAGAGCAAGGAGGTGAGGGATACAGAGGCCAAGAAAAATGAGAGGAAAAAGGCAATAGATAATTCGGCCTTAGCGGTAAAACAAGAGAGAAAACTAGTGTGTGCAAAAGCCAAAGATTTGGAGAGAGAACTTTACGCTGACCAACCTATTTTTGTTCCTTCCTACAAAGAGGTCTTATGTTCTACTAATTCTCCTAAACTTTGCTCTCCGAGTATTGTTATCTCTTTTGTGCAGGGAATTGAAGGTTTCATTCACCAAGGCTTACCTCATAAACCATTTTCTCTCAAAGGTTTGGAGTACCAAGCAAAACATAAGAGGCCTAAAGAGTTCCAAGGACATGCATTGGTGAAAGGTGACGCCATCAAGGAGAATTCTCAACCTTGCTTCTTCGAGTTAATTTGGAAGATTTGGCAAAAATGGGTGAATAGACGTGTTATACATAGAACACTTACAGAGTATGGTTCTTCTATCGCTAAACTTGATGGTATACTTAGTTGGAGGTACAACTTGTCTCGTCTTCCTAGTGTTGATTCCATATTTGTTTTATGGCTTAGTCAAGATTTGCATGTTCATTATTGTTTAGTCATTAGGAGTAGTTGGAATAAGTTTGATAGTGGCATTAAGTTTCTTGAGTTTCTCAAAGTTAGCATGAGTGTTCAAGAGTCTAATGTTTTAGGCTATAACTTTTGTGATGATTTTTCATATGGTAGTGATAGCTACTTTATTGTTTCCTATTTTAAAAGTGTGTTTGCATTTAGTTCTTTAGATTGCATGTCCAATTGTCTTACCCTCCATTCCACTAAAGAGTCCCATTACGAGTACCATGCTAGTGGAATAAGTAGATTGTGTGATATTATGAGTTCTCATGAAATCCAATGTCTAAATTCTTTGATGGATGCTATTTTGACAAGTTGTTGCTTATACTTGACTAAAGTCTTTAAGGATCATGTGCATGTAAAAGCCTTCTATGCGTTGAATGTCCAATGGGTTAATACACTCTTACCCTATCCCAGTTGCTATAATGACATTATTCTTAAATGCTGTCATATACTTGGGTTTGAATTAATCGATGATGACTTGTACAGTCCTAAATATCTTAAGGGGCGGATATGTGTACCCGAAGGAAGGATTCCTTCTCAAAGAAATTTTGAATGGGATGGAATGCACATGGTTGAAGCCTACAAGTCAAAATCGCTAGGTAAATATGGCTTTTTGGAGTTTGCTTTAATTGTCACTAATTTACTCTTTTGTAGTGTAGGGAATTTAAAGGCAAATCCTTTTCAAGAGGAGGGGAGCAATGTGTTGGATTTGAGGACAAATCCCTTTCAAGAGGAGGGGAATGATGCGAAACCGAGCGATGAGGACATAGTGATCACTCATGACAATCGATTGCACGCTCATTCAAGAGGAACAAGGTTGTCAAAATACAAGTATTGAAGGAATGAGAGAAACCGCGGCACAAACCGCGGATGATGCCTCCCACGGTTTGTCATGCGGTTCACGTCCAGAGGTGTTGATCAAGTCACGAGAGAAACCGCGTCGTAAACCGCGGATACTCCATCGCGCGGTTTCTCTCGCGGTTCGTGTCCAGAAACTTTCTTCAACACAACCGCGGAACAACCCGCGGACCACTCTCCCGCGGTTTGTCGCGCGGTTTGCGTCCAGAATAATAGCGGGCTTTTACGATTTCTTTTATGTTTTTCTATTTTTAAGTTGTAAAAGCTTAGAACTTTAAGCTAGGGTCTTTTAAACATTTAAGCCTTGTTTCTAGCTATAAATAGCCTACTCTCTTGTAAGACTCATTAGTTTTTTGGATATTTTAAAATGAAATTTCATCTTTGAGGGTTTTTCTCCTCTTGGCTTCTTGAAAGCTTCTCTTTGAATACCTTAGGAATTCTCTGGGTGTTCTAGGCTTATCAATCCAAGTAATCACCTTGGCTTGTGGCGCCATCTACCTTCAAACTTGGTTCGCTAACTCGTTGGATCGTGGGTCGAGATCGTATCAAGGTTCGCCATCCCGAGGGTTAGAGGGGTCGAGTCTTTCATTATCCAAACTTGGGTATTGGCTAGATCGCCGTCTCGTATCAAATTAACTCTAAGACTTGATCAAAAACACAAGAAAAACTCTAAGCAAAGTTGGTGGTCGCCACAAGCAAGCTGATAAGACCAAAAGTAGTTCTTAATCGACAAAGAACTAAGAAAATTCTCACAATAGAGAAAACACACAATTTTTCTGAATAATTCTTGTTCAAAAATCGCGTGAACAGTGACATGCCTATTTATAGGCTTACAAAGAAAAGTCTAGAAGCTTAAAATAAAGTAAACTACTAAAACTCGTTGTAACCTATCACAATTGGGTAACTAACTAAAAGTTACAACTTGTAAGACTTAGGAAACTTAACAAAAACATAATTAACTACAAAAATTATTAGAAATTCATCCAAAATCAGACCATGGGCTGGACATCCCTCCATAAGATCCATTGGGCCTCCATTTAGCAACTTCAAGGGCCCTCCAAGTAAGTCCAAGTAACCAGCCCCTTGTAAGATAGTTTTGGACAACTTAGCAACTCCTTTTGGGCCTTCTTTGTAGACGAACTTAATCCACAACCAATGCTCCACTCCTTGGCCCAATGTGCTAGCGTAAACAATGTGAATTTTAAGCTTGCCATTAAGTCCAAATTCGTGCATAATCTTCAACCAGCAACCATATGGATCATCTTCCACCAAGAACACGCCTCTCTTAAGCTCACCATGCTCAAGTCCAAATCTAACAAGTGTGAGTGCTTCTTAGATCACATCATGATGACTCCAAGGTAGAGGCCATACGTGAGTGGCCTACTTCAACGAATGCTAACAAGGTGAGGTCATTTCATGGTCTTGCAAGATTCTATAGGAGGTTTGTGCGAAACTTTAGTACAATTGCTAGAAGAATATTGTGTTCAAATGGGAAGGTAAGCATGAGGAAGCCTATAATATATTGAAAGATAAACTAACTCATGCTCCTTTGTTGTCTTTGCCAGATTTTGACAAAGTGTTCGAGGTAGAGTGCGATGTGTTTGGAGTGGGTATTGGGGCTGTCCTTATGCAAGAGTCGAAGCTGATAGCCTATTTCAGTGTGAAATTGCATGGGGCCACTTTGAATTACCCAACCTACGATAAAGAACTCTACGCACTAGTGAGGACTCTGCAGAATTAGCAACATTACTTGCTGCCAAGGGAGTTTGTTATACACTCAGATCACGAGAGCCTAAAGTTTCTGAAGTCGCAAGGGAAATTAAACAAGAGGCATGCTAAGTGGTTGGAATTCATAGAAGCATTTCCGTACATCATCAAATACAAGCAGGGTAAGGAGAACGTTGTAGCTAACGTGCTTTCGAGGAGATATACTCTTCTTACTACTCTACATACTAAATTGCTTGGATTTGAACATATTAAGTATTTATATGAAAACGACCCCGACTTTGGTCAAATTTGAATTTTGTGTGAAAAACAAGCTCATGAGGAGTTCTTCAGGCAAGAGGGTTATTTGTTTAAGGGTGATACACTTTGTGTGCCTAGATGTTCTCTTCGTGAATTGCACGTGAGGGAAACTCATGGGGGAGGAGTAATGGGACATTTCGGTGTTCAAAAGACCTTGTCTGTGTTAAGTGAACATTTTTACTAGCCAAGCATGCGACGTGATTGCATGAAAGCAGGCAAAGTCCAAAGTTAGACTTTATGGATTGTATTCTCCTCTGCCCGTCCCTGTTCAACCTTGGGTAGACATATCCATGGATTTTGTCTTAGGTCTACCTAGGTCTTCTAGTGGAAAGGATAGCGTATTTGTGATAGTTGATATGTTTAGCAAAATGGCACACGTTATTGCCTGTGCTAAAACTAACTATGCTACACATATAGCTGATCTGTTCTTTAGAGAGATTGTGACTACAGTGAGTGACCGTGGTGTGAAATTTCTTAGTCACTTTTGGCACACTTTGTGGAATAGGTTAGGCACCAAATTGTTATTTTCCACTGTTGCATATCCACAAACAGATAGCCAAACTGAAGTGGTCAATAGGACACTCACCACTTTGCTGCGTGCAATCATACAAAGAAATCTAAGGAATTGGGAAGGATGTTTGCCTCATATTGAATTTGCATACAATCGTGTGACTCATTCTACTACTGCTTTTTCACCTTTTGAAATTGTTTATGGATTTAACCCTTTTACTCCTTTGGATATTTTGCCTTTACCTACTAATAGCGTGCAGATTTTGATGGCAAAAAGAAAGCAGAGTTTGTTAAGGAGTTGCATGCCAAGGTACGAGCAAACATTGAGAAGAAGAATGAGCATTATACGCGAATGGCAAACAAGGGTCGTGTAAAAGTCATCTTTGAACCCAGTGATTGAGTGTGGGTGCATATGCGTAAGGAGAGATTTCCTATTCAGCGAAAATCTAAGCCTAACCTAAGAGGAGATGGACCCTTCCAAGTTTTAGAGAGGATAGGAGATAACGCCTATAAGATCGACTTACCCAGTGAGTATGGAGGTATAAGTGCTACCTGATGTGCGCACGGTGCATTTGCCAAGACCCCTTGGATTTTTAGGTCAACAACTCGTTGAACTCAAGACCCCGTTGGATTCGTAAACCCAAGAACCCTTGACGTGGAGTTGGTGTGCTCACAAATCTCCCCTTGAAGATGAACACGTCCCTAAGAAAATTAGGTTAAACTGAGTTGAGCAAGTTCAATCGTTTAACCTAATCTACTAAGAACTTAATCAAAAACTAGAAGAAAACTCTAAGCAAGATTGTGGTCGTCGGTTCAAAGACTCTGAAATCCATTACCATTCTTCTTTTAAAGAAATCCTTGCTGTAAAAAGAGGAATTGAAAGGGGTAGTTCTTAATCACCAAATAACCAAGAAAATTCTGAAAAGAATTCACTCAAAATATCATCATAAGGCTGCCGCTATAGTAACGATTTTAAGCCTTTAAATAGGCACACAAATAACATGCTAGGGTTTTGTAGTAAAACAAACTACTTAACTAAATGAACTAGCTTAAACACATCATAAACGAACTAAACTAACTATAATCAGCCCAAACCAGCCCAAGTGAAGTGGATTTGGGCTTAATAAAATTCGCATGCTCCAAACCAGCCCAAGTGAACCATCTTAACGCCTCTTAGCCCGTTACACCACCAATGGATCAGCGCCCTCCAAGTCTTCAATCCTCACACTTAGCTGGTTATTTGGACCTTCTTCTAGGCCTTGTTCAGCCCAAACGGTGTAGACCAACCGTGGAGAATGCTCAGCCCAACTTGCTTGGTTTTCTTCTTCAAGTGTATCCAAAATCAGTCCATGAAGAGCATCCTTCATTCTTCTTGTTCTAGCTCTAGTCATTGGTCCATCCAAACCTTGAAGTACATCCTTAGTCACCTTGGGAGCTTGCTCAACTCCATTGTCACGTACTTGACCTTCTTGGGACCTATCACTACCTTCAATGTTTTTGACCTTTCTCTTTATGATGTAGGTGATTCAAGGGCGAATCCTTTCGAAGGAGGAGGGAATGATAGGGATCAAGGCGTATCCAAGCATAATTCAAGCTTCCCGAATCCTTTACAAGGAATAGGTAGTCCAATGACGCGTGCGAGGACAAGAAGAATGAAGGACGCCATGCATGTGTTGATCATGGAAGTGTTAGAGAAAGAAGCTTTCAAGAGCAATTCTTCATCGTTAAGGCTTGTTACGCTAATATGGGTCAGTGATGGTGCTTCGTTTGAAGAGAGGTCAAATGAAGAAGCAATACCAAGACAAGGAAATGGGCAAAGTGTGCAATTCAGGCCAAAAGATGAAGGAACGGAGCTTCTGACCAAGGCCGCGCACCAGGCCGTGCCGCGGCCTTGCCCACGACCTCCGTCAGATTGAGGAGGCATGGCTGGTAAACATTTTGACCGAGGCCATTCACCAGGCTGCACCACGGCCTTCTCAAACGGCCTTCATCAAAATAATTGAGGCAAAGCAGCAAAGGGTCTGATCGAGGCCGCGCCTAAGGCTGCCTCGCGGCCTTCGCTTGAAAATGCGAAGTCGCGTTAGTTTAGGGTTTTATTTATTATATTGTTATGTCCTTATTTGTAGTACATGTCGTACGCCTATTTAAAGGTGGAACATATTGAGTAATAACAATTTTTTAGATCATTTCTCATTGAAACGTGTGTTTTGAGAGCTCTTTACAAGTGCTTTCTTGGTTCTTGGATTGGAACCGTCTTGGTCTTATCAAGCCTTCGCTTGTGGCGACCCAATTACCTGCTTAAAGTAATTCTTTCGTGTTTGATCAAGTTCTTAGTTTAATAATTTAGGCAAATTGAACCCGCTCAAGTTAGTCTAAATTAGAATCCTAGGTTCTTCATTCTTCATTGAAGAATATTCGAAGCCTAACCACTTGGAATCTTCAAGTGATCTTGGCCATTCACAAACCCACGCGCATCAAAAGTCCACGACAGCAACAAGACATTGATTGAAGACTTGGACCTTTAGTTGGGCTTCTTGCTAGCCACGGCCAGCCCATTCAAGTTAATAATGTTATTTTCTGTTTTGGTAGAGTGTTTAACTGTGAATTAGTGTCCAAGTTCAGTGTTTCTTTTATTTAGGCATAATTAGCTAGTAATTGTACCTATTTAGGATTCTTTCCTTTTAAGAATTATGTCTAGATTCAATGCTTATCTTGTTTTGGCATGATTAGCTAGTAATTGTGCCTATCTAGGATTCTTTCCTTTTAAGATGTAATTGACTATTAGCCTATTATAAGGCTATTATTCACAATGGAATAAATCAGATTATTTACCCCAAATTAAAGTGTGTTTCTCATCAGAGAGTTTCTTGGCTCTTGGTTCAAGAACAGCTCTTGATTCAGTAAGTTGGACTTGTTGCAATCAACTTAATTCCGCTTAGGATTTTCTCTTGACTCGTTTGTTTCCCCAATCTGAAAGACTATTGACTAGTAGTCTAATCCACGTTGTTGGTTAGGAGTCTAGGTTTGTGCCTTAGGAGAGGTATTCAAGCCACGTTGAAGAAGATTCAAGCAACGGTCCAATTCTTCTTAGAGTCTTTGGACAAATTTCGAAGGAGTCAAGCTTGGTTGGATTGCACTAAACGTGTTTTCAAGGCATCTCTTGGGTTCACACAACCATGTGCTTATCAAGCGTAACACTCGCGGGGCACACGTACATGCCAGCTTAAGCTCTTTTTCCATTGTGCCCAAGATAAGTCCATGAAGTGCACTCTTCATCTTTCTAGCTATTGATCTAGTCATAGGACCATCCAAGCCTTGAAGTACATCCTCAATCACCTTGGAAGCTTGCTCAACTCCATTGCCACGTGCTTGACCTTCTTGGGACCTATCATATGGAAAGTAAGAAATGTCAATTTTTTCACAAGTGATAGACGTTCATGGGAATGGATTGTAGCTGCTACATTTGCTGATGTGAGAATGGCTTTTGAGGCTAAGTTTAATATTGTGAATCCACAATCATCTTGGCCAGAATTATATGCAAAAGCTTGCACTAGGAGGAAGGAAGTGAAGATTACATTGAATTTTCTTGGTTCTTTGGTGATTGAGAACCCCCATAGGTCTTATCAAGCTTTGCTTGTGGCGACCTTCTTCTAGCTTAGAGTTTCCTTTCGGTTTTGTTCAAGTTCTTGAGAGAATTAGGTTGAACAATTGAATGCGCTCAATTTAGTTCATCTTGGTTTTCCTAGGATCGAGGGTATCTTCAAGGGGAAAAGTTTGAGCAACCTACTCCACGTCAAGGGTTCTTGGAAGATCAATCCAAGAGGTCTTGAGTTCAACGAGTAGTAAGCCTAAAATCCAAGGGTCTTGGTAGTCTTCCGTACGCGTGCGCATATCAATTGGTATCAAAGCCAACTTCTTTGGATTTCCAGGTTCTATCAATCCGTTTGTTCCTTTGGAATTGCATATATATCCCTTTGTTCTTTGTTGCGTGGTATTAAGGCAAGAGCTTCGTGCCTAGCCTTGATACTTTGTTTGTTTTGTGCTGTCTTTGTCTTTTCAAATTGTGTTTGTTTGTTGGAGTCTTGTTTCTAACCGTCTTTAATCCTTTTAAAATTTCAGCCTTTCGTTTTCATTATTCCCTTATTAAATTCGTGCTTTAGGGTTTGTTTAGAATTGTTCTTGGTTGCTTTACAATCAAGAATTCTAGGTTGTGTGGTATTCTGTGTTTCTTGACTGTTTTTAATGTTTTTTTGGATTCTTGTGTGAAAATCTTTCAAGAAGAACCGGTTTCTTGGACTTGACATCCTAGGGTTGAAGATTCTTATGAAAAAAAATCATTTATGTGGTGTTTGGATTAGGGTTTGTACGTATATTAGGGTTTTTGCTTGGTGTTGAGCTTAAAAAGAAACTTTGTCCAACAAAGAGGCATGCTTAAAAGAGAAAAGAAAAGCCAAGGCACAAAGAAAAATTTCAAGAAAATTGGATTAAGAGGCGTACACAAGGGGTTAACAGTCGTGTACAAATTTTAATAAATTGTTCTTGATTAATTCTTGGTGTTATAAGGTTGTGATCTTTCAAGTTTCTTGGACTTACTTGATGTTTTCTTGAAATCGTGTGATGTGATCCAAGAAGCACTCACAATTGTTAGACTTGGACTTGAACATGGTGAGCTTAGGAGAGGCATGTTCTTGGTAGAAGATGATCCACATGGTTGCCGGTTGAAGATTATCCATGGATTTGGGCTTATTTGCAAGCTTGAAATTCACTTTGTTTATACTATCACATTGGGCCAAGGATTCAAGCATTGGTTATGGATCAAGTTCATCTACAAAGAAGGCCCAAAAAGAAATTGCTAAGTTGTCCAAAAACAATCTCATAAGGGGCTAGTTACTTGGACTTGCTTGGAGGGCCCTTGAAATTGATAAATGGAGGCCCAATGGAGCTAAATGAAGGATGTCCAGCCCATAAAATATTTTTGGACGAATTTTTATAGTTTTTATGTTTTTAGTTAGTTTAACTTATTAGAATTCTTTTATATTTGTGTTTTTAGCTAAGTATTATTATTAGTTTAGGTATTGACTTAGAAGTTGCTTAAATCTTCAAGTCTAGAATGTTCTATGTAAGCCTATTATAGGCCTCTCATTAGTTACGAATTTTGAACAAGAATTTTCAGAAATATTGTGTGTTCTCTTTGAGAATTTTCTTGGTTCTTTGTCGATTAAGAACTACTCTTGGTCTTATCAAGCTTGCTTGTGGCGACCACCAACTTCGCTTAGAGTTTTTCTTGTGTTTTTTATCAAGTCTTTAGAGCTAATTAGGTTAGGACGATTGAACTCGCTCAACTTGGTCTAGTCTAGTTGTTCCATAGGCATGCTCATCTTCAAGGGAAGATTCAAGGCAAAACAACTCCACTGTCAAGGGTTCCTTGATTCACGAATCAAACGAGGTCTTGAGTTCAACGAGTTGCATACCTGAAATCCAAGACTTTCTTGGCAACGCAACCTGTGCGCACATCAAGTGGTATCAGAGCCATCTTCTTGGATTTGTTTCAGGTTTTTCCAATCCAATTTTTCTCTTGAAAAATTCGGATATATCTCTTCTTATTGTGTCTTTGTGTTCTTGTGTGTTATTGTGGCAAAGAGCTTCGAGCCTAGTCATAATAATTTGTGTTTCGTGTCTAGCTTTCTTTCAATTTTCGTCCAAAAAAATTCTGCAATTTTTCTCGTTGTTTTCTTTGATTAAAATTCGTGCTTTAGGTGTTTAGAGTTGTTCTTGGTTGCTTCTCAATCAAGAATTCTAGGTCTTGTGTGGTATTTTGTGATTCTTGACTGTTTTTGGTGTTTTCTTGAATTTCTTGTGTAAAAAAATTTGCAAGAAAAAGGGTTTCTTGAGCATAAAATTTCATACAACCAGATTTCTTGGAGATTGATTGTGTCCTTGGTGTTATTTACGTGGAAAAAAAAAATCGTTTGTGATAAAAAAAAAAAAGGAGTCGTGCAAAAAAAAAAAAAAAAAGGCAGAAAATTCGTGTGCAAAAAGAAAGAGCCAAAAGCACAAAGAAAAAGAAAGAAAAAGAGAGTAAAAAGGAGTGCACAACAAGCAAAAACCGTGCACAAATTGTTGCTCAACAATTTCTTGAAGTTTCTTGGTGTTCTTGATACAAATCTTGAAGTTCTTGCACTTACTTGTCAAGTTCTTGAAGTTTTTCAAGCTGTCCAAAATCGTTTCTTGAGTTCTTGAATTTCTGGAATTTTTTTGTTCAATTTCTTGAGGTTCTTGAACAAATTCTTGAGCTTTCTTGAAGTTCTTGATAGATTTCTAGAAGTTCTTGATAATTTTCTTGCACTTCTTGGTTTGTAAGTTGAGTTCTTGAAGTTTGTGAGTTGCTGGAAATTTTCTGGACTGACTTCTTGAAGTTCTTGGCTGATTTCTTGGACCTTCTTGATCAAATCTTGTAGTTCTTGGAGCCAAAAAGTGTTGGTCAAAGGGTCTTGTTCATCAACTAGGGTTTTGGTTAGGGTTTGCCTTCATAAGAGTTGCTGAATTTTGGTGTTTTTGGTGGACGAATTTCTGGTGCGATTTTTCCAGAAATTTTGGTGTTAAAAGGAGTCTAAAAGGTGTTAGTTGGGTTTATATAGAAGTTATTTGGCTTAGGGAAACCAATTGGGTAAAGGGAAAGTAGTTGACAAAGGGATTAGGAAACCTAATCCTCAAGGTGCAAGGGTTTCTTCATTCTTTTTGGAAAGTGGTGATTCTTGTTTCCTTTTTCTTCATTTAGAACGTTTTTCCAGCTGGTTAAGGTCCCTTGGGGCGTGTTTTAAGGTTTCCAAATTAGTTGTGCTTGGTTTTAGTTGCCAATTGTTCAAGAATTCATTTTGGAAAGTGAATTGGATTGTTGGAGTTTTACTTTTTGCACAAGAATATTATTATTTTTTCAAGAGAACATTAAAAATCAAGAATTTTTACACATTTATACCACACATTAGGGTGTCTATTTTGTGTCAATTCTTGATTCTTATCCATTCTTTGATTTATTCTCTTGATCATAAACACTCTAAGCTAATTTTTCTTGGCCTCTACATTTACTCTTTACAAGTTGAGGTTGCTATAGGTCCTTGGTGGGATTGATTGAGCTGGTTCTTCATCAAAGAGCCTACAAGAAGATTCTTTGAGTGGAAAAAGGCTTAGTTGTGAGCTCATTGAGGGTAAAAGCCAATCTACTTGAGGGAAGCGAGTGCCAAACACTAAGGGAGTGTTTCACATATTCTTGTTATTTTCTTTTGTTTATTTCTAACGATTTTTCTGCAGGTTTTTAGGTCTAATGGCGTCTCCAATGGACTTAACAATGAATTTAAATTGTTTAGGGAAGCCATTGTTGGTGATTTTGAAAGAAAGATGCGCCTTATGAAAGATGAGATCTATGAAAAGATGGATAGGCATTCGCAGTCATCTAATGCCAAAGCTTTTGCATCCAAATCCTCTAAAAAGTTGTCCAAGAATTATTATACTTCAAAGAAGGAGGATGACATGAAGGGTCTTGATGATTGGGATGATTTTTGGAGCAGATATAAAGCACTTGTGGCTGCTCAAAAAGAAAGAGTGCTTGAGGAGGAATCTACTCTCTCAATTAAAGATCAAATTTCATCACCTCTCATTCAAAAGAAGAATCGTGATGCTTTTGAAGAGAAGGATAAACCATTGCGAGATAGTGAACAAGTGCAACAAGTTGAATTCTATACTAGATGCACTGTGAAAAACAAGGTATGTAGTACGCGCATTAATCATGTTAGTTGCACTAACTTTGGTGAGTACTATGTGTGTTGGAAAGCTAGGATTGCCTTTGTTGAAGCATCCACATCCATACAAAAGGTTGATTGATAATGGAAGAATTTGAAGTAACCAATCAAGTGGAGTTGGAGTTTTCACTCAACAAGTATCATGATAAGATTCTTTGTGACGTGGTACCAATGGAGACTTGTCATGTACTCTTGGGGCATCCATGGCACCTTAAGAATGAAGCCAAATATGATGAGGTGAACAATAACTACTCTTTCAATTGGAATGGGAGGAATGTCAAGCTAATTCCTTTGCCGTCACTTGAGGTAAATAAGGATAAAGAGAAAATTTCAAGAGATTGCAAAGAGTGGGAAAGATCTTTGAGCACACAAGCAAAAGAAAAAAGTGATAAAAAAGAAGAGTGTGTGCAAGAGAAGAGTGAGGATAGTGTAGATCTTGAGGGAGAACAAATCGAGAGGAAAAATTCTGAGAAAGAAGAAGAAAATAAGAGAGTGGAAGTGGAAGCTAGCAAAAGTGAGAAAAAGAGTGCTTTGATTGAAAGGCCTAAACTTCTTGTGCCTATGTACAAAGAAGTAGATTATTTTGCTAACATTCCTAACACTTGTTTTCCTAGTGTTTTTGTTTCTCCTTTGCAGCAACTTGGAAATCAATTTCAAGACAAAGTGACGCCACCTACAAATTGCTTATTCAATGGTGTTAAGTTGCAAGTTTCTAGATTTTTATCACCAAGCAAGAAGATGCAAGTGTTCCCAAGACATGACTTGGTGAAGAGAGGATGTTTGAGATGAAAAATCTTGGTCTCATGCCATCAACATCAATTGGTTGATCAAATACATGTTTGATTGGTGGCATGGTGTCAATTGGATTGATTCACAAAGTCCAAATGCCACAACTAAATGAAGAACTTGCTGGATTCTACTAGACTGTGGCATAAGTTTTTGTGTTCTTTTAGTTTTAATTATTTTAATTTGCACATTAATTTCGTTTTGCATGTTTATTCCATTAGTTTAAGTGATTATGTCTTGCATCTAGTTTGTTTAACTTCATCTAGGTCAATATGTCTTGAAGGATTTCTTGTGATTTATGATCATATTTCTAGCGATTTTTATGGTTTATTTTGCAAATTATTATTCCATGATAGAGTTTATATGTTTTTGTATGCATTCTATCCAAAGCATCTTAGTGTTTTAGCTAATAATGGTGTTTCTATTTTTAGGGTTATTTTTCATTACGAATTTAATCATATTTGGTGTTGCATACATGTTCAAGACCTTTCTATTAGTGCTTTTCACTCAGTTAGTGTTCAAGAGTTTTTATTAGATTATGATCATGATGGTCATCTTGTTAATGCTTGTTACTTTAAGTCTGTTCATAGGTATTTGTTTAATAGTTCATATTTGTTCAGTTCTTTTTCATGTTTTTAAAGATATTTCTCATCTAGGCATGTTTATTCTTCTTAAGTTAGAATTTGTTGTTGCACCTATGACTTGTGATTTAGTAGTTTATGCTATTTGTGTTCATAGTTGCATTAGGCTACTTGTTTTACATTTATCACTTGAGTTAGTTATGAGCTTGCTTAAAACTTGTGATTGTTTCTCTATCAATCTTTTAGTTACTTATGTTAATTTATATGAACTCGCAGATTCGAGGACTGAATCTTTTCGAGGAAGGAGGGATTGATGTGATCCAAGAAGCACTCACAATTGTTAGACTTGGACTTGAACATGGTGAGCTTAGGAGAGGCATGTTCTTGGTAGAAGATGATCCACATGGTTGCCGGTTGAAGATTATCCATGGATTTGGGCTTATTTGCAAGCTTGAAATTCACTTTGTTTATACTATCACATTGGGCCAAGGATTCAAGCATTGGTTATGGATCAAGTTCATCTACAAAGAAGGCCCAAAAAGAAATTGCTAAGTTGTCCAAAAACAATCTCATAAGGGGCTAGTTACTTGGACTTGCTTGGAGGGCCCTTGAAATTGATAAATGGAGGCCCAATGGAGCTAAATGAAGGATGTCCAGCCCATAAAATATTTTTGGACGAATTTTTATAGTTTTTATGTTTTTAGTTAGTTTAACTTATTAGAATTCTTTTATATTTGTGTTTTTAGCTAAGTATTATTATTAGTTTAGGTATTGACTTAGAAGTTGCTTAAATCTTCAAGTCTAGAATGTTCTATGTAAGCCTATTTATAGGCCTCTCATTAGTTACGAATTTTGAACAAGAATTTTCAGAAATATTGTGTGTTCTCTTTGAGAATTTTCTTGGTTCTTTGTCGATTAAGAACTACTCTTGGTCTTATCAAGCTTGCTTGTGGCGACCACCAACTTCGCTTAGAGTTTTTCTTGTGTTTTTGATCAAGTCTTTAGAGCTAATTAGGTTAGACGATTGAACTCGCTCAACTTGGTCTAGTCTAGTTGTTCCTTAGGCGTGCTCATCTTCAAGGGAAGATTCAAGGCAAAACAACTCCACGTCAAGGGTTCCTTGGTTCACGAATCAAACGAGGTCTTGAGTTCAACGAGTTGCATACCTGAAATCCAAGACTTTCTTGGCAACGCAACCGTGCGCACATCATCATGAAACTGTCCGGATTTAATTTACAACTTCTTGAAGTTCTTGGACTTTTTTGGAGTTCTTGGCACGTTTCTTGAAGACTTTGAAAGGTGTCTTGAAGTTCTTGATAGTTAGATTAAAGTTCTCGAGTCACTTGTTGCTGGAAAATTTTGTTCTTGAAAATCTTGTGAGTAACTTGAAGTTGCTTTGAAGAAATTTGTAGTGTCTGCTGGTTCTTGGTTTGATCACCCAATCTGAACAATTTTTTGGAAGTTTTTGAGTTGATTTGGTGATAATTTGCTCTAGGTTTCATCATTGGGTTGTTTGGATCAAGTTCTTGAACTTGGTTCTTGGTTTTTGGTGAAATCTAGTTGCTGGAATTTTTGTGTCTCTTGGTTGCAAATTTTCTGAAATAATTCCAGCTTTATTTGTACTTAAATAAGGTTCATAAAGAGTTGTTTAAGACTGAAATTGGAGTAGAAGAAGATTGGGTTCAAGGTTAAACAAAAAGGGGAACACTTACTTGCACTTGAATCCCTAAATCTTGATTGATCTTCTTGCTGGAATTTCTGGAACTTGTTGCTGCGAATTTTCTCTAAATTTTTCAGATTGTTTCTGATATTGTGAAGAGGTTTTTAAGAGTTATTGTTGCTTAAATAAAGAAAGAATCCTAACCCTCAAGGAGAAGGAAAGCCGTTGGTAGAAGGGAAAGGAAAGTCAGGAGGTTAATTTCGATTTTGCTCAAAACCGCTGCTTGTTGGAGTATTGTTTTTGTACAGGTTTGATTATTTTCTTCCAAAGAACATTAAAAATAAAGAAACATCACACAATTCTACCACACATTAAGGTGTCTATATTGTGTCTATTCTTGATTCTTGGTCATTGATGAGGATCGTGGAGGCCAAGGTGAGGACAAGTTCAAGGTAGATCCTTTACAAGGCATAGGAGGGGTCCAATGATGAGGCTTCAAACCAAGAGGATGAAACAAGCTATGCAAGGACTTCTCACGCAATTGCAAGAAGAAGAACCTACTTGGGCTAAGAACATGCCGGTTCGGATGATTACGTATGCTTGGATTGATGTTGACGCCAAGGGAAGTGAGCAAAGTAGCCAAACCAAGCCAAATGAAGGAGAATTGAAGTTTCTGATCGAGGCCACACCTAAGGCCACGCCACGACCTTCCCCACGGCCTTCATCAGAGAGTTGAGCAAGAGACAACCAACGCGAGCCGGACATTCTGATCGAGGCCACGCCAAAGGCCGCGCCATGGCCTTCTCCACGGCCTTCATCAGAGAGTTGCTCCGGATGAACTGAAGCCTCTGACCGAGGCCGTGAGGAAGGCCACCCCACGGCCTTCTCCAGAAATCGTATACGTGTTTTCCTTTACGGGTTTTTAGTGGAATAACGAGTTGTAAACCTTTTATAAGGTATTTGGTGTAATGAAACGAATCAGAATATATTAAATGAATTAAAACGTGAGTTTTTCTCTCAAATTGGGGTTACCCTAGTTCTTTGGTAAAACAACCCAAGAACATCCCCAACATCCCAAGAACACAAGGACAACATTTGTCTCACAAAAATAACAATATCTATCATGTCTTTATAAAAATTAAATTTTACCTTCTCAAAAAGGTATGAATGGTAACTTGCCCTTTTAACGATAAACACGTACAAATTTCGCAAGTTCTGCACTTACCCCTGGTCGGTCGAACATCTGCTTGCATGGAAACTCATACGCAATTCGAGTGGTATCCATTACTGCTAGCACATCTCCTCTCCACAGTAGCGGTATACAATTTTTATAATTTAGTTGACGATATCAAACCAAGTTGAGTTACATGAGTGATGTTTTCTTATACTTAAATAACACGACTAAAAATTTCCCAAAGATTTGGTCATTAAAATTCAATGAGCCACAAAAATGACAATATCTATCATGTCTCTATAAAAACTAAATTTTACCTTCTCAAAAAGGTATGAATGGTAACTTGCCTTTTTAATGATGAACACGTACAAATTTCGCAAGTTCTGCGCTTACCCCTGGTCGGTCGAACATCTGCTTGCATGGAAACTCATACGCAATTCGAGTGGTATCCATTACTGCTAGCACATCTCCTCTCCACAATAGGGGCATATAATTTTTATAATTTAGTTAACGATATCAAATAATTTTTATATTTTAGTTGACAATATCAAATCGAGTTGAGTTACTTGAGTGATGTTTTCTTATACTAAAATAACACGACTAAAAATTTCTAAGAGATTTGGTCATTAAAATTCAATGAGAGCAGTACCGTATTGTGAACGACGTATTCCACGTACAACAAAAACAGCTTCATGTCGCTCATGTCCTTTACCACGAATTTGAAACCCAGTGATAACTTCAATCTGTAATAATGGAGTTAATGCATGGGTTTAAAATATGTTGCTTCTTA
This sequence comes from Mitragyna speciosa, assembly GCA_024721245.1. Taxonomy (NCBI): domain Eukaryota; kingdom Viridiplantae; phylum Streptophyta; class Magnoliopsida; order Gentianales; family Rubiaceae; genus Mitragyna; species Mitragyna speciosa. Next base: position 16,137,952 of record CM045560.1, on the reverse strand, counting down.
AACTGATGAATGTAGAATCCTCGAAATACTTGCAAGATTTTATGAAAATCAAATGCAGATTTAACTCATATTCTCCCCACAACCAAATGCAACTTCTTCAAATACCATTCAATTCTGATGGATATCAGCATATAATGGTTTCATTTCCACCAAGAAGGAATTTCTTGAAGCATCAAATATCATTTTCCTTCTCGTTTAGGAACATCAGTAGTGACAAGAATGAGATAACCACATACTTCAACGTGGTGAAAATTATTCTTATGACACAACAAATAAAATACAAGACCTATGACAACTAGAAGCCCATAAAATCCTCAGATTTCTTATTCGAAAGAATAAGGTACTGGCCATCACAAGGCTCACTATCTGTAGTGTCAAGAGGAATTACAATTACACTAAGAATGTCAAAACAATTGTCTTCATTCAACTGATGTTAGGCTCCTAAAAGATAACACAGCGGAGTTGATTCAGACAGTTCCATCGCATTAGCAGCATTGGAGAGATCAACGATGATTCTGGTATTCTCCTGCAAATTAGTGTATCAAAAAATCACCAATAGCTAGAGTTTCAATTGAAAAAGCTATCATGCATCAATCTTGAAAAGCCTAAAAACACAGTAAGTAACCTATATTATGTGGCTAGACAGGTGCCAAATCATAAAATCTTCATAAAGGGGCAGTTATAAATTACCATTATGAGCTCCTCTGGCCATTTTCATCCGAACTTAAGTCTTCAAGTTCATCAACTATAGCATCATAGCAGAAAAGGTATTGCTCCTGAAACAGTTAATAGCATACACAAAGCCGTCAAGAAGAAAACAGCAGGGGAACTGCTTTCTGAGAATAAATTCACTGATATGTAATTTGAGAACAGAAATGAGTATAGGCTGATACTCGGAGACCACACAGGAATGGGCATACATAGTCAGTCTCCAAAAATCAGCCTATGCTCATTCTGTTCCAAAAAACCAGGCCAAGAAAGGTAACAGCAGAGGGTCAGGTATATGCAGCTTTTGCATATTCAAGATCTAAACCAGCCATATATTCGTACTTATCAATTACAATGTACCACATGGATTTGCATTTGATTTACTAATGCAAAACCATCAAACATTCACTGACCAGCAAATACAGACCCCCAAAAGGAGTGGCAATCGGGTTGGGTTGGCAAGTTGGCGGATTAGGACCAAGTATAACAGGAAACCCGCCAACCTGTGAGTCAACCCGCAGATTTGGTCACCACCAACCGCAGGTCAACTACAACAATCAAACCACCAGCCAAAGCCCACCTCAATCCACCAAAACCAGCCCCAAAAAACGCCATCACCACCAGCCCAGCCAAAGCCAATCAAGCAGGCCCAAAACCACCCTAAAAAGCCCCAAATCGCAGCCTTAAAACCACCCAAATTGCAGACCAAAAACTCAGTAGCCACCCCCACAAAACCTCCACCTTCCACTGCCAACATCACCCAAAATTACAGCCACCTTGCGCCACCATCACTGCATAAATTGCAGCCCCCAAACAACCTGCAAGAACAGCACCATAACCAGTCATACATCACCACCAAAGCAGCCACAAACAACAGCCCAATTACCACCCAAAAGCCACCAAAATCGCAGTCATAAGCAGCCCCAAAACCACCCAAAACCAGCCCAAAAACAACCACCCGCAACTTTAGCAGCAAACCAAGCACTTATACCACAAAATTCTAAGCCAACCAAGCCCCAGCCACTGTCAGCCTGTGCCACCGTTTCTTCACCAACACTAGACCTTCCCCCTTTCAATCCAAGTAGAATTGCTGTCTTTTCTCTTTCAATTTGTTTAATTTGTTTATAGATGTTGTGGATTTGATTATTGGCGTAAAGGATTTGAGATTTGGTCATTGATTTGTGAGTTTAGAATTTGATTTGGAGTTTTGAAGGATTTTGATTATGGGTTTGGTGCTTTGATTGAAGGACAACACTGAACTGGGGAGATGGGTTTTAATGGTTCGGTAAAAGACGATTTGGGGGTAATAGTAGCTTCCCCCCCCCCCCCACCCTGGGGGGTTTGCGGGTCAACCCGCCTTCGACCCTCGCAGGTCAATCCGGTCCGACCAGAACCCACCAAGCTTAAACCCAAATCTGTAATTTTCAGTTTAGATTCGTGTCATATTTCTGAGTCGTGTCAGAAATTGGCACCCCTAAGAACTAACCACCCTAGTCTAAAGACAGCAATAAACAGGTCTTCCTCCTTTATAAATAAGAAAGTATCCAAAACTTGTGAACCACTAATAGAACTTTACCACCCAAGTCAAAAGAAGACAATAAGCAATTCAACCTCTTTTGTAAAGGAAAAGTTATTCAATTTTTTTTTTTTTTGGGCAACAGACATGGGATTCATAGTTGTGCACATTCTACAACCCTTTGTTATCAGAATTCTTCTGTTCAAAGTCAACTCCATTTTCTTTTGTTGGTTAAGAATGCTTTCTATAATTGAAGTTGCATGTTTTTCATCCTCTAATTTTTTCCATCTCATTTCACAGGTCAGGAGAATTTGCCTTCTTTTATTTGTAATTCTCCCCCACCCCCCCCCCCCCCTTTTTCTTGTTTTGAGAAAGTTTAGAAGTCCAAATTTCTTGTGCATCTAAGAACAAATTTAAATTAAAAAAAAAAAAACCTGCAACACATGTAAATATGAAAATATCTTTTGGATAACTTATCCAGTACATAAAGGAATCTTTTTATCTTGGTCCTAGAATCTGTCTGTAGTGCTTGACCCTGTCTGTAGTGCTTTTATCTTACCCGCCACCAACCTAGATTTTGCTTGTATCTTAAAGTAAATTTATGAAAAGGAAAAGGCTAACATGAAGTATCAAGCAAGAAGGCAGTATACCAATGTCTGAACCATCCCAATCCGCTGTGACCGAAAAAGAGTTATGGTATTAACAAGATGCAGAGCCGACATGTCTCCAACCAGGATCCTTTGGATGGTATTGTGGATTGTACAATATGTTCCAGTTCTACCAATACCTGCACTGCTTAAGAAAATGAACCGTCAGGTGCAAGTTAACAAATTACTTCAGAAAAGGTCAAATACATCTATGGTAAAATAATAACATGTAAGTTAACCTGCAATGCACGACAATAGGTCCAAGACTGGGTGGTATATCATATATTCTTTTCAGAATTTCACGCACAGCAAGAGTATCCTTAGGAACTCCATGATCAGGCCAGTCAGGATATTGGATGTGTAAAACATTCAATGGTAAATCTTCTGACTGCAATAATGCCAAAAGGAAAATGTAAGGCATTCTTATCTCATCATTTCATCCAAACACAAGTAAGTACACTACTTTAACAAGGAAAACCCAGCCAAAAGGTAGCATATACTAAAGAGAAAAACATTTAAACTAGAATACTAACAGCTTTTAACCAAAAGAGGGGGTTAGTTTGAAAGAGGAGAAAGTTCTGGTTAAATAAGCTAAACTTCCCTGCTCTGTTTAATGGACGCTAAAACCAGGAAACATGGGTCGCGTGAAAAACAAAAACACAAACTTCACCTCCAAGAGAGGCAATCAAAGAGTAGAATCTTACACACCTGAATGTGAAATAAGTAGCCACTAACAGACCTACAAAGCACATTTGAGGTAGCAAAGCATGATTCTCACAAGCATCTCATTAAAACTACATGTAAAAATTTATTGAGGCATAGTCATGTAGAACAATTAACAGTCACTTTATTTCGAAGCTAGCAATTGAAGTAACATATTATATTCTATGATGAAACCCAATACAATTAAACCCCTTCCTCCCTGTGGGAAAAGAGAAAAAAAATGCAAATTTGTTTTATTTTGAGAATCTAAAAATGGTAAAAACATCTTATACATTAGCGGTAGCATTTGACTTCGTTACAATTTAGTGATATATACAACTTAACTCTCTAGCAGTTGTCCTGTAGACAACTTGAGAAATTTGGACACATTTTAGTATGGCATTTAAATTATTTGTTGAGCAAGAAAGAGTTTAGCTCTTATCTGCCTAGGAAATTAAAGCATAAGTCTAGCCATTGATACAAACTCGTATTCTTGGCACACTCGATGTGTGCGCTTATTAAATTATAAATGTTAGTTATTGAGTTTCTTTATGGTTGTAAGTTTCTCCCCACCCCCCCTCCTCATCTTTTAAATGTGAACGATTTAAAAATAACCAACAAAAGTGCTTTTTTGGTATCACATAAAGTGAACAAAGATGCAATACCAAAAGCAAGTGTGTGTGTGTATATATATATATAGACACACACACACTCTCTCTCTCTCTAGGGTGGTTTTGGTTATTAAATCTTAGTTTCTTCAAACAAGCAGATCTGTTTGCTCGATTTCCAATGTCTCACATTATGTATTTTAGTAAGCAACAACATCCAACATGCAGGATTTCTGCAAAGACACTTCATGACTAGGCATGATTGACATCCAGGTTAGTGATTTGCATCTTTTAAGTGAAGTAAGCCACCTCTTTTAGTAGAAGGAACTGATGAAATGAGTTGTAGCAATCTTCAAAAGATATATGCTGCCTTTTTCCCTTATAATTGATGCCTAAGACCCTAGGAACACCTACGCCTCTCCCCTATGCTCTCAATCTTCGATTTGCAATGAGTTCTCTAATTTTCAGCACTCAACCACCAAATGTGTCAAACCCAATCAAGCTGTCTTATCAGTCAATACTTCAATCAACAGGCTCTCTTCAAGTTCCTATTTAATTCAACCATCAGTGGGCCATCACTCTTCCCATTTGCCACTTCCACGTCCCCTCTCCCCCATCCATTTGAATCTATGTTTAACTTTTGCCATTCTATTGTAGTCTCTCTCTCTCTCTCTCCCCCCCCCCCCCCCTCCCCTTCCTCTCTAATGTTTTATTTCACCATTTCTATTGTAATCTGTATCTGTCGTCTCTCTCTTCTCTAATTTATGTTTCTTTCTCTTGCAGCCTCAAGCCAAAGCCACCGCCACTAATAACAATTTCACAGTCAAAATAGTCCTTTCTTTCCGGCATCACGTTGCAGATCTTCAACTTCACACTCTTTGACTATATCATGCAAAATGTAGCACCACAGAAAGACTTCAACACCCTCATACTGAAGCCCCTATCTAAAGATTGGCAGGTTTCATTTCTCTCCTTTCTATGCTCAATTACGAAAGTTAATTGAAAATTCCTGTCAATACTCATAGTCAAGAAATTCAAATGTATTTTTGGCCTAGACTCTGTAATCCACGATTGGGAAACATGCTACAATATTCTAAATAATTTTGTGGAGAGCATGTCAATTGTTTTTAAATGAAGAATAGATACAAAGAGATGAATTTGGACTGTTTGTGTAATCAAGACTATCAAGTCAATTCAACTACTGCTTTTCCTTGGTAGCGTTGAGTTGAACCTGGCATTCCAAAGTCATTGAGCTCGACTAAAGCATGTTTACATAAGTCAAGCTTTAGATGGTCGAGTTCCACTTTAACTTGCCTGAAACCCAATCAAAACAGTCATAAAAGCCGTTCTTCAGGAATTTTTTCACTTTCCTGTGAAACCTCAAGTAAGCATCATTTTCAAGTTTTGTTAACCTACCAAATATCTAGAAAATCAACCCAATTCCCCACCAAAAGAGAGTAAATAGAACCCGCAATTGAATGTAACTTAAACCCCAACACCCTCGATTTTGAGTTTCAATACAGTTAAATCTTCAAATAATGCACCAATTTTGGCTCTATTACATAATCAATCACACCATTGAAGCGTTTAAACAACAACCCGAATCCCAATAATTTCAATATTATCACTTAAATTGCAAAAGTTATTATGTCCAAACATTACAGTCTGTTACTTCCATGATAACAAAGTAACAGAATACAAATTAATGAAGGCTGCAAAATCACATTCCTATTGATAATTTAGATTGCAGGAGCAAATTTGGACCACTGACATTGAACAGAACACTAAAGTATCTCATAGAAGGTTAATAAACAAAAGTCACACATAATGCTACCAGATATATGACCAGAATTCACCTCATTTTGGAGAAATATCCCTGTAAGAGTAAGAACAAGAAAAAGTGGTATGAGAAGTTAACATACTCTCAATAAGAAACGACAGCACTAACCCCAAATTAAAAAAGGTTTGTCACCTCATCAGCTTCTGATGACACTAAATACTCCCTCCATCCCAAAAAGAAAACGTCACTTTTCAGGTATTGTGCCTTTTATCCATTGTAGATAAACAAGCTATGTAATTTGCCTTGGTTCCTATATGACTTTGCTTGAAGAGATTCTTACATGTAATATATTGGTAGAAATAGAAAACTGATCTTGGATAGGGACTGAGACTGAAGTAGGCCAAAAATATATTTTGTTGTGAAGTTTTCTCACAGTAATGGACCATGTCATCGACACCAACTGTAGTTATCAGTTTCTTATTACTTCTGTATAAGACTACAAGCCACATACGTCCTCAAAAAGTTGATGAATTAAGAATAACTACTACATGGGACTCACAACATTGATTAAACATCCGGAATAACATAAAAAACCTCTTAGCTGTTTTTGGTAAATGATATAAATTATGGAACAGACCAAAAAGGAAAGTATGGCACTTTCAATGGGATGCAGGATGTATGTTGAATTGGTACATTTTAAGCATCTGAACATAGTGTTAAAAGATACTGCACACTGCAAGAATGGCCTTATGTGACTGAAAAATTCCCAGTTAACAGCATACCAGCAGAAAACCAAGTATGCCCTTGTAAATAGCAAACTGTGTCAGTAGGTACACCTTACCTTTTTGTATTTCACCTCCAAACATCGCAACACCAATGAAGCATCAGTTGTTTTAATCCACTTTGTGAAGATACATATATTGCCGAATTCTCTGGGCCCATCCTCTGCCTGGAAATATTCTCCACATTTCACCATCTGGGAAGTAAAAGATTTTGAAATAAGTTTTTACAATACAAACAAATAATTAAGCCAAACTAGTAGGACAACAAAAGTATAAGTATTAGATAACAAATTATACACACAAACATGCACATTCACGTTTATCTTACCTCATGATTACAAGATTCAAAGATGGGTGCCAAGAAAAAAGTTATCACTTTTCAACTCACTAGTTAACACCATTTCAAATAGAGTAGTGATGCAGCCAACAGTGTTCAAGGAAATCTAAATTAAAGTTTTCCATGACTTTGTTCAAGCTTCAAGTAGGCAATCCTTGAAGATATGGAGCCCAATTCGGAGCAGAAATATATTAAATAAGTGTCGTTATTTAAGTTTGTATCACAGTTTTATTCTGAGTTTTACATTTTTGCTTTACGCAGGAAATTTCCAGCAACTACTTGACTAACTTTTATAGTTTTATTGGAGTATAGTAAATTTAGGAAGCTTGTATTTTTTTTTAGAAATGCAAATGTCAATAAGATTCCATCTTCTTGGAAAGTTTTTAGCTTATAAATACTCGTGTTTGTAGTAATCTTGATATGGAGATTCATCAATAGAGAGTCAAAGTTATTTGTTTATTTGTTTGTTTGTTCTTCCCTCAAAATTCTCCATATTCCCTTCTTCTTTCCCTCTTTTTCCCCTTGCATCACATAACTGTTCACAGCTTTAGAGCAGCTCCAAGATCCTCTTATTCTTCTGCTTATGCTAGCAGGCAAGAACACCCCACTCTTGTCCTACTTCAGTTTGCTATCACAAGCCCAAACTCTCCTCTTGACCAAGTATATCTTTCCTCTTCGTCATCTATAAATATGGTCACAAATGCAGAACCTTCCTCAAAGTTAGAAGATTTGTTGATACAAAAACAATTTTGCCCTCATCAAGGATCAGATTCGAGAGATCACCAAGAAAATGGACAGATTAGGTATTGTGCAAGTATCACTAGATAAAACCAAGAGTTTATTCTCGGGAAACAGCAACCTGAATCACTTGATAGTAAAGATCATAAGCTTTCAGTTCTTCAAGCCAACATTAGTTCTACAGCAATTCTCCCACAGTTCGATATATCAATACCACAGAATTCTACCACTATATAGGATTTCAGTAAGGGCCCCCAGAAGGATATTTCGGAAACCAAATCTGTGAAAAGCCATGTTTCAGCCAAGGAAGGTGAGTTTGTTGCAATAGAACATACAAAAAAAGGTCGTAATAGCATCCCAGATCAAGGAAGTTCAGGAGCAAAGTGAAGCAAAGTTTCCTATTCTATTCACTCTAGAATTGACTTTGCCCTTGGAGAGCTTCACTATGTTGAGTCTATGAACTCCCAGATTTGTTTGCTGCTACCTCGCTGTGCAAGAACAGAAATTCTTATTTGATGATGCATTTGTATCTATCCCATGGATGAAATTTCAGGCCTTTGTTTTTTTTTTTTTTTTTTTTATCCTCCACTACTTTAAAACTCGAGATCGAGTTTTTCCTAACCAATAGAAAATGATGCAACCCAATAAATAGTTCAAGGAAATCTAAAATTAAAATTTTCATGACTTTGTTCGAACTACAAGTAGGTAATCCTTGAAGATATGCCGCCTAATTGGAAACAGCAATACGTCAATTATAGTGTCGTTATTTAGCTTCAACGTAGGTATATCATTTGAGTTTTACTACTTTCTAGAATTTCAGGTCTTAATACTTTACTCTTTTGTTTGTTCACATAAAATTTCCGGTAAACCATGTTTGTTAAGTCTTAATTAGGTACCTAATTATATAGGTTCTTATTTGGAGACATGCTAATTTTAAAACGTTATAGTTTTATTTAGAAATCAAATTCACAACAGGATTCTATCTTTTAGAAAGGTTTATAGCTAATAATAACTAGTTATTAGGTTAATTTGAAATGGAGATTGATCAATAAAGAGTAGAAGTAGTTTATTTATTAATTTGTTTGTTTTTCTCCTCAAGATTATCCTAAATTTCAATTCTTCTTTCCCTTTCCCTCTTGTTACTGTTCAAAACCTCAGAACAGCCCCAAGATCCTGTTGTCCTTCCACTGGCACAAGTAACAAAAAACACCACAATCTTGTCCTAATTAAATAGACCTTGAAATTTATATTTTGAAATGGTTTTCTTCAGTAAGTGTAACTTAAATTCAAAAATCATCTCCATTGTTTATAAATCAAATATCATGAAACTTCATGTACTTGTCATGATACATACATTTTAAATAATTTTTATCCAGGAAGTGTATTATGAACTTCTCTCTTGTTATGAAACCCGAAGGATTCAAAACTAAAGTTAAAGGCGAAGAATTAACTTGGGTAAAGAAAGGCGTTCCTTGTATGGATTACAATCAACCAAAAAAGAATCTTATACAGAATGGAAAAGACAAGAGCATAATTGATAGGAATCCAAGGGCGTCTACACAAAGCAAGCAAGTTGAGCGTGGATTTGATGATCATTTAGTTTGTTTTGAGCTAGAAAGGGGACTAAACATACCAAGCTGTCCAAGGTATTCAAACTGGCTCAAATTGGTTATTGGACTTGGAGTTCATGTTGCTCAAGGTAGTATTTTGGGCCAAGAGTTCATGTATTGGTTATGGATCAAATTTGTCTTCAAAAGAGGCCCAAAGAACATCACTTAGTCCAATGGAAGATGTGTCCAAGTGGCTGGATGTTGTTGGACTTGTTGGAGGGCTTCAAAGTCGCAAGATGAAGGCCCAATTGAACTTAATGAGGGATGTCCAGCCCATGAAGATGTCTTGGACGAATTTTTTGTGTTTTTAAGTCTTTTATGTTAAGTATTTTACTCAGTTTTCAAGTTGTAACCTCTTAGAAAGTTACCATATTGTGATAGGTTGCAACTAGTGAGTTTTGTTAAGCTTCTAGAATTTTATATGAGTTGTTTTGTAAGCCTATTTATAGGCAAGTTACTGTTCACAAATTTGATATGTGAGATTAATAAATTTTATGAGTTTTTTCTCAATTGTGAGAATTACTTCTTAGTTCTTTGGATTAAGAACTACTCTTTAAGTCTTATTAAGCGTGATCCTTGTGGTAACTTGTTCAATTCCTTGCTTAGAGTTTTTCTTTGATTGGTTTGTATTCAGTCCTTAGATTGTCAACTAGATATCAACTCACATTGTTATGTAAGGGTCTAGATTGCTTCAAGAGGAAGGAATCCAACAAAGTTGAAGGAGCTTGAGGCACAAACAACTCCATGTCTTTGATGATTTGGACGTGTTCCAAGATTGTCAAGAGTTAACGAGTTGCTTTTCTTAGAGATTCAAGGCTTTCTTGGCTAGTCTCTTCCGCGTGTTCACATCAATTGGTATCAGAGCCAACTTCTTGAATTTTTCCAGGTTTTTCCAACATAATTTTCCTTTGGAAAATTCGGGTATATCCTTATTATTTTTCTTGTGTCAAAATTTGTTTGCCTTGTGTCTTATTCTTGCATTGTTTTCTTTGTTCTCAACCTCTCCTATTTTTTCTTGCTTTTGTTCTCTTCGTGTCTTCACTGTTTTCTATTGTTTCTTGTGTTTAAATTCTATTCTTGTGCCATCCTAAAATTGTTCTAGGTTTGTCTAAAATCAATGATTCTAGGTAGTGTGGTTTTCTTGTTCCTATTGTGTGTTATCTTGCTTTTTTGTTTGTGTGCTTTGTGAAAAACAATTTTTCAAGAAAAACTCAAAATTTTCTGGTGTGAATTTTGGTTTTGAAAGGTTGTTTGGGTCGTTCAAAAAAAAAAAAAAGAAAAGAGGTGTGCACAAAGAAGCAAAAAACGTGCACAAGTTGAAAGGAAAAAGACTGTTTAAGGGGCCTGCAAAAGGAGAGAAAAAGCCTTGCACTTTTTATTACTTTCCAGCACGACTTGTGTGGTGTTTTGAGTTGAATTTGTATTGTGTTTTCAAGACATACCTTGCTAAAATTATTTTCTTTAAGTGTTGAACACAAATCTTAAAGTTCTTGGACAGATTCTTAATTGCTGGAAAATTGTTCTTGAAGAGAGTCTTGAAACTTGTCAAGTCAAAAACGAATTTTCATTGAAATTCTTTCTGTCCAGCACGTTTTCTAAGTGTTTAAGGAAGTATTTTTGTTGTTTAGAAAGAAAAAATAGCAAACTTACCTCATTTGAAATTAGTTTCCTTGAAGAAGTTTGCTACCGCCAAGTTAGGGTATGCTTGGGTGTTGCTGAATTTTGTTGTGTGGAAGATTTGATTTGATTGTGATTTGTTTCTGGTGTTTTGGCAGCAAAGAGCAGGAAATTTTGAAGCCTAAAACCGTGCTATATATAGGAGAAGTCACCAATCCTAAAACACAAGGGAAAAGGCTTCACTAATTCTAAAACACAAGGGAAAAGGGCTGCCAACCCCAATCCAATATGCACTTGGATTTCCAGTGCATAAAGAGAAAAGGAAAGTGTTTCCTCTTTTCTGTTTTGGCATCAATTTCAGCCTGGAAAAGGGATATTTGGACGTGGTTTTGAAGTGCAAATCAAGTCCAAAGTGGTTTTGATTTGTAGTTGAATTTGGAAGGAAGTTAGACCAAATCCTAGTTGGACTAGGAAAACTTGACTTTTTGTTTTTGCACAAAGAATTAATTCTTGCACTATTTTCTTTGAAGAAAGCACTATTATTTGAGATTTCACACACAAGTAACCACACATTAGGATCTCATCTGTTGTGTCCTTGGGACATATTCTTGCTTTCTTTCATATTCTTGCATTCTTTGTAAATCAAACCTAACTCTAAGCTTCCTATTTCTATCATTCTTATTCTCTTCATTGAATTGGTCGTCTAAGGACTTTGGTAAGGCTTGATTGAGCAGGTTTTTACTAAAGAACTTACAAGAAGTGATCTCAAGAGTGGTAAAAGGCTTAGTTGGTGAGACTATCATCGCGTAAAAGTCAATATACTTGAGAGATACACGAGTGAAGAGTGAAACACTTAGGTAGTGAGTGAGGATTTCTTTATTTTGTCAGTGCTGCTAATATTTCTTTGCAGGTTTACATCATCATGTCTGACCAAAGTGAGCTAAAGCTTGCTAGCATTCAGTTCATGCTTAAAGCCAGGCAACATGAATTTAGACGGATGAACTCCAGTATGGATGACATGGATTCTACCATCAAGGGCAAGGCGAAAGTGGCCCGTAACCCTACCTACGAAGAAGAATTGGAAGAGGAATATGATTCTGACAAGGTGATTTCCCGCAAAAGAAGGAGGGTTACCAATACACGTGACAACAACCTAGGGAGTATAAAAATGAAGATTCCACCATTCGAGGGTATGAATGATCCCGAGGCATATCTGGAGTGGAAACGAAAGGTGAATCACATGTTCAACGTGCATAATTACTCTGAGGCAAAGAAAGTCCAACTAGCTGCTGTGGAGATTGTTGAATATGCTAGTGTATGGTTGGACCAACTAGTAAAAACAAGCAGATATGATGAGCCACCAGTTAGCTCGTGGAGGGAGATGAAGACCATCCTTAGGAAGCGTTTTATTCCTAGCCACTATTCGAGGGATTTACATAGGAGGCTACAACAACTCACTCAAGGGTCGATGTCTGTGGATGAATACCGTAAGGAGATGGAGATGCTCATAATCCGAGGTGAGATCCACGAAGACGAGGAGGTGACCATGGCACGTTTCATAGATGGCCCCAATCCTGACGTTGCTGAGAAAGTCAAGTTGCAACACTATGTGGAGCTCAAGGATTTGGTAGAAACAGCTGAAATTATTGAAAGGCAACTCAAGGCTAAGAGGAGTCGTGGTTATTCATCCAATCGTGGTTATGGAGGTTCTTCAACCAATAGATCTTGGAGAGAGGGTCGAACCAATGAGGATAGGATGATTCATGAATCACAAAAGTCAAAGGAAATTGCAAAAGCTAAGGCCGAATCATCATCTACCAAAGTGACGTCCAAGGTGAAGGAAGAAGCACCTAAGCGTCATAGATAAATTAAATGTTCCAAGTGTCAAGGGCGTGGACACATTGCTTCTGAGTGTCCTCCTGATAAGAGAACAATTGTGGTGATTAATAATAGAGACATTACGAGCATAACTTCAAGTGATGAAGAGATAACTCCATTGGAAGGTGGGAGCGATGTAGAAGAGTCAAGTGGGCCAAACTGCAATAAAGCTGATTCTGGAGATTTTTTGATTATTCGTAAGGCACTTACCATTGAACCTAAGGATGAAGAAATTGAAGTGCAACGATAGCAAATTTTTCACACTCAATGTTTGGTCCAAAACAAGGAATGCAATGTGATTATTGATAATGGGTGCTGTGCTAACATTGCAAGTACTTTGTTTGTAGAAAAACTCAATCTTCCCACATTGAGACATCCAAGGCCTCATCATTTACAATGGCTTGCTGATACTAGGGATCTAAAAGTCACAAAGAAGGTGTTGGTATCTTTTGCCATAGGTGTGTGTGAAGATAAAGTTGTGTGATGTGGTGCTTATGTAAGCATGTCACATAATTTTGGAAAGACATTGGCAATTTGATAAGAGGGTGACTTATGATAGATTCCAAAACACTTATTCCTTCATGTGGAACAAGGAGAGTATTGTCTTAGCACCATTAAAGCTAACTGAAGCTTACCAAGACCAACTTAGAATAACTAATAAGTGCAAGATGAAGTGCTCAAGAAAAGAGAGATCGTGAGGGAAAGAGCAAGAAAGAAAAGAGTATTATTAGCATGAGTGAGGATCTTGAGAAAAACAACAGAGTTAGTCAAAACAAGAGTGTGCTACTTGTGAGACATCTTTTGTACCATTGTACTCAAAAGAAGAAGTGTATTTTGCTAACTCACTTAACCAATTTGTTCCTAGTGTTTTTGTTTCAATTTTTTAGGTTGGATCTCCAAGGGAAACAAGATCCACAAGGAGTTATTTTGATGAAATTGAATTTGATCATAGTGGAACGTTGCTGGCTAAAAGTTTTGAAGGATTTTTAGATGCCACCACAATTAAAAATTGCTTGTTTAATTTGATCTCTTGATGGCATGGGGAATTATTATGTTTCATTCATTTATATGTTTCTTATTCTGGTTTAAGCTTATATTTTTGTCATTGTTCTTGTTTGCATGATTACACTTAGGACCTGTTTTCAATAGATTTTTTAACCAAATTTTAGATTATAGATTAACAATAATATATATTAATAGTGTTCTCAATTAAATTTCAAATTAGATTTTAAATTTTTTGTACAACTAAATAATCTCAAATTAGTTGTACAAAAGATCTAAAATCTAATTTGAGATTTAATTGAGAACAATATTAATACATATTATTGTTAATCTATAATCTAAAAACTGGTTAAAAAATCTACCAAGAACAGGGAGTTAGTATGTTTTGATTTGCATATAAGTACATTCTGTTTTGGAGTTTCTAGTGAATTAGTTGATCATATTCGAAGTGTTTTAGCATGTTTAGTGCATGTTATGCATGGTAGACTAGGATGTTTGCATTGTTATTTATGTTATCTTTTTTATTAAGATGCATCTGTATGATCATACATTCTGTTTTAGGGCTTTAAAAATGCTTGATATTCGTGTTTTAGTGAGTCTATTGCATGGTGAGCATGGTCAATCTTGTATTGATTTTAGGGAGTCGTTTTCTTTATTTTTAGGCTTTGAACATTTAATATCTATTTGTCTTAGTTTGTCACAAGTTAGTCCTTACATGTTATATTTTCATGTGTTTAATGATTAGGCGCACTAGGAGTAAGTTTGTCCTCTTGATACATGATCTGAGTTGTGTCTTCAATACATGTGAGTGAGTACATTGAGTGTTACATTATCTTTTATAGGGGTATTTTAAAATTGACATATAAAATAGTTTTACAAGGTAACTCTTGTCCTTTGACTCAACACTTCAATGATACTTATGTTTGTTTCTATGGTGTAGGCGATTCGAGGACGAATCTTCGTGAGAAAAGAGGGATTGATAGGAATCCAAGGGCGTCTACACAAAGCAAGCAAGTTGAGCATGATTTGATGATCATTTAGTTCATTTTGAGCTAGAAAGGGACTAAACTTGCCAAGCTGTCCAAGGTATTCATACGGGCTCAAATTGTGTTTGTTCAATTAAAATTTACTTGGTGAGTTATAACGGTAACGTAGGCAGTGGTAGCAGAGAGATCAAAACAGTGATTTATGATGTTATTACTATAACATCAAAATTACTGATCACAAACTCAATGGAAGAAACTTTTTGAATTGGAGTAAAATTGTTCAGGCATATCTTCGAAGCATCGATAAAGATGATCATCTTACCGATGAACCCACCTATAAATGATGAAAAGAAAGCTTGGCTAAGAGAAGATGCAAAAATATTTTTGCAAATTTGAAATTCTATTAACAACAAGATTATTGGTTTGATCAATCACTGTGAGTTTGTTAAAGATCTTATGGATTATTTGGCCTTCTTATATTCTGGTAAGGGTAATCTAAATCATATGTATGATGTTTGCAAGGAATTTATCGTCTGGAAAAACAAGAGAGATCTCTTGCTGAATATTTTATGGATATTAAACGGGTATATGAGGAGTTAAATTCTCTCCTTCCTTTTAGTGTTGAAGTAGAAAAATAGTCTCAATGGAAGCAAATGGTCGTGATGAGTTTTCTTGTAGGATTGCCAACTGAATTTGATGCTACTCGAACACAAATTCTCTCTAGTCCAGAGATTGTATCTCTCCATGACACCTTATACATGAGTATTAAGGGTTGAGGGATCTCGACCTTTTTCTAATAATACTATTGCCCTTGTGAGCCGAGGTTAAGCTGGTTGAGAAAATAGTGATGGTAACGGCAGTAAAAATGAACATGGCTTTCAAGCCAGTGGAACCGCTGGTCGTGGACAGTATGACAAAAATAAATGGGTGTGTTCATTGTAAAACACCCGGCCATACCATCCATACATGCTAGTCACTTCATGGCAAACTTCAACAGAATTCCAAGTTTGCCAATTTTGCAACCCAAGAGAGCAACTATGTGTCTTCATCTTCTGACAAACACATAATTGTCTCTGTTGATGAGTTTGCCCGCTTTACTGAATACCAAGCCTCACAAACATCTACCAATCCATCTTCTGTTAACCATTTAGATAAACATAGTACGTCTTGCATCATCCTCAAATAAATGGGTCATTGATTTTGGTGCAACAGATCATATGACCAATGATAAAGGTATCCTCTCCTCATTTAATTCTAACATAAATCTCCAAAGTGTTATTTCAGCTGATGGGTCAAGTATTTGAATTGTGGGGTTCTTGTGTAGCTATTCCTACATTGTCTATCTCCTCATCTTTAGTTTTATGTTTGCCTAATTTTTCTTTTAATCTACTTTCAGTCAACAAAATTACAAAAGCTCTTTAGTGCTCTATCTCATTCTTCCCTGAATATTGTGTTTTCCAAGATGTTATGATGAGGGAGATTATTGGTAGAGAACATGAGTCTGACGGCATTTATATACTTGAAACTCCTTCAGTAAAAGCACCTAAACCAGTTACATATCCATCCACCTTGACACACTTGAAGTTCACCGTCGTTTGGGTCATCCATCTGTACCTACTTTGAAGAAATTGTTTCAAATTTTCAGGATTTATCTCATTTAGATTGTGAGTCATGTCAATTAGCCAAGCATCATCATTTGCCTAGGGTCAATAAAGGGCTACGTCCCCTTTTGAATTAGTGCACTCTGATTTATGGGGCTTTGTCCAGTAGGCATCTAAGTCTAGTTTTAAATATTTGTCACCTTTGTTGATGACTATTCCCATGTTACTTGGTTGTATTTAATGAAAAATCGTTCAGATTTATTCAATGTCTTTTGTTCCTTTTGTGCTAAAATAAAAACACAACTCAATGAGTCAATATGCATTTTACGAAGTGCTAATGCAAAAGAGTACTTCTCTAAGCCTTTTGATTCATATATGTCAAAAAATGAAATTCTCACGAGTCTTCATGTCCCGATACATCACACCACAAAATGGAAGTGCTGAAATGAAGAATAAGCACTTATTAGATGTCGCTAGAGCCCTCCTATTTCACATAAAGGTCCCTAAAAAATTTTTGGCAGATGCTGTTTCGATAGCCTGTTTCTTAATTAATCACATGCCATCATCTGTACTAGCTGGTGATAGGGCTATTCAAAAAAACCGAAGAACCGAAAAACCGGTATAACTGACCCGTTCCGAACCATCAAAAAAGGGTAACCGAACCGGTTACTAGTATTGGGTTAGTTACCCGTTCGATTCATAAATGTAGCAGGTCAGATAGCGGTTCACATTTTTGTGAACCAACGAGTACCCGACCAGGTCTATCTCAAGGGGTATATTTGTCATTTTGCCCATTAGGGCGACATCCTACCTATCACATTCACCAATTACCCTTGCACCAGTCGTCACTTTCTTCTCTACTCTCTCCTTCTCACTCACTCTCCCGCCTCTCTGTCTTCGGTGTCTACTGTTGTCTCTGTCCAGCCTTCACTTTCTCTCTTTGTGACACCAGTGCTAATCTTGCCACTTTGCTCTACCCTTCGCCCTTATCAGTCACGGTTAGGCCACTAACTCTCCTTTCTTTCTCTCTTTTTTTTTTTTTTTTAAAGGAGTAGCTTCACTAAGATATTTGTTAGCTTCAATCAAATATCTATTTACTCGTTAAGTTAAGCTTGTCGAACTAAAATTTCTTTTCATTTGGTGTATGCTTTATGTTGTATGGGAAGACAATTGCAAGTTTGACATATGGTTGTTTTTGAAGATCTGAAAAGGTTTTGAGATTGAAGTAATCTAGGAATGTATTTGTGCTTGTTTGTGCATATTTATTCACCTAATCTTGTAAGTTATTGGCATAAATCTCTTGATAGATCTATGGGAACAATGATAAAATTAAGTAATTTTTATGGAAGAAATAAAAGGCTTCAATGGCTTGGTTACAAGATCATATAATTTTTTCTGTTCTATTTTATGAAACTAGATTGCAACTTAACTTTGTTACATGACCCAAAGAAAAAATTTGAAACTCAGACAAAAATGTTGAAGATGATAGATGCTTGAGGCATCATTTTTAGATAACATAACTAAAGAAGAATATCTTCTCTTCTCTTGAATACAGTATCTGACATTGGAAGTGAAGGGAGAAAAAGGCTGTGGGACAACTTCAACAAAGGAACTTGGGATTTTTTACCCTATAGTGGATTTTCTATAATTTGACAATTACAAGGGATTCTGACACTACATTACAAGGGATTCTGAGGTTTGAAGATTATACAAAAAACATCAATTTTACCATGGTTTGCAACATGTGAGAAGCTTTTTCTGTAAGAATGGAGATTGAAATTTGGCTATTTATTTAGTTTTTATTTTTTTTGGTTGTTTTGATAATTAAGCCAATTATTAAGGCTTTGTGATGTAATTTAATTTTAGTATCTTTTAGAAGCTTGGATGTTAATAATTTAATGATGTTTTACAATTTTTATTATTTTATTGTTAATTTTAAAAAATACATGTCATGATGGATGGACCAAGTCGGGTAACCCGGTATATCTGAACCGGTTTTGCGGATAACCAGATGATAGGGTACCCGCCATATGTGGACCGGTTTACGGTTCAGTATTTTGTCGAACCGGTAGAACCGGTTTGGTTCAAAAAATTAGCTCATGGACCGGGACCCCTAGCTGGTGAGATTCCTTATTCAATTTTATTTACAACCCAATCTTTATTCCTATTGAGCCGCATATATTTGGATGTACTTGCTTTGTTCGTGATATCCGTCCTCAAATGTCTAATTAGACCCTAAATCTATCAAGTGTGTGTATTAAGGATACTCTTGTCTTCAAAAAAGGTATGGGTACTATTCTCCAATCTTAGATCATTATTTAGTCTCTGTTGATGTGTTACATTTTCTAAACCAGTCCACTCTTTCCTAAGTCCAACATCCACAGTAGTAAGGGGAGGAAGATGATATCCTAGTCTACACTATTACGACTACTACCGCTAGTCCATTTGTTCCTACAAGACCTCCTAAAACTCAAGTGTATTCTCATCGTTCTCAATGCATATACTCACATCCTCTTACAGTTTCACTGTCTACAGATTCCAATCTTGATCTGCCTATTGCTCTTAGAAAAGGTAAAAGATAATGTACTTACCCAGTCTTTTCTTTTGTTTCATATAAACATCTGTCTCCTTCTTTGCCTTGTTTTATTGCTTCTTTAGATTCAGTTTCTGTACCTAAACACCTGTCTGAGGCTTTGGAACATCCTGGTTGGTGGGCCGCTAGGGAGGAAGAAATGATGGCTCTAGATAATAATAGGACCTGGGACTTCATCCATCTACCAACAGGTAAAAAAGCTATTAGTTGAAAATGGGTATTTGTTATTAAAGTAAATCTTGGTGGCTCTATTGCTCGTCTCAAAGCTCATCTTGTTGCAAAAGAGTATGCTTAGACATATGGGGTAGATTACTCAGATATTTTCTCTCCTGTAGCAAAACTCACCTCTGTTCGATTATTAATCTCTCTTGCTGTTACTAATAATTGGCCTTTGCATCTGTTAGATGTTAAAAATGCTTCCTTCGTGGAGAATAAAAGAGGAATTTTTATGGAGCAACCACCTTGCTCAAGGGGAGTCTGGTAAGGTTTGTAGACTTCGAACGTCATTATATGGCTTAGAACAAAGTCCTTGTGCATGGTTTGGGAGATTCAGTGAGGCAATTGAAGAATTTGGCATGAGGAAGAGTAATTCTAACCATTTTGTTTTTTATCAACAGTCAGATGCTGGTCCTATCTTATTGTTTATGTTGATAATATTTTCATTACTAGCAGTAACAACGTAGGTATTGTAGCCCTTAAAAATTTTATTCAACCACGCTTCCAATCAAAGGATTTGGGTATGTTGAAGTAATTTTTGAATATTGAGGTTACAAGGTGTAAATAAGATTTATTTCTACACCATATGAAGTATATTCTTGATCTTTTGAAAGCAATAGGAAAATTGGGTGCTCCAATAATTCCCAACATGCAACTTACAGCAAATGATGGGGAATTGTTTTAAGATCTAGACATGTATCAAAAATTAGTAGGCAGCTGAATTATCTTACTGTGACTTGTCCTGAACATTGCATATCCAGATAGTATTGCGAGAATTTATGTCTCCACCAAGAACCACCAACTGGGCAACTTTGGAGCAAATCTTGTGCTATCTTAAAGGAGCTCCAGATATGGTATATTATATACTAATCACAAGTCATTCTCGTATTGAATGCTTTTTAGATGCACATTAGGTAGGTTTTAAGATTGATCAAAGATCTACAACTGAATATTGTGTCTTCGTTGGCAGCAATTTGGTATCTCTCTCTAGTGCAAAATCAGAATACAGATTCATGGCACAATCTACCTGCGAGCTTGTGTGGATACATCAACTATTGAGTGAGGTTCGAATTAAAAAAAAAAAGAGAGGTTGGAGTCAATATTTCACTTCCAATGAAATTATGGTATGACAATCAAGCTACTCTTCATATTGCATCAAATCCGGGTTTCTACGAGAGGACTAAACACATCGAAATTGATTGTCACTTTGTTCAAGAAAAGATTTAGCAAAACTTGAACTCAATCAGTCATGTGCAAACTAGAGAGCAATTAGCTGATATTTTTACGAAATCATTAAGCGGTCAATCTATTATATTTGTGGCAAGATGGGCATGATTAACATCCATGCTCCATCTTGAGGGGAAGTGTTGTAAATATGATATGATATGATTTGATTTGCTAAGTGTAAAGATTTGATTCAATTTGATACTCGAAGATTTGATTAGATTCTAGATTAATTTTGATAAGCATAATTTTAGGATCTAGATTATCATAATTTTAATGTTTTTCCTTTGCCTCTGTTTTCCTTTTTTCTTTCTATTTTTTCTTTTTTCCCTCTTTTATTATCTCCTTTCAATCAATAAAATTTCCAGCAGCTTTTGTTAGCTTACTTTGTGGATTGTGTGATACAATCTAGCCTTGGGTGTGATACCTAAAGGTGCCTAGGAGTGATTCCTAGGATTCCTAATTCGTTCCTACTTTCAATCTTAATTTCCCAACAGTCTCCTACTGAATTTTATTCTAAAATTCGTTCAGCTATTTTCCTGCAAATTTTCTACCTATATCTTGTTAGTTTTAAGCTTTAAACAACTACCTACAACCTTTGCCTATTATTAGCTTCTAGTGCTGCATCACTATGACTCCAATTAATTGCCTAATATATTTAAATAACTAAATAAGATTCAAACATCATAATTTTTGAAAATTTTTTGCAAACAAATGAGAAGACCAAAATATGCCTAAGGCCTAATTCAAAATAAACAATACCTAAGACTATTAATAGCAAAATAACGACACATAAAGCTTGAAGGACAATTATTAAAAGCTCTTTGTTTTTCCTTAAGGTCTCTGTTGGCTGCAATGGCCTGCAACATTAGAGTAACACCAAAAAT
Source organism: Mitragyna speciosa (assembly GCA_024721245.1). Classification (NCBI taxonomy): domain Eukaryota; kingdom Viridiplantae; phylum Streptophyta; class Magnoliopsida; order Gentianales; family Rubiaceae; genus Mitragyna; species Mitragyna speciosa. Next base: position 16,116,520 of record CM045560.1, on the reverse strand, counting down.
GCACTCTCTGCACTTGGTTGGCAAAAAATATACTTGAGCAATAAAATTGCTGCTACTATTGCATCACCTCCTGCTCCAATAAGTCATGGGCAGTTCAAGGATACTAATCAATTTTATGTATATCAAAGGAAAGTCGATCACTTTTTGGGCATCCCAGAAAAAAGGACAACAAGGGTTGGACAAGTTTTCAAATGTTATAAATTCATTACAATAATTTTCATTATAGGACAGAGTGAAAAGTTTCCATGTTTAAAATGAGCTGAATATCAAGACATGCCAATATAAAATAGTTTTATCATACATGGACCTACATTTTTAGGCTTTAGTAGAACACCAGAAATAGACAAGACACCAGCTAATCAAATTGAAGACTGTAGATTTCTCAGTGCAAAAACATCCTAAATATTGTCACCATTGTTGCTCTGGAACAAGTTGGTTACTTTGGATGGATAAGGTTTTGACAGTTATTTAGAAATAAGCGTTTGCTGCTATGCACTAGCTTGGCATGGAATGCAATTAAGGAATGTTGTCATTTTTAACTCAGCACAACCAAATTATTCTGCAGCCCTGCAAGTGCTTTTGCCTAGCGCAGCATGAACCTTTTTGCCTCGTCTTATAACCAATAGATTTGATTCAGGGTCTTGAGTTTCCCTAACTGTAGAAGCTATCCCTCTCCATTACTATTGTAATATCTCTCCATCAATCTACATATTTTGTGTTGTCTTGATGAAAAGCCATGCAGAAGAGGAAGAGGACAGCATGACAAGCTATAGAATAGATGGAGATAAGACTTATGTTACATGGACACAAAGGAGTATTTGGTGTGATTACTATCTTTGTGTCAAATTTGTCAATCCCCAAGCAACTAGAATATGGGGACCCATAAAAATAATATCATATTCAAGTTTTTGTGGTTTTTTTTTTCCCTTTTGTTTTAGGTGGGGGTGCAATTGGTAAATTCCTGTACAGTATCGCATCAATAATGCTTCTTAATTCCATAGCATAAAGTACTTATTTTTTATTTATTTATTTATTTTTGGTAAGCATAAAACTTGCTGATTGTGTGATTGAAAATTTTCAAGACAGTTCATCTGCCGTCTAAGAATTTCCATTCTCTTACCTAAAAATTCAAAACCATATAAAAAGAATTAAAATGTATTAGAAAACATTTTGAGTAAGAACAGGTTTTCAATCCTGCACCATTCTGTCTGCCTACCTTAACGCCTATCTATCGCATCTTGAAACTCGTCAATGGCGATAAATAAGAGAGCCAAGCATAGTTATATGACTAGTACCCATTAATAGAGTAAATTAATGTTCTCCTCATCTCTTGCAAAGAATTCAAGCCAAGAAATGAATAAATAACCATATATGTCTACAGAATATGATTTAAAATAATAGTTCCAATTTAAATTATAATCAACACAGTTGAGTACCTTGTAGTTGTCCACCAATCTTGTAAGCATTACAATGACTGGACAGCGATTCTGAAGTATCATCTCCCAGAAGTCTTCAAAGGTATGTGGTAGGGGACCTTGTGTTGCAATAAACTGAGAAACGCTGTCAGATATCTACAATCAAAAGAAGTGTTCCTAAATGGTCAACATCGAAACTTTGCAACAATTGTCCAAAAATTTTCACTAGAAGTTTCAACCAAAAGCAATATAGTTAAACCATGGCAGGTAAAGGAAATAGGAGAGCACCGCAATGAAGCTTGCATTAATATATCCCCTTGCTGATGGTCTGTAATCCTTGCATGGCTTCAAGACAACCCTGTTACAGTCAACTGAGGGTAACCAGATTCAACATGTTATTTGCTCAAAGAAACATGACAATTATTTCCACAATGAAACGCGACATTCAGTATTAAAAGAGCTGACTAAGGTGTAACTAGTTTGACATACATGGTAGGACATCACTATATCGATTTTTGTTATGATTCACACTGTCAAGTGCCACTAAGCATCTATTCCGCATCTAGGAAGCGCTCATCCTCTTTGCCTGCAGCCAAGGAAGCATAATCAAGTTAAAGTTGCAGCAGAATGCAAGTCTTTGCCCCACAACAGTAATGGTTTTGCATCCATGGAGCCAGTTTAGAAGGTGTTCCTTGTTATTTTCCCTAAAACACAGAAGGATTTAAAACCTAAACCACCCACCCACAATGTTTAAATTAAGTTCCTAGCAGCCCACAACTTACAGTGGTGTCATTAAGCAATTAAATATCCCTCACCTACCGATGTCTGCTGAGCACGGTAGCTATATTTTTTCATTTTTCTTAAGTATTAATTTAGAGAGCTTCAATTAGATTATTAAAAACAGTTTATACAATTCAAAACAAATGGGTGTTCAAATATAAACTGGTCATGTCCCTTAATTCACACTAAAAATTTCCCAATATTTTCCCATAATTTTCCTATTCATTTTCTTCTACTTGTTTTATACTTTTTCTTGCGAACAACTTTCAGAATCTAAAGCAAATGAGCCAATAACATCATTGTTGAATACCTGCAAGGTGAGGAACTTCTGGCGTATTGTTTGAGGAGAATTGACCAATTTGTCCTTGAAAGCTTGAAGGGCTTCGGAACAGTAACGAAGTTGATCCGGAGGGAGAACGGGCCTTGCCGGCCCCGCATCCGGTGAGAAATCAAAAGGCTTAGCAGCCGGAGAAGAAGAAGAGGCGGAAGCCGCAGAGGAGGCAGAGATGGGTCTTCCGGTGGCGGCCATGGCCGATCTCCGGCTGCAACACCGACCGGAACTCACGTTACCCGTGGCTCAACAGGAAATTATAATAATATGATTTAGTTTTCTTGTTTTTTTTTTTCGGTGGGGTTTTCTTTTCTCCTGGTAGTTGGAGCTTTTATAAGTAATTGGGATTTAGTGCCAGCGTCTTTTGGCCCTGCGACGGCCGCGTTTGCTTTAGTTTGGGGCTTATTTTGGCCTGAATGTTTAGTCGTCAGTTTTAATTTTTAAAATTTAGATAAAATTAAATTTAGTAACAAATATTTTAATTTTTTTAACATATTTAATTTTATTGATCAATTTTATTGAAATCTTACTAAAATTTAGTCACAAAATACTCATGTGATAGTTATAAAATTTTGTTAAAAGAATTAAAAAAAGGAAAAAAATTTTGAATTATCATAATTTGTAATTAAAATCACAAAGATGAATGCACTATTTAGGTGAATTTTTTCAATTTTATCAACTTATTTATCATATGTGAAGTCAAATTAGTGTTTTAATTATAAATTATAGTAATTAAAAATTTTTTCTTTTTCTAATTTTTTTTAAAAACTTTTGTAACCAGCATGTTAAGGTAAAATTTTGGTAAAAATAATCAATAGAACTAAACATGCTAAAAAATTAAAACATTTTGTACTAGATTTACTTTGGTTCAAACTTTAAGGACTAAAACTATTGATGCCTCAAATATTTGCTACCAAAATTACAATTTTCTCTTTATTTTGTGATTTGTAGTGTTTTCAGAATCGAAGCGACTAGTGAATTGGAGGAGGGGAA
>CM045560.1:16091040-16112901 GCA_024721245.1 Mitragyna speciosa | reverse complement strand
AAGGTAAAGGCAATTAGGGAGTGGCCGACCCCTACTAATGCCAATGAGGTAAGATCTTTTCATGGTTTAGCAAGTTTTTATAGAAGGTTTGTGCGTGATTTTTCTTCACCTGCTGCACCTTTGAATGAACTTGTTAAAAAGAATGTGATTTTTAAATGGGAGAAAATACATGAAGATGCTTTTAGATTGTTAAAGGAAAAACTCACCAATGCTCCTTTGCTTAGTTTGCCTAACTTTGACAAGGTTTTTGAAATTGAATGTGATGCTAGTGGAATTGGTATAGGGGCTGTTTTGATGCAGGATTCTAAGCCAATTGCCTACTTTAGTGAGAAGCTTCAAGGGGCGGGCTTGAGTTATCCTACATATGATAAAGAACTTTATGCTTTGGTTCGAGCTCTTCAAACTTGGCAACATTATTTGTGGCCAAAAGAGTTCATCATACATTCTGACCATGAAAGTTTGAAATTTCTCAAGTCTCAAGGTAAGTTGAACAAGAGACATGCTAAGTGGCTCGAGTTCATTGAAACATTTCCATATGTGATTAAGTATAAGCAAGGTAAGGAGAATATTGTGGCTGATGCACTATCTCATAGGTACACTCTTCTTACTTCTTTGCATACTAAATTACTTGGTTTTGAGTACTTGAAGCATGCTTATGTTGGGGATCGTGACTTTGGTGATATTTGGCAGATTTGCATGAATCAATCTCCACATTTGGGGTGTGTACATGGAGAGTTTTATTTACATGAGGGTTACTTGTTTAGGAAGGATACGTTGTGTATTCCCTTCTGTTCTGTGCGTAATGTGCTGATTAGTGAAGCTCATGGAGGGGTCTTATGGGACATTTTGGTGTTGTTAAGACTTTGGATATCTTGCATGAACACTTTTATTGGCCTCATATGAAACGTGATGTGCAAACTTTCTGTGCTAAGTGTATTACTTGTAGGAAAACTAAATCCAAGGTGATGCCTCATGGGTTTTATAGTCCATTGCCTATTCCTAATGTTCCGTGGACTGACATTTCTATGGACTTTGTGCTAGGTCTTCCACGTTCTCAAAGTGGCAAAGATAGTATTTTTGTTGTAGTTGATCGTTTTAGTAAAATGGCACACTTTATTGCTTGTGTTAAAACTAACGATGCAACTCATGTTGCAGATTTGTTTTTCAAAGAGGTTGTTCGTTTGCATAGTTTGCCAAGGACAATTGTGAGTGATCGTGATGTCAAGTTCCTAAGTCATTTTTGGCGTACTCTTTGGAGTAAGTTAGGGACAAAGTTGCTGTTTTCTACTGTTGCTCACCCTCAAACGGATGGACAAACTGAAGTAGTCAACCGTACACTCACTACATTGCTGCGAACCATCATCCAACATAATCTCAAAAATTGGGAGAAGTGTTTGCCACACATAGAGTTTGCTTATAATCGCACTATCCATTTCTCTACTTCTTACTCTCTATTTGAAATTGTTTATGGTTTCAACCCACTAACACCTTTGGATATTTTGTCTTTGCCTTCTAGTGAACACGTTGACATGGATGGCAAGAGGAAGGCTGACTTTGTGAAAGATTTGCATGCAAAGGTTTGAGCTAACATTGAGAAGAAGTATGAGCAATTTGCAAAGCAAGCAAATCGTGGAAGAGTACAAGTTCACTTTGAGCCTGGAGATTGGGTTTGGGTGCACTTAAGGAAGGAACGTTTCACTCAACAACGCAAGTCCAAACTGAGTCCAAGAGGAGATGGTCCCTTTCAAGTCCTTGAATGAATTGGAAACAATGCTTACAAGATAAATTTGCCAAGTGAGTATGGTAGTGTTAGTGCAACCTTTAATGTGGCTGATCTTTCTTTGTATGATGTAGGGGATTCGAGGGCGAATCTTCTTGAGGAAGGCGGGAATGATGAAGACATCAATGCTCGTGTTCAAGTTCAAGGGAGTCGTGATCATAGTGTTGCTGCAAAGAGCCCATTCCAAGACATGGGAGGTCCAATGACGAGGTTGAGAGCTAAAAGGTTGAAGCAAGTTTTGCAAGGTTTGATTATAGAATTACATGAAGATGAAGCTACTTGGTTGAAACAAGAACCTACAAGGCTATTCACTTATTTTGGGCTAGAGTTAGAGGAGCTTGGAGGTCGTGGACTTGGATTCGATTGAAGAGCCCGTTTGCTATTTGAGGTTATGGGTTTCATGGGCTTAGTTCATTAGTTTAATAGCCCACGTTGTATCTTTAGTTGCACGTTTATATTATGGAGCAACTAGGGTTAAGTTAGTTTCCATATTTAGTTTATATCTTGATGTTATGCGCCTCTTTATAGAGGGTGTTACTATTCATCCGAATTTTAGAACATTAATCAATAATATTGAGTTTTTCTCTTCAATTGTGCGTGTGAGCATTATTGAGTTTCCCTTTGTTCTTGGGTGAAAGAACTACTTTTGCATTCTTGACAATTCTTGTTGAGTATTCAAGATTCCGCCTAGGGTTCTTCTTGAGGGTTTGAATCTGTCTAAAGAGATTGTCGACTAGGTGTCTATTCCACATTGTTGGTTAGGGGTCTAGGGTCGTTTCTCTAAGGGGGGAGTTCAACAAATCTTGTTGGATCTGAAGCAAAACAATCCAAGTTATTCTTGGGGTCTTCGACAAGTTACGAAGGGGTCAAGAAGATTGGATTGCATCCTTGGTTTCAAGAGTCTTGGACCGTCACTTTCGTGGATCTCGTATCAACACCAACTCCACGTCAAGGGTTCTTGGGTTTACGAATCCAACGGAGTCTTGAGTTCAACGAGTTGTTGACCTAAAAATCCAAGGGGTCTTGGCAAATGCACCGTGCGCACATCAGGTAGCACTTATACCTCCATACTCACTGGGTAAGTCGATCTTATCGGCGTTATCTCCTATCCTCTCTAAAACTTGGAAGGGTCCATCTCCTGATGAGTCCCAAGTTGGAGACCTTCAAGGGGGACATTCCAAGGATGATGGATCGAGTTTGAGGAGCTTCAATGATGTGCTTAAAGGTTTGGATGGTCCTATGACTAGAGCAATAACTAGAAGAATGAAGGATGCATTGCATGGACTCATATTGGACTCATATGAGGAGGCTTTGCAATTGGGCTCAAAGGATCAATCTAAACAACTCATTAATGTGATTTGGGCTGAACAAACATTGGATGAGAACTTCATGGGCCACACAAGTGGGGACCTTGAAGAATTGAAGTCCAATTGATGGTTTTGTGGGCTTAATGGACCACCAGCCCATTAGGGTTTATTAGTTACGATTTTTATAGTCTTTGAGTTGTAATAGACTTAGTTATTTTAGTTAATTCATGCTTTGTTTTGGTAGTTTCATTAGTATAGGTTTTGTCTTAGAAGTTAAGTCTATTTTCACAACTCTAGAATGTTCTTTGTAAGCCAATTTATAGGCCATATTATTAGTTACGAATTTTATCCGAATTTTCAGAAATATTGTGTGTTCTCTTTGAGAATTTTCTTGGTTCTTTGTCGATTAAGAACTACTCTTGGTCTTATCAAGCTTGCTTGTGGCGACCACCAACTTCGCTTAGAGTTTTCTTGAGTTTTTGATCAAGTCTTTAGAGCTAATTAGGTTAGACGATTGAACTCGCTCAACTTGGTCTAATTCTAGTTGTTCTTAGGCGTGCTCATCTTCAAGGGAAGATTCAAGGCAAAACAACTCCACGTCAAGGGTTCCTTGGTTCACGAATCAAACGAGGTCTTGAGTTCAACGAGTTGCATACCTGAAATCCAAGACTTTCTTGGCAACGCAACCGTGCGCACATCATCTCCTCTTAGGTTAGGCTTAGATTTTCGCTGAATAGGAAATCTCTCCATACGCATATGCACCCACACCCAATCACCGAGTTCAAAGATGACTTTTACACGACCCTTGTTTGCCATTCGCGCATAATGCTCATTCTTCTTCTCAATGTTTGCTAGTACCTTGGCATGCAACTCCTTAACAAACTGTGCTTTCTTTTTTCCATCAAAATTTGTCGCTATTAGTAGGTAAAGGCAAAATATCCAAAGGAGTTAAAGGGTTAAATCCATAAACAATTTCAAAAGGTGAAAAAGCAGTAGTAGAATGAGTCACACGATTGTATGCAAATTCAATATGAGGCAAACATCCTTCCCAATTCCTTAGATTTCTTTGTATGATTGTACGCAGCAAAGTGGTGAGTGTCCTATTGACCACTTCAGTTTGGCTATCTGTTTGTGGATATGCAACAGTGGAAAATAACAATTTGGTGCCTAACCTATTCCACAAAGTGTGCCAAAAGTGACTAAGAAATTTCACACCACGGTCACTCACTATAGTCACAATCTCTCTAAAGAACAGATCAGCTATATGTGTAGCATCGTTAGTTTTAGCACAGGCAATAACGTGTGCCATTTTGCTAAACAAATCAACTATCACAAATACGCTATCCTTTCCACTAGAAGACCTAGGTAAACCGAAGACAAAATCCATGGATATGTCTACCCAAGGTTGAACAAGGACGGGCAGAGGAGAATACAATCCATAAAGTCTAACTTTGGACTTTGCCTGCTTCCATGCAATGCATTTATCACAAATAATTTGAGCATCACGTCGCATGCTTGGCCAGTAAAAATGTTCACTTAACACAGACAAGGTCTTTTGAACACCGAAATGTCCCATTACTCCTCCCCCATGAGTTTCCCTCACGTGCAATTCACGAAGAGAACATCTAGGCACACAAAGTGTATCACCCTGAAACAAATAACCCTCTTGCCTGAAGAACTCCTCATGAGCTTGTTTTTCACACAAAATCCAAATTTGACCAAAGTCGGGGTCGTTTTTATATAAAGACTTAATATGTTCAAATCCAAGCAATTTAGTATGTAGAGTAGTAAGAAGAGTATATCTCCTCGAAAGCGCGTCAGCTATAACGTTCTCCTTACCCTGCTTGTATTTGATGATGTACGGAAATGCTTCTATGAATTCCAACCACTTAGCATGCCTCTTGTTTAACAAACTCCCTTGGCAGCAAGTAATGTTGCTAATTCTGCAGAGTCCTCACTAGTGCGTAGAGTTCTTTATCGTAGGTTGGGTAATTCAAAGTGGCCCCATGCAATTTCACACTGAAATAGGTTATCGGCTTCGACTCTTGCATAAGGACAGCCCCAATACCCACTTCAAACGCATCGCACTCTACCTCGAACACTTTGTCAAAATCTGGCAAAGACAACAAAGGAGCATGAGTTAGTTTATCTTTCAATATATTATAGGCTTCCTCATGCTTACCTTCCTATTTGAACACAATATTCTTCTAGCAATTGTACTAAAGTTTCGCACAAACCTCCTATAGAAGCTTGCAAGACCATGAAATGACCTCACCTTGTTAGCATTCGTTGAAGTAGGCCACTCAGGTATGGCCTCTACCTTGGAGTCATCATGATGTGATCCAAGAAGCACTCACACTTGTTAGATTTGGACTTGAGCATGGTGAGCTTAAGAGAGGCGTGTTCTTGATGTGCGCACGGTTGCGTTGCCAAGAAAGTCTTGGATTTCAGGTATGCAACTCGTTGAACTCAAGACCTCGTTTGATTCGTGAACCAAGGAACCCTTGACGTGGAGTTGTTTTGCCTTGAATCTTCCCTTGAAGATGAAGCACGCCTAAGAACAACTAGACTAGACCAAGTTGAGCGAGTTCAATCGTCTAACCTAATTAGCTCTAAGACTTGATCAAAAACACAAGAAAAACTCTAAGCGAAGTTGGTGGTCGCCACAAGCAAGCTTGATAAGACCAAGAGTAGTTCTTAATCAACAAAGAACCAAGAAAATTCTCAAAGAGAACACACAATATTTCTGAAAATTCTGATAAAATTCGTAACTAATAATATGGCCTATAAATAGGCTTACAAAGAACATTCTAGAGTTGTGGAAATAGCTTAACTTCTAAGACAAAACCTATACTAATGAAACTACCAAAACAAAGCATGAATTAACTAAAATAACTAAGTCTATTACAACTTAAAGACCCTAAAAATCGTAGCTAATAAACCCTAATGGGCTGGCGGTCCATTAAGCCCACAAAACCATCAATTGGACTTTAATTCTTCAAGCTCCCCACTCGTGTGGCCCATGAAGGTCCTCATCCAATGTTTGTTCAGCCCAAATCACATTAATGAGTTGTTTAGATTGCTCCTTTGAGCCCAATTGCAAAGCCTCCTCATATGAGTCCAATATGAGTCCATGCAAAGCATCCTTCATTCTTCTAGTTCTTGCTCTAGTCATTGGACCATCCAAACCTTTAAGCACATCATTAGAGCTCCTCAAACTCGATCCATCATCCTTGGAACGTCCCCCTTGAAGGTCTCCAACTTGGGACTCATCATTCCCTCCTTCTCGAAAGGATTCGTCCTCGAATCACCTACATCAAACAAAGATAAGTCAGAAACATTAAAAGTAGCACTAACGTTTCCATACTCACTTGGTAGATCCAACTTGTAGGCATTGTCTCCAATCCTCTCAAGTACTTGAAAAGGCCCATCTCCTCGTGGGTGAAGTTTAGATTTCCTTTGTTGTGGAAATCTTTCTTTTCTCATGTGCACCCAAACCCAATCACCAGGCTCAAAGACAACCTTTATGCGCCCCCTATTTGCTACCTTTGCAAAGTGTTCATTCTTTTTCTCAATGTTAGCTCTCACCTTGGCATGAAGATTCCCTAACAAATTCAGCTTTCTTTTTGCCTTCCAAATCAAAAACTTCATTAGTAGACAAAGGCAAAATATCCAATGGAGTCAAGGGATTAAATCCATAAACACATTCAAAAGGTGAATAAGAAGTAGTAGAATGAACAGTCCTATTGTATGCAAACTCAATATGTGGTAAGCATCTCTCCCAATTTTTCAAGTTCTTTTGAATGATTGCACGCAAAAGTGTAGAGAGTGTCCTATTCACAACCTCAGTTTGACCATCAGTTTGTGGATGTGCAACAGTAGAAAACAATAATTTAGTACCAAGTTGACTCCACAAAGTGCGCCAAAAGTGACTCAAAAACTTAACATCTCTATCACTAACAATAGAACGAGGTAAACCATGCAATCTTACAATCTCCTTAAAGAACAAATTAGATATGTAAGTGGCATCATTAGTCTTAGAACATGCAATAAAGTGCGCCATCTTACTAAATCTATCAACAACAACAAAGATACTATCTTTACCACTTTGAGACCTTGGTAGACCTAAAACAAAGTCCATAGAAATATCTACCCAAGGTTGAGAAGGCACAGGCAATGGAGAATATAAACCATGGGGCATAATTCGACTCTTAGCTTGCTTGCAAGTTATACATTTAGCACAAATACTTTCAACATCTACACGCATACTAGGCCAATAAAAGTGCTCATAGTAAAACATGCAAAGTCTTTTTAACACCAAAGTGTCCCATAAGTCCACCCCCATGAGTCTCCCTCACAAGCAACTCACGCATAGAACATTTAGGCATACACAATTTATTACCTTTAAACAAGAAACCATCATGCCTAAAGTAACCATTATGAGCACGATTTAAAGTGAAACGCCACAAAGAAGAAAAATCCTCATCATGCTCATACAACTCTTTAATACAATCAAAACCAAGCAACTTAGTTTGAAGAGTGGTAATAAGAACATACCTTCTAGACAAAGCATCAGCAACCACATTCTCTTTACCTTGCTTGTACTTGATTGTATAAGGAAAAGACTCTATGAACTCCAACCATTTTGCATGTCTCTTATTAAGCTTACCTTGAGACTTTAGAAACTTCAAGCTCTCATGGTCAGAATGGATCACAAACTCTTTAGGAAGAAGATAATGCTGCCATGTTTGTAGAGTTCTCACCAATGCATAGAGTTCTTTATCATAAGTGGGGTAGTTCAAGGTTGGTCCACTTAACTTCTCACTAAAGTAAGCAATAGGCTTAGAATCTTGCATAAGAACAGCACCTATACCAACTCCAGAAGCATCACATTCAACCTCAAACACTTTATCAAAGTTTGGCAAACACAAAAGAGGGGCGTATAGTAAGCTTATCTTTCAATGTCTCAAACGCCTCTTCATGCTTATTCTCCCACTTGAACACAACATTTTTCTTAACAAGTTCATTTAATGGTGCAGCAATAGTAGAGAAATTACGCACAAACCTTCTATAAAAACTTGCTAAGCCATGGAAAGATCTAACATCATTAGCATTCTTAGGTGTAGGCTAATCACGTATGGCTTTAACCTTAGACTCATCAACATGCACACCTTGACTACTAACAATGAAACCAAGAAAAACAATACTTTCCATGCAAAAAGAACACTTTTTCAAGTTTGCATAAAGTTGATGTTCTCGTAAAACACAAAAAACTTGATGCAAGTGCTCAACATGATCTTCAAGTGATCTACTATAAATCAGAATGTCATCAAAATAGACTACTACAAATTTACCGATGAAAGCTCTAAACACATAGTTCATAAGCCTCATGAATGTACTAGGTGCATTAGTCAAACCAAAAGGCATAACTAACCATTCATACAATCCATACTTGGTTTTAAAAGCAGTCTTCCACTCATCACCTTCTTTCATTCTAATTTGATAATAACCACTTTTAAGATCAATCTTTGAAAAGATAGTAGAACCATATAATTCATCAAGCATATCATCTAACCTAGGAATAGGATGACGATACTTTACCGTTATCTTGTTAATGGCTCTACAATCAACACACATGCGCCACGAACCATCTTTCTTTGGCACTAAAATCACGGGCACGGCACATGGTGAAAGACTTTCACGCACAAACCCTTTCCCCACAAGTTCATCTACTTGCCTTTGTATCTCCTTAGTCTCTTCAGGGTTTGCTCTATACGCGGGGCGATTTGGAAGGCTTGCACCAGGTATGAAGTCAATTTGGTGCTCAATCCCTCTAAGTGGTGGTAAACCATGTGGTACTTCTTTAGGAAATAAATCTTCAAAACTGTGAATCAAAGATACCACAATACTAGGCAATGAGTCATCAAGTTCATTCAAAGAAATAGAAATAGAAGAAGTAGAAGTAGACGAAGACAAGTAAAAAGAACTATGAATGTCTTTATATAAAACCAAAAACAATTGTTGTTTAGCTTCCAAAGCCTCAATCACTTCACTCTTTGAAGCAAATACATTCATTCTTTTCTTCTCTTTCTTCAAATCTCGATTAGCTTCTTCGTTCTCCTTGGAAGTTACGCCACCCTCTTTTCCCTTGGAAATCTGTGACTCCTTTCCCTCTTGAGGCAATCCGCCACATTGCAATTGGTTTTGTTCCTCCCTTGCTTTGAATTCTCTTGCAATTCTCACTTGGTCAGCATGTGCTTCAGATGGTGCAATAGAACCCAAAGTCACCTTACGTCCTTCCCACATGAAAGAGTACCTATTTTTGAAGCCATCATAGGTAACCCTCCTATCGAATTGCCATGGACGCCTAAGTAGAATATGGCATGCCTGCATAGGAACCACGTCACATCATACTTCATCCTTGTACTTGTTGATGGAGAATGGCACCAACACTTGCTTGGTCATCTTCATTGTCTCCAGTTTCAGCCAACCAATGCAACTTATATGGCTTGGGATGTCTCTTTGTTTCAAGCCCCAATTTATCTACAAACAAAGTAGAAGCAACATTAGTACATGAACCACTATCAATAATCATGCTACATACCTTGTTTTGCACGGTACACCTAGTGTGGAAGATATGATCCCTTTGAATGTTCTCCTCATCCTCCATAGGTGCAATACTAAGTGCTCTTCTAGTCACCAAAATCTCTCCATGATCGCCTCCCCAAGGAGCATCTTCATCACTTCCTCCCTCCAATGGAGGCATCTCCTCATCATCATCACTAGAGGCAACACTTGCTACCTCTCCATCATCAAATATCACCATTGTCCTTTTGTTTGGACAATTTGCAGCAATATGTCCAAAGCCTTGGCATTTAAAGCATTTAATCTCCCTTTGCCTTTGCTTAAAAGCAACCTCTTTCCCCTTAGAAATTGCTTTAGAAGAAGTAGAAGATGAAGTAGAATTTCCCCCCCCCCCAATGTTACCTCGATTTGGTTGAGTAGAGAAACGACTTTGATCACCACTTCTTACCTCTCTTCTTGGTTGATCTTGCCTCCAAGAAACACGATTTGATGGAGTGGATAAACCCCTAGATCGTCTCCCTTTGATTTGCCTCTCCACCTTGATGGCCATGTCCACCAAGTCATGAATGTCTAGGTAGTGTTGTAGTTCCACCTTTTCAGCAATTTCCACGTGCAAACCCGCAACAAACCTCGCCATTGTAGCTTCACTTTCCTCCTTAAGATCAGCCCTAATGATGAGCATCTCCATCTCCTTGTAATACTCATCAACAGTCATAGAGCCTTGCTTCAATGTTTGAAGTCTATGGTGGAGGTCACGAGTATAGTAACTTGGCACAAACCTCTTCTTCATAATTGCTTTCATCTCACGCCAAGTCCTCACGGGCTCCTCGTCACATCTCTTTCGTTCCCTAACAAGCTTATCCCACCAAATACTAGCATAGTCAGTAAATTCAACTGCAGCTAATTGAACTTTCTTTACCTCAGAGTAGTTGTGGCAGTTGAAAACATGCTCTACTTTGTGTTCCCATTCCAGATATGCCTCAGGATCAAGCTTTCCTTGGAATGGAGGTATCTTCATCTTGATGCTTCCAAGATTGCTATCTTGGTTATTTGTATCCCTCCTTCCTCTTCTTTGCACTACATCTTCATAGTCAGATTCTTCCTCAAGAGTCCCTTCAAAAGGATTCTTAGATGCAGTAGCTTTGACATTAGATGAGTGTGAACGCCTATCCATCTCTTCATAAATCTCATCTTTCATAAGGCGCATCTTCCTTTCAAAATCACCAACAATGGCTTCCCTAAACAATTTAAATTCATTGTTCAAGTCCATTGGAGACGCCATTGAGACCTAAAAACCTGCAGAAAAATCGTTAGAAATAAACAAAAGAAAATAACAAGAATATGTGAAACACTCCCTTAGTGTTTGGCACTCGCTTCCCTCAAGTATTGGCTTTTACCCTCGAATGAGCTCACCACTAAGCCTTTTCGAAACCGAGCGATGAGGACATAGTGATCACTCATGACAATCGATTGCACGCTCATTCAAGAGGAACAAGGTTGTCAAAATACAAGTATTGAAGGAATGAGAGAAACCGCGGCACAAACCGCGGATGATGCCTCCCACGGTTTGTCATGCGGTTCACGTCCAGAGGTGTCGATTAAGTCACGAGAGAAACCGCGTCGTAAACCGCGGATACTCCATCGCGCGGTTTCTCTCGCGGTTCGTGTCCAGAAACTTTCTTCAACACAACCGCGGAACAACCCGCGGACCACTCTCCCGCGGTTTGTCGCGCGGTTTGCGTCCAGAATAATAGCGGGCTTTTACGATTTCTTTTATGTTTTTCTATTTTTAAGTTGTAAAAGCTTAGAACTTTAAGCTAGGGTCTTTTAAACATTTAAGCCTTGTTTCTAGCTATAAATAGCCTACTCTCTTGTAAGACTCATTAGTTTTTTTTGGATATTTTAAAATGAAATTTCATCTTTGAGTCCACTCAAAGAATCTTTGTGTAGGCTCTTTGATGAAGAACCAGCTCAATCAATCCCACCAAGGACCTATAGCAACCTCAACTTGTAAAGAGTAAGTGTAGAGGCCAAGAAAAATTAGCTTAGAGTGTTTTTGATCAAGAGAATAAATCAAAGAATGGATAAGAATCAAGAATTGACACAAAATAGACACCCTATTGTGTGGTATAAATGTGTAAAAATTCTTGATTTTTAATGTTCTCTTGAAAAAATAATAATATTCTTGTGCAAAAAGTAAAACTCCAACTCCAATTTCACTTTCCAAAAAGAATTAACAACTAAAACCAACAAATAACCAAATAGGAAACAAAAATCACGCCCCAAACACTCCTCCCAAGTGTGAAAACACGGACAAACAGCCTTCCTAAATGTGAAAAATCGGAATAATAACAAAAGGAAACAAGAATAAAAGGAAACTACTTGTTTTTGTGGAATAAGTTTCCAAATCCCCTTTGTAACTACTTTCCCTTTCCCAATTGGTTTCCCAAAGCCAAATAACTTTTATATAAACCAAACTAACACCTTTTAGACTCCTTTTAACACCAAAATTTTTGGAAAAATCGCACCAGAAATTCGTCCACCAAAAACACCAAAATTCAGCAACTCTTATGAAGGCAAACCCTAACCAAAACCCTAGTTGATGAACAAGACCCTTTGACCAACACTTTTTGGCTCCAAGAACTACAAGATTTGATCAAGAAGGTCCAAGAAATCAGCCAAGAACTTCAAGAAGTCAGTCCAGAAAATTTCCAGCAACTCACAAACTTCAAGAACTCAACTTACAAACCAAGAAGTGCAAGAAAATTATCAAGAAATTCTAGAAATCTACGAAGAACTTCAAGAAAGCTCAAGAATTTGTTCAAGAACCTCAAGAAATTGAACAAAAAAATTCCAGAAATTCAAGAACTCAAGAAAACTCTAAGCGAAGTTGATGTGCGCACGGTTGCGTTGCCAAGAAAGTCTTGGATTTCAGGTATGCAACTCGTTGAACTCAAGACCTCGTTTGATTCGTGAACCAAGGAACTCTTGACGTGGAGTTGTTTTGCCTTGAATCTTCCCTTGAAGATGAGCACGTCTAAGAACAACTAGAATTAGACCAAGTTAAGCGAGTTCAATCGTCTAACCTAATTAGCTCTAAAGACTTGATCAAAAACTCAAGAAAAACTCTAAGCGAAGTTGGTGGTCGCCACAAGCAAGCTTGATAAGACCAAGAGTAGTTCTTAATCGACAAAGAACCAAGAAAATTCTCACAATAGAGAAACACACAATTTTTCTGAATAATTCTTGTTAAATTCGTAACTAATAATATGGCCTATAAATAGGCTTACAAAGAACATTCTAGAGTTGTGAAAATAGACTTAACTTCTAAGACAAAACCTATACTAATGAAACTACCAAAACAAAGCATGAATTAACTAAAATAACTAAGTCTATTACAACTCAAAGACTATAAAAATCGTAACTAATAAACCCTAATGGGCTGGTGGTCCATTAAGCCCACAAAACCATCAATTGGACTTCAATTCTTCAAGCTCCCCACTCGTGTGGCCCATGAAGTTCTCATCCAATGTTTGTTCAGCCCAAATCACATTAATGAGTTGTTTAGATTGATCCTTTGAGCCCAATTGCAAAGCCTCCTCATATGAGTCCAATATGAGTCCATGCAATGCATCCTTCATTCTTCTAGTTCTTGCTCTAGTCATAGGACCATCCAAACCATTAAACACATCATTGGAGCTCCTCAAACTCGATCCATCATCCTTGGAACGTCCCTCTTGAAGGTCTCCACCTTGGGACTCATCATTCCCTCCTTCCTCGAAAGGATTCGTCCTCGAATCTACGAGTTCATATAAACTACTATTAGTAACTAAAGGATTGATAGATGAGCAATTATAACCACCAAGAATATTAAGCACATAAAAATTGGATGGTATATTACAAGAATAAACATAAGTAAAGAAAAACTCAACATTCTTTAAAGATGAAAAACTAAAGAACTCAAAAACACATATAAAAGATGCAAAGACAGATTGATGTTTAAGTATAACATACATGCTTAAATGAGTTTTATCCTTAAAAACATGCAAAAGAATGAACAAACATGAACTATTAAACAAATACCTATGAACAGACTTAAAGTAACAAGCATTAACAAGATGACCATCATGATCATAATCTAAATAAGACTCTTGAACACTAACTGAGTGAAAAGCACTAATAGAAAGGTCTTGAATATGTATGCAACACCAAATATGATTAAATTCGTAATGAAAAATAACCCTAAAAATAGAAACACCATTATTAGCTAAAACACTAAGATGCTTTGGATAGAATGCATGGACAAACATATAAGCCCTAGAACAAATAACATGACACGATAAACTATAAGATAGATGCTGCAAATCACTAGTTAAAGCTAAACATGCTAAATGTGAAACATGGTTACTAACTAAAACACTAGAATGAATTGGATAGAATGCATACAAAAACATATAAACTCTATCATGGAATAATAATTTGCAAAATAAACCACAAAAATCGCTAGAAATATGATCATAAAACACAAGAAATCCTTCAAGACAGATTGACCTAGATGAAGTTAAACAAGCTAGATGCAAGACATAATCACTTAATCTAATCAAATAACCATGCAAAACAAAATTAAAGTGTAAATTAAAAACACTAAAACAAAAAAACTTAGGCCACAAAGCGTTTATATCTAGCAAGTTCTTCATTTTAGTTGTGGCGTTTGGACTTTGTGAATCAATCCAATTAACACCATGCCACCAATCAAACATGTATTTGATCAACCAATTGATGTTGATGGCATGAGACCAAAATTTTGTCTCTAAACATCTTCTCTTCACCAAGTCATGTCTTGGGAACACTTGCATCTTCTTGCTTGGTGATAAAAATCTAGAAACTTGCAACTTAACGCCATTGAATAAGCAATTTGTAGGTGGCGTCACTTTGTCTTGAAATTGATTTCCAAGTTGCTGCAAAGGAGAAACAAAAACACTAGGAAAACAAGTGTTAGGAATGTTAGCAAAATAATCTACTTCTTTGTACATAGGCACAAGAAGTTTAGGCCTTTCAATCAAAGCACTCTTTTTCTCACTTTTGCTAGCTTCCACTTCCACTCTCTTATTTTCTTCTTCTTTCTCAGAATTTTTCCTCTCGATTTGTTCTCCCTCAAGATCTACACTATCCTCACTCTTCTCTTGCACACACTCTTCTTTTTTATCACTTTTTTCTTTTGCTTGTGTGCTCAAAGATCTTTCCCACTCTTTGCAATCTCTTGAAATTTTCTCTTTATCCTTATTTACCTCAAGTGACGGCAAAGGAATTAGCTTGATATTCCTCCCATTCCAATTGAAAGAGTAGTTATTGTTCACCTCATCATATTTGGCTTCATTCTTAAGGTGCCATGGATGCCCCAAGAGTACATGACAAGTCTCCATTGGTACCACGTCACAAAGAATCTTATCATGATACTTGTTGAGTGAAAACTCCAACTCCACTTGATTGGTTACTTCAAATTCTCCATTATCAGTCAACCTTTTGTATGGATGTGGATGTTTCAACAAAGGCAATCCTAGCTTTCCAACACACATAGTACTCACCAAAGTTAGTGCAACTAACATGATTAATGCGCGTACTACATACCTTGTTTTTCACAGTGCATCTAGTATAAAATTCAACTTGTTGCACTTGTTCACTATCTCGCAATGGTTTATCCTTCTCTTCAAAAGCATCACGATTCTTCTTTTGAATGAGAGGTGATGAAATTTGATCTTTAATTGAGAGAGTAGATTCCTCCTCAAGCACTCTTTCTTTTTGAGCAGCCACAAGTGCTTTATATCTGCTCCAAAAATCATCCCAATCATCAAGACCCTTCATGTCATCCTCCTTCTTTGAAGTATAATAATTCTTGGACAACTTTTTAGAGGATTTGGATGCAAAAGCTTTGGCATTAGATGACTGCGAATGCCTATCCATCTTTTCATAGATCTCATCTTTCATAAGGTGCATCTTTCTTTCAAAATCACCAACAATGGCTTCCCTAAACAATTTTAGTTCATTATTAATGTCCATAGAAGGTGCCATTATGTCCTAAAAACCTGCAAGAAAAATCGTTAGAAATAACAAAGAAAATAGACAAGAATATGTGAAACACTCCCTTAGTATTTGGCACTCGATTCCCTCAAGTAGATTGGCTTTTACCCTCAAATGAGCTCACAACTAAGCCTTTTTCCACTCAAAGAATCTTCTTGTAGGCTCTTTGATGAAGAACCAGCTCAATCAATCCCACCAAGGACCTATAGCAACCTCAACTTGTAAAGAGTAAGTGTAGAGGCCAAGAAAAATTAGCTTAGAGTGTTTTTGATCAAGAGAATAAATCAAAGAATGGATAAGAATCAAGAATTGACACAAATTAGACACCCTAATGTGTGGTATAAATGTGTAAAAATTCTTGATTTTTAATGTTCTCTTGAAAAATAATAATATTCTTGTGCAAAAAGTAAAACTCCAACAATCCAATTCACTTTCCAAAATGAATTCTTGAACAATTGGCAACTAAAACCAAGCACAACTAATTTGGAAACCTTAAAACACGCCCCAAGGGACCTTAACCAGCTGGAAAAACGTTCTAAATGAAGAAAAAGGAAACAAGAATCACCACTTTCCAAAAAGAATGAAGAAACCCTTGCACCTTGAGGATTTGGTTTCCTATCCTTTGCCAACTAGTTTTCCTTTACCCAATTGGTTTCCCTATGACAAATAACTTCTATATAAGCCCAACTAACACCTTTTAGACTCCTTTTAACACCAAAATTTCTGCAAAAATCGTAACAGAAATTCGTCCAAAAATAGGAACGAATTTCAGCAACCCAACATGCAAGAAACCCTAACAAAACCCTATTTTATGATGAAAACCCTTTGACCAACACTTCAAGGCTTCAAGAACTTCAAGATTTGATCAAGAAAGTCCAAGAAATCAGCCAAGAAATTCAAAAAATCAGTCCAGAAAATTCCAGCAACTCACAAACTTCAAGAACTCAACTTACAAACCAAGAAGTGCAAGAAACTTATCAAGAACTTCAAGAAACCTATCAAGAACTTCAAGAAAACTCAAGAACTTCTTCAAGAACCACAAGAAACGCAAGAACACACTTGGACAGATTTAAAGATTTCAAGAATCACACCAAGTAAGTCCAAGAATTTCAAGAACTTGTATCCAAACACCAAGAAACTTCAAGAAACTTTGAATAAATGTTTGTGCACGGTTTTTACCTTGTTGTGCACTCCTTTTTTATTCTCTTTTTCCTCCTTTTTCTTTGTGCTTTTGGCTCTTTCTTTTTGCACACGAATTTTCTGCCCTTTTTTTTTTTTCACAAACGATTTTTTTTTTCACAAACGAAATTTTTTTTTTCACACGTAAACAACACCAAGGACACAATTAAATCTCCAAGAAATCTGGTTGTATGAATTTTTATATTCAAGAAACCCTTTTTCTTGCAAATTTTTTGACACAAGAAATTCAAGAAAACATCAAAAACAGTCAAGAATCACAAAATACCACACAAGACCTAGAATTCTTGATTGAGAAGCAACCAAGAACAACTCTAAACACCTAAAGCATGAATTTTTATTCAAAGAAAACAACGAAAAAAAATAACAGAATTTTTTTTTTCAAGAAACCAAAGTAAAGACACAAGAAAACAACTTGTTGTCTAGGCTCGAAGCTCTTTGACAACGACTCAAAGAAAGAAAAACAAATAAAACACAAGTTGCTTAACCAGGCTCGAAGCTCTTTGATAAACAACAAAAAAGAAAAAAGGGATATATCCAAATTTTTCCAAAGGAAAAATTGGATTGGAAAAACCTGAAAAAAATCCAAGAAGATGGCTCTGATACCACTTGATGTGCGCACGGTTGCGTTGCCAAGAAAGTCTTGGATTTCAGGTATGCAACTCGTTGAACTCAAGACCTCGTTTGATTCGTGAACCAAGGAACCCTTGACGTGGAGTTGTTTTGCCTTGAATCTTCCCTTGAAGATGAGCACGCCTAAGAACAACTAGAATTAGACCAAGTTGAGCGAGTTCAATCGTCTAACCTAATTAGCTCTAAAGACTTGATCAAAAACTCAAGAAAAACTCTAAGCGAAGTTGGTGGTCGCCACAAGCAAGCTTGATAAGACCAAGAGTAGTTCTTAATCGACAAAGAACCAAGAAAATTCTCACAATAGAGAAAACACACAATTTTTCTGAATAATTCTTGTTAAATTCGTAACTAATAATATGGCCTATAAATAGGCTTACAAAGAACATTCTAGAGTTGTGAAAATAGACTTAACTTCTATGACAAAACCTATAGTAATGAAACTACCAAAACAAAGCATGAATTAACTAAAATAACTAAGTCTATTACAACTCAAAGACTATAAAAATCGTAACTAATAAACCCTAATGGGCTGGCGGTCCATTAAGCCCACAAAACCATCAATTGGACTTCAATTCTTCAAGCTCCCCATTCGTGTGGTCCATGAAGTCCTCATCCAATGTTTGTTCAGCCCAAATCACATTAATGAGTTATTTAGATTGATCCTTTGAGCCCAATTGTAAAGCCTCCTCATATGAGTCCAATATGAGTCCATGCAATGCATCCTTCATTCTTCTAGTTCTTGCTCTAGTTATAGGACCATCCAAACCATTAAACACATCATTGAAGCTCCTCAAACTCGATCCATCATCCTTGGAATGTCCCCCTTGAAGGTCTCCAACTTGGGACTCATCATTCAATTTTCTGCCTCTTTTTTTTTTTTTTTTTTGCATGACTCCTTTTTTTTTTTATCACAAACGATTTTTTTTTCCACGTAAATAACACCAAGGACACAATCAATCTCCAAGAAATCTGGTTGTATGAAATTTTATGCTCAAGAAACCCTTTTTCTTGCAAATTTTTTTACACAAGAAATTCAAGAAAACACCAAAAACAGTCAAGAATCACAAAATACCACACAAGACCTAGAATTCTTGATTGAGAAGCAACCAAGAACAACTCTAAACACCTAAAGCACGAATTTTAATCAAAGAAAACAACGAGAAAAATTGCAGAATTTTTTTGGACGAAAATTGAAAGAAAGCTAGACATGAAACACAAATTATTATGACTAGGCTCGAAGCTCTTTGCCACAATAACACACAAGAACACAAAGACACAATAAGAAGAGATATATCCGAATTTTTCAAGAGAAAAATTGGATTGGAAAAACCTGAAACAAATCCAAGAAGATGGCTCTGATACCACTTGATGTGCGCACGGTTGCGTTGCCAAGAAAGTCTTGGATTTCAGGTATGCAACTCGTTGAACTCAAGACCTCGTTTGATTCGTGAACCAAGGAACCCTTGACGTGGAGTTGTTTTGCCTTGAATCTTCCCTTGAAGATGAACACGCCTAAGAACAACTAGACTAGACCAAGTTGAGCGAGTTCAATCATCTAACCTAATTAACCCTAAGACTTGATCAAAAACACAAGAAAAACTCTAAGCG
The DNA here is from genome assembly GCA_024721245.1 of Mitragyna speciosa. NCBI lineage: Eukaryota > Viridiplantae > Streptophyta > Magnoliopsida > Gentianales > Rubiaceae > Mitragyna > Mitragyna speciosa. Next base: position 16,093,713 of record CM045560.1, on the reverse strand, counting down.
AAGTTGGTGGTCGCCACAAGCAAACTTGATAAGACCAAGAGTAGTTCTTAATCAACAAAGAACCAAGAAAATTCTCAAAGAGAACACACAATATTTCTGAAAATTCTGATAAAATTCGTAACTAATAATATGGCCTATAAATAGGCTTACAAAGAACATTCTAGAGTTGTGGAAATAGCTTAACTTCTAAGACAAAACCTATACTAATGAAACTACCAAAACAAAGCATGAATTAACTAAAATAACTAAGTCTATTACAACTTAAAGACCCTAAAAATCGTAGCTAATAAACCCTAATGGGCTGGCGGTCCATTAAGCCCACAAAACCATCAATTGGACTTTAATTCTTCAAGCTCCCCACTCGTGTGGCCCATGAGGTCCTCATCCAATGTTTGTTCAGCCCAAATCACATTAATGAGTTGTTTAGATTGCTCCTTTGAGCCCAATTGCAAAGCCTCCTCATATGAGTCCAATATGAGTCCATGCAAAACATCCTTCATTCTTCTAGTTCTTGCTCTAGTCATTGGACCATCCAAACCTTTAAGCACATCATTAGAGCTCCTCAAACTCGATCCATTATCCTTGGAACGTCCCCCTTGAAGGTCTCCAACTTGGGACTCATCAGTTCTTGGTGGAAGATGATCCATATGGTTGTTGGTTGAAGATTATGCACGAATTTGGACTTAATGGCAAGCTTAAAATTCACTTTGTTTACGCTAGCACATTGGGCCAAGGAGTGGAGCATTGGTTGTAGATTTAGTTCATCTACAAAGAAGGCCCAAAAGGAGTTGCTAAGTTGTCCAAAACTATCTTACAAGGGGCTAGTTACTTGGACTTGCTTGGAGGGCCCTTGAAGTTACTAAATGGAGGCCCAATGGATCTTATGGAGGGATGTCCAGCCCATGGTCTGATTTTGGATGAATTTCCAATAATTTTTGTAGTTAATTATGTTTTTGTTAAGTTTCCTAAGTCTTACAAGTTGTAACTTTTAGTTAGTTACCCAATTGTGATAGGTTACAACTAGTTTTAGTAGTTTACTTTATTTTAAGCTTCTAGACTTTTCTTTGTAAGCCTATAAATAGGCATGTCACTGTTCATACGATTTTTGAACAAGAATTATTCAGAAAAATTGTGTGTTTTCTCTGTTGTGAGAATTTTCTTAGTTCTTTGTCGATTAAGAACTACTTTTGGTCTTATCAAGCTTGCTTGTGGCGACCACCAACTTTGCTTAGAGTTTTTCTTGTGGTTTTTATCAAGTCTTAGAGTTAATTAGGTTAGACGATTGAACTTGCTCAACTTGGTCTACTCTAGTTGTTCTTAGGCGTGTTTCATCTTCTCAAGGGAGATTCAAGGCAAAACAACTCCATGTCAAGGGTTCCTTGGTTCACGAATCAAACGAGGTCTTGAGTTCAACGAGTTGCATACCTGAAATCCAAGACTTTCTTGGCCGCAACCGTGCGCACATTAGTTGGTATCATAGCCATTTTCTTGGATTTTTTTTCAGGTTTTTCCAATCCAATTTTTCCTTTAGAAAAATTCGGATATGTTCCTTTTTTCTTTTTTGTTGTTTATTAAAGAGCTTCGAGCGTAGTGAAGAAACTTGTGTTTTATTTGTTTTTCTTTCTTTGAGTCATTGTCAAAGAGCTTCGAGCCTGGACAACAAGTTGTTTTCTTGTGTCTTGTTACTTTTGTTTCTTGAAAAAAAAAATTCTGCAATAAATTTTTAGTTGTTTTCTTTATTGAAATCGTGCTTAGGGTTTATTAGAGTTGTTCTTGATTGCTTCTCAATCCAAAATTCTAGGTCTTGTGTGGTATTTTGTGATTCTTGACTATTTTTGGTGTTTTCTTGAATTTCTTGTGTCAAAAAATTTGCAAGAAAAAGGGTTTCTTGAACATAAAACTTCATACGACCAAATTTCTTGGAGATTTAGTTGTGTTTCTTGTGTCTTTTTCGTGTCAAAAAAAATTCGTGTGCAAAAAAAAAAAGTAAAGAAAAAGTCGTGCGAGAAGAAAAGAAAGAAAAAGACAAAGCACAAAAGAAAAAGCAAGGAAGGGGAGTAAAAAGGAGTGCACATCAAAGCAAAAACCGTGCACAAAATCTTTATTCAATAATTTCTTGAAGTTTCTTGATGTTTAGATACAAGTTCTTGAAGTTCTTGAACTAACTTTGCTAGTTTTTTAAATTTGCACCAACTTGTTTTTGAGTTCTTGAAGTTTGTGTGTTGCTGGAAATATCTTGACTGATTTCTTGAAGTTCTTGGCTGATTTCTTGAACTTTCTTGATCAAATCTTGAAGTTCTTGAAGCCTTAAAGTGATACGCGCGGACGTACGTGAAATTGCTTGAAAGACCAAGTATGAATTTTGAACCTTTCCCCTTGGATGAACTAGACTCTAGAATCAGCACCAAAGCCTTGAACACGCAAGATGAACAACTTGAAAATTCAAGGAAGCTTTGAACCTCCTTATGGAACGAACAAGAACTCAAGGAATCAGCACCTAGAACGCTTGATCAAACCAATAAGGCAACTCTAAGCTAGGGTTTTTGAACTTGGAATCACTCTACAAGTTGAGTGGTTGTTCTTAATCATCAAAGAACGAAAGAAGCACTCAATTTGAGAACTCACAATAATAATATTCATAAAATCTGATCCAAAAAAATCGTATGAATAGTA
>CM045560.1:16063609-16090940 GCA_024721245.1 Mitragyna speciosa | reverse complement strand
GGCTTGCCCTTTACCCTCTACCCTTGCTTGGTTGTTCACGGGCTTTGGAGAGGGAGTAGAAGAAGTGGCCCGTTCCTCTCTCTTTGGTTGAGTTGGCCTAACATAGGTAGATTGGAAATTGGAATTAGATCTTCCTTGGCCCCTCTTCTTGATTCTTTTCTCAATCTTTCCGGCTTTGTCTACCATCTCTTCCATATCCATGTAGTGTTGTAGCTCCAATAATTCGGCTATCTCGGCCCTCAATCCATTCAAGAACCTAGCCATAGTAGCCTCAAGATCCTCTGCTATATCGGCACGGAGCATTAACATCTCCATTTCCTTGTAATAATCTTCAACGCTTCGATTACCTTGAGTTAAGGTTTGTAACCTTTGACACAAGTCTCGGTGGTAGTAGGTAGGAACAAAACGTTTCCTCATAGCCGTTTTTAATTCTTCCCAAGTGCGGATTGGTGGCTCTCTGTGCCTCCTCCTACCCGTAGCCAATTGATCCCACCACACAATTGCATAATCGGTAAAATCAATGACGGCCAGTTTTACCTTTTGCTCTTCGGAATAGGAATTGCAATCAAAGATCATCTCTATTTTCTTCTCCCACTCGAGGTATGCTTCGGGATCGGACTTGCCTTGAAAGGTGGGAATCTTCATTTTGATCCCCCTAATGGCGTCTCCTCCTTGATCATTGTCACGCCTCCCACGTCTAGGCCTCCTCACGAGTTCCTCTTCCTCATAGTGATATTCATCCGACTCATACCTTGGAGTCCCACTTCGCCTATTTCGGGGTTGGCTTTGGGAAGTATCCAAGTGGTCAAGGCGTTCATGAAGGGGTTCTAAGGCGCGATCCAACATGCCTTGGAACTCGGCTCTCATCGCCTCAGTCAAGAGTCGAACATCAATTGGTTGAGGAGTTCCACCTTCCCTAGACATTTTTTTTTCTTTTTTTTTTTTAAACAACCTGCAAGAAAAATGTTAGTAGTAAAAGAAGACCTCACCCACTCGTTCTCACTAGATGTTCCCTCACTCTCGTGTATCACTCAATCACTTTAATGCACTCACCGCTCCTCAATTGGCCTCCGTATGCCTCCCTTTGAAGAGTTAGGATTCCTCCAAAGGTACTCAAACACTCACCAATTTAGAATCACCCAAGTGTGGCAAGAGGTTGGAATAGAATACAAAGAAGCTAGACTCAATCTGGAAGTTCAAATAGAAGCAAAAGAATAATGATGGATAAACTGGAATTTTACCAAACACAAAGAGGACAATAAGAAGACACAAGAATTTGATTCAAGAAAGGATTAATTAAGACCCTAACCCCCAATATGATGATACTTGAATGAAATTTTGCTGGGTCAAAGGATTATAATCCACTTTCTTCCTCCTTTTTTTTTTTTTTTAAATGCACGACTTTTGCAATGAAAGTGCACGACTTTTCCTTTCAACACCAAATTAACAAGAAAACCCAACAAAACTCCAAGAAACAAGAAGAGTAGAATCCGGTTCAATTAAACGTTCGTACGTGGCGTTGTGATCTGTCCAACGATCTGGATGTTTCACCAGGTCTATTCGGATGCACAAGGACAGTATTCCAGCCAAATATACTTTAGTTTAATTGGTTTAGTTCGTGTGCTCGGCTTTTACTCCCTTTAAGCACGCCTTTTTTTTTTAAACAAATCCCGGAAAACGTACAACCAAACACCACAAAACTAGACAAATTAAGTAAAAATTCACCGGATGAACAGTGACCGCGATGAACAGTGGCGGCGAACAGTACTTGCTACAGTACCGGAACAGTGATTTTTTTTTTTTTAATTCAAAGGAACAAAAACCAGCACAAAAGAAAGACTAATACGCAATCCTTTTGGATTTTTTTTTTTTGGACTAAAGAACAAAGAAAGCAAGAACAAAAAAGAAAACCCTGATAGGAACTTTTCCAAGAACTCAAAGAAACAAGAAAAACACAAGATTAAAAGGATATAACCTGGGTAAAGGCACTAGCTCTGATACCAAATGATACGAACGGCGATCTAGCCAATACCCAAGTTTGGATAATGAAAGACTCGACCCCTCTAACCCTCGGGATGGCGAACCTTGATACGATCTCGACCCACGATCCAACGAGTTAGCGAACCAAGTTTGAAGGTAGATGGCGCCACAAGCCAAGGTGATTACTTGGATTGATAAGCCTAGAACACCCAGAGAATTCCTAAGGTATTCAAAGAAAAGCTTTCAAGAAGCCAAGAGGGAAAACCCTTAATTTTTAACGTGATGTCTAATACCCTCCTCTTACAATAGAGTGTCTATTAATAGCTAAAAGAAACAAGGCTTAATTGCCTTAAAGCCCTTACATTAGGTCCTAGGCTATTACAACTTGAAAAACAGGAAAAAAACATAAAACCTCGTAAAAGCCCGTATTATTCCGGAAGTGAACCGCGCGACAAACCGTGGGAGGATGATCCGCGGGTTTCTTCCGCGGTTGTGTTGAAGAGAGTTTCTGGACACGAACCGCGGGAGAAACCGCGCGATGGAGTATCCGCGGTTTATGACGCGGTTTCTCTCGTGACTTGATCAACACTTCTGGACACGAACCGCGGGAGAAACCGCGCGATGGAGTATCCGCGGTTTATGACGCGGTTTCTCTCGTGAATTGATCAACGCTTCTGGACGTGAACCGCGTGTGGACCCGCGGGAAGGTCATCCGCGGTTGGATCCGCGGTTTCTCTCCTGTCACCTACACTTGTATTTTGGTTGCCTCGTTCCACTTGAATGAATGTGCATCCCTTTGTTCCTTCCTTGGACACTTCGTCAATGGTCTTTGAGGCACCCACTTGTTCTTGGATTGCACGAATGAATACTTGTAGCGCGTTCTGGAATTCCTTAGCCCGTGCTCTTGTCACTGGTCCACTAGGCACCCTAACTCCGCCATTTTGATCGTCATGAGTGATCAACATGTCCTCATCAGCATGCTTCCAAGGTGCTGGTTTGGTTGGACTTGTTGGAAGGCCTTTTAAGTTGCAAGATAAAGGCCCAAGTGAGCTTAAAGAGGATGTCCAGCCCATGAGGAGTTCTTACACGAATTTCTTATTTATTTTTCTGCTTAAATTCGTTTTTAATAGTTTCCTAAGTCTTTACAAGTTGTAACTTTAGTTAGTTGCTTAATTGTGATGGGTTACAACTAGTTTTAGTAGTTACTTACAATTTTAAGTTCTAGAATCATCCTTGTAAGCCTATAAAAGGCTATGACACTATTCATACGATTTTGATCAGATTTTTATGAATATTATTATTGTGAGTTCTCAAATTGAGAGTTTCTTTAGTTCTTTGCTGATTAAGAACTACCCCCGATCTTGTCGAGTGATTCCAAGATCAAAACCCTAACTTAGAGTTTCTTTCTTGTTTGATTAAGTCCTTTAGAGCAATTAGGTAGGCATATTGAACTCGCTCAAATTGGTCCTACTTGAGCACTTTGAAGGGTCGAAATCCTCCAAGGGAAAATTCGAAGCTTCACTTGGATCTTCAAGCAACTCCACGTTCCTCCGCGCGTATCAGCTGGTCACTTGGACTTGCTTGGAGGGCCCTTGAAGTTGCTCAATGGAGGCCCAATGGATCTTATGGAGGTATGCCCAGCCCATGATCAAGCCTTGGACGAATTTTTATGTTTTTGTTAAGTTTTCTAAGTCTTACAAGTTGGAACTTTTAGTTAATTACCTAATTATGATAGGTTACAACTAGTTTTAGTAGTTTACTTTATTTTAAGCTTCTAGACTTTTCTTTCTAAGCCTATAAATAGGCATGTTACTGTTCATACGATTTTGAACAAGAATTATTCAGAAAAATTGTGTGTTTTCTCTATTGTGAGAATTTTCTTGGTTCTTTGTCGATTAAGAACTACTCTTGGTCTTATCAAGCTTGCTTGTGGTGACCACCAATTTCGCTTAGAGTTTTTCTTGTGTTTTTTATCAAGTCTTAGGTAACTTAGGTTAAACGATTGAACTCGCTCAACTTGGTTTAATCTAGCTTGTCTTAGGCGTGTTCATCTTCTTTAAGGGAGATTCAAGGCAAAACAACTCCACGTCAAGGGTTCCTTGGTTCACGAATCAAACGAGGTCTTGAGTTCAACGAGTTGCATACCTGAAATCCAAGACTTTCTTGGCAACGCAACCGTGAGCACATCATTTTTGGCGTCGTTGCTGGGGATTCGACAATATTAGGAAAACTTGCATTTAATTACTCTAGCCATTATTTACTTTTTAGTATTTTTCTTTCTTTCATTTAAGTTTTTCTTTATTTGATTTGTCTTTATGGCACTTCTTCGCAAGATTCCATTTTTCATGTGATACGTGCATGGTAGCACCCATTTTAAACTTGGAACCTTCATCAATGATACTTGTCAATCTGTGTGATTTGATTGATTCTACAAGGGGTCTTGTGTTTTCAACCATTCTTGAGTTTGGAGAATCCGTGGACCAATCGAGAAAATTGGACTTGAAGATTGAGTTTTGGTTTTGGATTAAACATGCATTCAAAAAAAAGCCAAAAAAAATAGCATATGGTCCAAAGATGATGCACACAAGTTGGCTAGGTTTGATGGACCCAAGTTGAAGGCCTTAAAAATGCAAGATTGAAGCCCAATAGAGTCCAAGGAGGAATGACCCAGCCCATTTATTATATTATGGCGAATTTCTTTTTATTTTTTTAGAAGTTTAGCTTTTATTCAGTTTCCTAAGTAGTTTACAAGTTGTAATCCTTAAGTAATTACCTATTGTGTTAGGATACAACTTAAGTTAACTTTCTAAACTATTCTAGCATATTTTTAGGTTATTTTATAAGCCTATTTATAGGCCAAAACACTGTTACGAATTTTATAAGCTTTGATGATTAATAAATTTGTGAGTTCTCAAATTGAGTGCTTCTTTTGTTCTTTGCTGATTAAGAACAACCCCCGAACTTGTAGAGTGATTCCAAGTTCAAAAACCCTAGCTTAGAGTTGCCTTATTGGTTTGATCAAGCGTTCTAGGTGCTGATTCCTCGAGTTCTTGTTCGTTCCATAAGGAGGTTCAAAGCTTCCTTGAACTTTCGAGTTGTTCATCTTGTGTGGTCAAGGCTTTGGTACTGATTCTAGAGTCTAGTTTATCCAAGGGGAAAGGTTCAAAATTCATACTTGGTATTTCAAGCAATTCCACGTACGTCCGCGCGTATCAATTGGTATCAGATGAAAACCGGAATGCTCACCTTGCCAACTTCTTGGAGATATGTGACACTTTCAAAATCAATGTGGCAACAGATGATGCTATTAGGTTGAGGTTATTCTCATTCTCCTTGAGGAATAGAGCCAAACAATGGCTAAGCTCTTTACCCCGAGGCTCAATCACCATTTGGGATCAAATGGCAGAGAAGTTCTTAGCAAAGTACTTTCTTCCAGCCAAGACTGCAAAAATGAGGAATGATATATCTTTTTTTGCTCAAATTGAAGCTGAGACCTTGTATGACACTTGGGAAGATTCAAGGAATTATTGAGGAAGTATCCCCACCATGGATTGCTCACATGGATGCAAGTACAAACATTCTACAATGGGCTCAATCCATCTACAAGGCAAATGATTGATGCGACTGTAGGTGGTACTTTGAATAGCAAAACGCTGGAGGCAGCTTAAGAGCTTATTGAAGAAATGGCCATGAATAGATATCAATGGCAGGTTGCTCATTTTAGGCCAAGTAAACCAGCGGAAGTTTATGATGTGGACGCAGTCACGGCATTAGCAGTCCAGGTTAAGGCTTTGAACAAAAAGATTGATGGCATATCGATGAGTCAAAGACCATTGCACGTGATCTAATGTGACCTATGTGGAGGTGAACATTATACCAGGAGTGTCGAGCAATTAATGTAATGCAACAACTGGATGAGCAATGTCATTTCATGGGCAACAGTCAAAGGCAACAAAACAACCCGTACAGCAACACTTACAATCCGAGTTGGAGGAATCACCCAAACTTCTCTTGGAGAAATCAAGGGCAACAAAGATAACAACTACCACCAGGATATCAACCTCAACCTCAATATGAGAAGAAATTAAACCTTGAGAAATTGATAACCAAGTACATCAACACATCTGAAAATAGGATGCAAAGCATGGAGACCTCTCTAAGGAATCAACAGGCATCCATCCATAATTTGGAGAATCAAATTGGGCAAATAGTAAAGTTGATGTTTGAAAGACCTCAAGGGGCCCTTCCGAGCAACACCGAGGCCAATCTAAGAGAACAAGCAAAAGCAATCACTTCAAGGAGTGGCAAGGAAGTGAAAAAGGAGGAACCAAAGAAGGCTAAGGAATTACCGGTTAAGAAAAAGAGAGATGAAGAAGAACAAGGGGAGAGACAAAACAATGAGGACAAGAAGACGAATTTGGAATCCATGAAGAAGGTGGTAAAGGAGTACAAACCCCCTATCCCCTATCCTAGCCGATTTCAGAAGGACCGTCAGGTAGGGGTGTTCATGGACCGGGTACCCGGTCCATGAACAAAAATTTTGAACCGAATCGGTCTTACCGGTTCTGCAGAATTTCAAACCGTAAACCGATCCACACATAGCGGGTACCCGACCTTCCGGTTACTTGCAAAACCGGTTCGATAGACCGGTTACCCGACCTGGTCCATCATAATTTTTTAATATTTTTAAAATAAAAAATAAAAGGAGAAAAATCGTAAACCATTATTAAATTACTAGTAACACAAGTATCAATGATTTTAAAGTTAAATTACATCATAAAACTATAATTTTCAAAGTAACGAAAAAATAAAAAACTAAATAAACATATAGATACTTAGTTTTTTAAACTTCATTATCACATTTCAATTAGCTATAAAAATAAAAAAAATACTTAATAACTAGTCAAATGAACATCCAAATAATAAAATAAATAGTCAAATGTTCATCAATCAAGAATGAAATAGAAGCACAAATTAGTAGTAACAATAAAATAAATCAAAAACTAAAACAATGCATTAGTAAAATAATACAACATACCAAAATGACAAAACTACCCCTTACTATGGATCGGGTCGAGTACCCGCCGGTTTTAGTTAATTCATGCTTTGTTTTGGTAGTTTTATTAGTATAGGTTTTGTCTTAGAAGTTAAGTCTATTTTCACAACTCTAGAATGTTCTTTGTAAGCCTATTTATAGGCCATATTATTAGTTACGAATTTAATCAGAATTTTCAGAAATATTGTGTGTTCTCTTTGAGAATTTTCTTGGTTCTTTGTCGATTAAGAACTACTCTTGGTCTTATCAAGCTTGCTTGTGGCGACCACCAACTTCGCTTAGAGTTTTTCTTGTGTTTTTGATCAAGTCTTTAGAGCTAATTAGGTTAGACGATTGAACTCGCTCAACTTGGTCTAGTCTAGTTGTTCCATAGGCGTGCTCATCTTCAAGGGAAGATTCAAGGCAAAACAACTCCACGTCAAGGGTTCCTTGGTTCACGAATCAAACGAGGTCTTGAGTTCAACGAGTTGCATACCTGAAATCCAAGACTTTCTTGGCAACGCAACCGTGTGCACATCAAAATACCTCCATTCCAAGGAAGGCTTGATCCAGAGGCATACTTAGAGTGGGAACGCAAGGTTGAACATGTGTTCAATTGCCATAACTATTCAGAAGAAAAGAAAGTGCAATTAGCTGCAGTTGAGTTCACGGCTTATGCTAGCATTTGGTGGGACAAACTTGTGAAGGAGAGAAGAAGATGTGAAGAGGAACCTGTACGTACATGGCGTGAGATGAAGAATATCATGAAGAAAAGATTTGTTCCTAGCTATTATGTGAGAGACCTCCATCATAGGATTCAAACTTTGAAGTAAGGTTCAATGTCTGTGGATGAGTATTACAAGGAGATGGAGATACTTCTCATTCGAGCTGATGTTAAGGAAGAGGAGGAGGCATTAATGGCTCGTTTTATTGCAGGTCTTAATGTGGAAATTGCTGAAAGGGTGGAACTTCAACACTACATTAACATTCCTGACTTGGTGGACCTAGCCATCAAGGTTGAGAGACAATTGAAAAGTAGGCGTTCAAGGGGGTTTTCTACTACCCAAAACCGTACTACTTGGAGGGTTGAGCAGCCACGTAGGAGTACGAGGGAGCTTGAACAAGTATGCCATCCTCCAAACCGTGTTCAAGCGTCTAAGCTCGATTCAACTACAAAGCCGGATGCCAAGGGTAAACTGGTTGAGAAACCTAGGCAAAGGGAGGTTCGTTGCTTCAAGTGTCAAGGTTATGGACACATTGCTGCAACTTGTCCAAACAAACGTGCTATGATGATTAGTGATGATGGTGAGATAGCAAGCATTGCATCTAGTGAAGATGATGAGGAGATGCCTCCATTGGAGGGAGGTTCTGAAGATGAGGGTGACTTGTTTGGTGGTGATCAAGGCGAAATCCTGGTCACAAGGCGTGCCCTTAGCATTGCACCTAAGGAGGATGACTTGGACATACAAAGAGAGCATATTTTCCACACTAGGTGTACTGTGCAAAACAAGGTATGTAGCATGATTATAGATAGTAGTTCTTGCACTAATGTTGCTTCTACTTTGTTTGTAGATAAATTGGGTCTAGAGACAAGAAGACATCCTAAGCCATACAAGTTACAATGGTTGGCTGAGGTTGGAGACATGAAGGTTACCAAACAAGTAATGGTGCCATTCTCTATTAGTAAGTACAAGGATGAAGTGTGGTGTGATGTGATTCCCATGCAAGCATGCCACATCCTACTTGGACGTCCTTGGCAATTTGATAGAAGAGTGACATATGATGGCTTCAAGAATAGGTACTCATTCATGTGGAACAACCGCAAAATCACTTTGGATTCCATCAAACCTTCTGAAGCTCATGCGGATCAAGTGAGAATAGCAAAGGAATTCAAGGTGAGGGAAGAGCAACAAGCTGGCCGAAATGAGCATAATGAGGGGTCACGAGTTGGGCAAAATAAGGAGTCAAGTGGTGGATTCAAGGCTGGAAAGAAGGCAATTCGTGATTTGAAGAAGGAAGAGAAAAGGAAGGTTAATGCTTTTGCAACCAAAAGTGAGATCATTTCAGCTTTGAAAGCTAAGGAACAACTTTTAATTATTTTATATAAAGATGTGTTTCTTTCTTCTATTGAGCTTAATGAACTTAACCCTTCCTTGCCAAGTGTTGTGGTGTCTCTTTTGCAGGATTTTGAAGACTTATTTCCTGAAGATATACCACAAGGATTGCCACCTTTGCGAGGGATTGAGCACCAAATCGATTTCATACCTGGTGCTAGCATACCCAACCGTCCCGCCTATAGAGCAAACCCAGAGAAGACAAAAGAAATACAAAGACAAGTAGATGAGTTGGTGGAAAAGGGGTTTGTGCGAGAAAGTATGTCGCCATGTGTTGTTCCCGTGATTTTAGTACCCAAGAAAGATGGAACATGGCGCATGTGTGTTGACTGTAGGGCCATCAATAAAATAACGGTAAAGTATCGTCATCCTATTCCTAGGTTAGACGATATGCTTGATGAGTTGCATGGTTCTACTATTTTCTCTAAAATTGATCTTAAAAGTGGTTATCATCAAATTAGAATGCAAGTAGGTGATGAATGGAAGACTGCCTTTAAAACCAAATATGGATTGTATGAATGGTTAGTTATGCCTTTTGGTTTAACTAATGCACCTAGTACATTCATGAGACTCATGAACTATGTGTTTAGGGCTTTTATTGGTAAATTCTTGGTGGTCTATTTTTATGATATTCTGGTCTATAGTAAATCACTTGAAGATCATGTTGAACACTTGTATTAAGTTTGTGTGTACTTCGTGAACATCATCTTTATGCTAATTTCAAAAAGTGTTCATTTTGCATGGAAAGCATTATATTTCTTGGATTCATTGTTAGTGCTAATGGCATTCATGTTGATGAATCTAAGGTGCAAGCCATACGTGATTGGCCGACACCTAAAAGTGTTAATGATGTACGATCTTTCCATGGCTTAGCAAGTTTTTATAGGAGGTTTGTACGTAATTTTTCTACCATTGCTGCACCCCTAAATGAACTTGTTAAGAAAAATATGATTTTTAAGTGGGAAAGCAAACACCAAGAGGCGTTTGATATGTTAAAAGAAAAGTTAACTAATGCACCTCTATTGTGTTTGCCTGATTTTGATAAATTGTTTGAGGTTGAATGTGATGCTTCTGGAGTGGGTATAGGTGCTGTTCTTATGCAGGAGTCTAAACCCATAGCATACTTTAGTGAGAAGTTGAATGGTGCAACCTTAAACTACCCCACTTATGATAAGGAGCTCTATACCCTAGTTCGAACTCTTCAAACATGGCAACACTATCTTCTTCCTAAAGAGTTTGTGATTCACTCTGACCATGAGAGCTTGAAGTTCTTGAAGTCTCAAAGCAAGCTCAACAAGAGACATGCAAGATGGTTAGAGTTCATAGAGTCTTTTCCCTACACCATCAAGTACAAGCAAGGTAAGGAAAATGTGGTTGCTGATGCATTGTCAAGAAGGTATTCTCTTATCACTACTCTTCAAACTAAATTGCTTGGATTTGATTTCATTAAAGATTTGTATGAGCATGACAAGGATTTTTCGAAATTGTGGGTTCAATGTGAAAAATGTGCTCATTCAAATTTCTTTCGGCATGATGGTTTCTTGTTTAAGGGTACTAAGTTATGCATGCCTAATTGTTCTTTGCGTGAGTTGCTGGTTAGAGAGTCTCATGGGGGTGGTCTTATAGGACACTTTGGTGTTAAAAAGACTTTGCATGTTTTGCATGAACACTTCTTTTGGCCAGGTATGCGTTCTGATGTTGAGTCCTTTTGTGCTAAGTGTCTAACTTGCAAACAAGCAAAATCTCATGTGAAACCCCATGGCTTGTATTCACCATTACCGGTGCCTTCTCAACCTTGGGTAGACATCTCCATGGATTTTGTTTTGGGTCTACCAAGGGCACAAAGTGGTAAGGATAGCATCTTTGTTGTTGTGGATAGATTTAGTAAGATGGCACACTTTATTGCATGTTCTAAGACTAATGATGCCACTTACATATCTGACTTGTTCTTTAAAGAAGTTGTGAGGTTGCATGGTTTACCACGTTCAATTGTCAATGATAGAGATGTCAAGTTTTTAAGTCATTTTTGGCGCACTTTGTGGAGTAAACTTGGTACTAAGTTGTTGTTTTCTACTGTTGCACACCACAAACTGATGGTCAAACTGAGGTCGTTAATAGGACACTTTCTACACTTTTGCGTGCAATCATTCAAAGGAATTTAAAGAATTGGGAAAGATGCTTGCCCCACATTGAGTTTGCATATAATAGAACTGTTCATTCTACTACGTCTTATTCACCTTTTGAAATTGTTTATGGTTTTAATCCCTTAACTCCTTTGGATATTTTACCTTTGCCCACTAATGAAGTTTCTGATCTTGAAGGTAAAAAGAAAGCTAAATTTGTTAGGGATCTCCATGCCAAGGTGCGAGAAAACATTGAGAAAAAGAATGAACACTTTGCCAAAATTGCAAACAAAGGCCGAGTAAAGATGGTATTCGAACCTGGTGATTGGGTGTGGGTACATTTGAGAAAGGAGAGATTTCCACAACAACGGAAATCTAAGCTTCATCTAAGGGGGGACGGACCTTTTCAAATTCTTGATAGGATCGGAGATAATGCATACAAAGTGGACTTACCTAGTAAATATGGAAATTTTAGTGCTACTTTTAATGTGTCTGATTTATCTTTGTATGGTGTAGGTAATTCGAGGACGAATCCTTTCGAGGAAGTAGGACCAATTTGAGCGAGTTCAATATGCCTATCTAATAGCTCTAAAGGACTTAATCAAACAAGAAAGAAACTCTAAACTAGGGTTTTGATCTTGGAATCACTCGACAAGATCGGGGGTAGTTCTTAATCAGCAAAGAACCAAAGAAACTCTCAATTTGAGAACTCTCAATAATAATATTCATAAAATCTTATTAAAATCGTATGAATAGTGTCATAGCCTTTTATAGGCTTACAAGGATGATTCTAGAACTTAAAATTGTAAGTAACTACTAAAACTAGTTGTAACCCATCACAATTAAGCAACTAACTAAAGTTACAACTTGTAAAGACTTAGGAAACTATTAAAAACGAATTTAAGCAGAAAAATAAATAAGAAATTCGTGTAAGAATTCCTCATGGGCTGGACGTCCTCTTTAAGCTCACTTGGGCCTTCATCTTGCAACTTAAAAGGCCTTCCAACAAGTCCAACCAAACCAGCACCTTGGAAGCATGCTATGGACCACTTAAACACTTCAATTGGACATTCTTTGAATGTAGATTTAATCCATAACCAGTGCATAAATTCTTGACCCAATGAATACACTTGAGTAGCTTGATCAACAAGTCCATTAACAAGCCTAAAGTCATGAACTACCCCTAAGCAGCAACAAAGCTTGAATGTTTCCACCATGATCAACCACCATTCAAGCTCATCTTGAACTAAACAAGTTGTTCCATGAGAATGTCCAAGCATCAAGATTGTGAGCACTCCTAGGATCACATCAATCCCTCCTCCCTCGAAAAGATTCGTCCTCGAATCTGCGAGGTCAAATAAACTAACATAAGTAACTAAAGGATTGATAGAAAAACATGCACCATTAGTAGACATACACGACACACGAAATAGATTATGTAGCTCAATGTAAGTAAAAACATAAGTAGAGATTAATTCCATGTCCTCAAAAATTAAAACAATATATAACTCAAAATTATAACTTAAAGATGCAAGAACAAATTCTAGCCTAAGAAGAATAAACATATCTAGATGAAGACTATCTTTAAAAACATGCAAAAGAATTAACAAATATGAATGATACACAAATAAATCACAATTTGAATAACCTAAATGACCATGAATGGACTTAAAATAACATGCATTAACAAGATAAAAATCATAATTAAATAAAGACATATGGATACTAGAATGATGCGGCAAAAGCACATGAATGTCATCACAAGCTATAACAATAGAACATTTTGCAAGAATGAACACATAGCAAAAATGACTTTTAGAAGTTAAACTCTTAAGATAAACAAACTGAAAACCATTAGTATAACTCCCTAAAAATCGTTTAGAAGATCTAAAATAACACAAAACATAATGACAAACACAAGAGTTATCAATATGATCATAAAACACAAGAAATCCTTTAAGACAGATTGACCTAGATGAAGTTAAACAAACTAGATGCAAGACATAATCACTTAGACCAATGGAATAAACATGCAAAACTAAATTAAGATGCAAATTAAAATAATTAGAACTAAAAGAACATAAAAACTTATGCCACAATCCAGTAGAATCCAGCAAGTTCTTCAGTTTAGTTGTGGCGTTTGGACTTTGTGAATCAATCCAATTGACACCATGCCACCAATCAAACATATATTTCATCAACCAGTTGGTATTGATTGAATGAGACCAGATTTTTGTCTTAAAACATCTCTTCTTCACCAAATCATGCTTTTGAATCACTTGCATCTCCTTGTTTGATGATGATAATGCTCCATCAATTTGCAACTTTACACCATTGAATGAACAACTTACTGATGGCATCTCTTTATCTTGAAATTGACTTCCAAGTTGCTGCAAAGGAGAAACAAAAACACTAGGAAAACAAGCGTCAGGAATGTTAGCAAAATAATCTATTTCTTTGTACATAGGTACAAGAAGTTTAGGCCTTTCAATCAAAGCACTCTTTTTCTCACTTTTGCTAGCTTTCACTTCCACTCTCTTATTTTCCTCTTCTTTTTCAGAATTGTTCCTCTCAATTTGTTCTCCCTCAAGACCTATACTATCCTCATTCTTCTCTTGCACACACTCTTCTTTTGGATTATCCTCATTTTCTTCTTCGAGTGCATTCTTTAGTTTTGCTTCCAAGAGTGATGTTTCAACCTTTGTTGTTTCCAAGGATGCTTTACGATCAACTTCACATGGTGGAGTGGTAGCCTCACACATCTCCTTAGGCCATAAAGTTGATGGTTTATCCTTCTCTTCAAAAGCAACGTGATTCCTCCTTTGGATGTGAGGTGATGACCCTTGATCCTCAATTGATGGAGTAGAATCCTTCTCACCCACTTTTTCTTTTTGTGCAGCTACAAGTGCTTCATATTCTCTCATAACACTAGACTTAAACTCCTCCATATCCCAATTAAAAATATCATTGATGCGCTTCCTGAAATCCTCTTTCTTTGAAGTATGATAATTCTTGGACAGCCTTTTAGAGGATTTTGATGCCACATTGTGATCAAATTGATTTGTTCTTTTGGGAACAAAAGCTAACCATGACATGTTTAAACCTACACAAAAAAATGTTAGAGCAAAAGAAAACAAAAATAAAGAGAACAACCTTACCACTCCCTTAGTCTATACACTCAAGCCCTCGTGTATCACTCCAAGTATTTATGGCTTTTTCCCTCCAATGAGCTCACCCCTAAGCCTTTTTCCACTCTTGAGTAGCTTCTTTATATGTTCCTTGATGAAAGAACCAGCTCAACCTTTCTTGTAAAGCTCCAAGAAGTTAAACCACAAGAGTAAATGTAGAGGTCAAGAAAATAAGCTTAGAGTAATTGCTTGATCAAGAGAATTCAAGAAAAGATGGAATAAACAAGACTTGACTCAAGAAGAACACAAATTAGAAACCCTAATGTGTGGTATTCTTGTGTGAAAAATCTTGATTTTTAAAGTTCTCTTGAAAAATATGAATATTCTTATGCAAAAAACAAAAACTCAAAGCAATCCTTGTTGGAGTAGGATTGAAGTCCTTTTCCTTGAAGGATTCTTGAACAAATAATAAGAAAAATCAAACACAAATCACTTTTGGAAACAAGGAACACTGCTGGACAACAAATTCCAGTCCTTAACCACCTCAAAAACACAGATTTTAGAGAAAAGGAAACAATAAATTCGCCACTTGCTTAAAGGAAAAAAAGGAAACTCTTGTGCTTAAGGATTAGTTTCCAAATCCTCTTGTAACTAACTTTCCTTTTCCCAATTGGTTTCCCAATGCAAACTAACTTCTATTTAAACCAAACTAACTCCTTTTAACACCTTTAAACATCAGAATATTTCTGGAGAAATAACCAGAAAATCGTACAGCAACACAATGCAAAAATTCCAGCAACTAAACTCAAGTAATTCAACCCCAAAACCCTAACCAATTGGAGATAGGTTAAAGGTGACTCAAAAGGGCTTCAAGAACTTCAAGAATTGATCAAGAAACTCAAGAAATCAATCAAGAAGCTCAAGAATTCAAGACACAAAAAATTCCAGCAACTCTATACTTCAAGAAACTCAAGAACAACTTGGTGCAAGTTCAAGAAACTAGTCAAGTAAGTTCAAGATCTTCAAGAATTGTACCAAGAACACCAAGAAACTTCAAGAAACTTGAATAAAACTTTGTGCACGGTTTTTAACTTGTGTGCACTCCTTTTTATTCTTTGTTTTCTTTCTTTTCTTTGTGCTTTTTTTTTGGCTTTTTCTTTTATGCACGAATTTCAGCCTTTTTTTTTTGGACGAATTTTTTTTTTTAACTTCAAACTACCACAAAAAAAAACAACTCAAACTTTCAAGAAAAAATTGATTTGTGAATGGTAAGTTCAAGAATCTCTTTTCTTGCAAGTTTTAACACAAGAATTTTCAAGAAAACAATAAAAACAGTCAAGATTATCAAGAAACCACACAATACCTAGAATTCTTGATTGAAGACAATCAAGAACGACTCTAAAACCTTAAAGATAATTCAAGAAAAAATTATGCACGAATTTTTTTTTTGACAAGCACGTAGGCAACAAGAACAAAGAAAGGACACAAGTTGTTTAACTAGGCACGAAGCACTTGAAAAACAACAACACAAACACGATTCAAAGAAAAAAAATAAAGGGATATATCCAAATTTCTCCAAAGGAAAAATTGGATTAGAAAAACCTGGAATTTCAAGAACCTTCGCTCTGATACCAATTGATACGCGCGGAGGAACGTGGAGTTGCTTGAAGATCCAAGTGAAGCTTCGAATTTTCCCTTGGAGGATTTCGACCCTTCAAAGTGCTCAAGTAGGACCAATTTGAGCGAGTTCAATATGCCTATCTAATAGCTCTAAAGGACTTAATCAAACAAGAAAGAAACTCTAAGCTAGGGTTTTGATCTTGGAATCACTCGACAAGATCGGGGGTAGTTCTTAATCAGCAAAGAACCAAAGAAACTCTCACTTTGAGAACTCTCAATAATAATATTCATAAAATCTGATTAAAATCGTATGAATAGTGTCATAGCCTTTTATAGGCTTACAAGGATGATTCTAAAACTTAAAATTGTAAGTAACTACTAAAACTAGTTGTAACCCATCACAATTAAGCAACTAACTAAAGTTACAACTTGTAAAGACTTAGGAAACTATTAAAAACGAATTTAAGCAGAAAAATAAATAAGAAATTCGTGTAAGAATTCCTCATGGGCTGGACGTCCTCTTTAAGCTCATTTGGGCCTTCATCTTGCAACTTAAAAGGCCTTCCAACAAGTCCAACCAAACCAGCACCTTGGAAGCATGCTATGGACCACTTAAACACTTCAATTGGACCTTCTTTGAATGTAGATTTAATCCATAACCAGTGCATAAATTCTTGACCCAATGAATACACTTGAGTAGCTTGATCAACAAGTCCATTAGCAAGCCCAAAGTCATGAACTACCCCTAAGCAGCAACAAAGCTTGAATGTTTCCACCATGATCAACCACCATTCAAGCTCATCTTGAACTAAACAAGTTGTTCCATGAGAATGTCCAAGCATTAAGATTGTGAGCACTCCTAGGATCACATCAATATGATTTATGACTAGAATTAAATAAATAAATTTATTTAATTGTTAAATAGTATGATGGCATGGTGGATGATTATGGACTAGACCAATGTGATTGAATGGTTAATACTTCTTTTATCGTTGGCTTGTATTGGTTTTATAAATAGGGCCTGCGTGTCCTTCCCTCTCTATTTTTTGATGTAATTCTCTTCTCACCTAAATTCCCCTCGAATGTAACTCGAGGTTTCTTGATTAATATTTGTAATGTACAAAGTATAGATTAGGAATAGGTTTATTTTAAATTGTTTAGACTAGAATTACATATGTAATGTACAAGAAGATGGAGGTGGTACCAAGGAGCAACCAAGGAGGCGCATCAAGGAGTTGAAACGTCCCCTAGGAATTTTAACCAAATATTTTCTTCAAGGCTCGAAGGAAATATTACTAGTTAAAGTCCATAATCATCCACGTTTATTATGCTTTTATTTTATATGATTGATATATTTTAATTGCATAATATGATGAGACATTATTTTAAACTAAAATCCCTCAAATTTAAATATTAAGTCATCTATTTAGTTGCCTCCCATTATTATAACAAAAACGAAGAATTCCTATTAAGTGTTGACTTGTTGGCCCACCGTCAAGGTCACCTTACTTGGAATATGTTTTCGTTATGAGATTTGATCTCTGAATAATGGGTATGACTTAACAAAATTACATAACTTGTTGGCCCACCGTCAAGGTTATGGTATTTTTGAGGCAAACTTTGACTTCAAGGGTTGATGTCAAAATAGGAATCACAAGGGTTATGATTGGTAAAAGTTACCTATCTAATCAAAATTATCTTTGGGTTGTTGGCCCACCGTCAAGCTTAAAGATAATTAGATGGGATCCTGATCCACTAGGAATTTCCAACAGATTCCCGAATCAATATTGAGGGTTATTGATTTGAAGTAAAATAGTGGGAGCAAACCAAATAAATTTATGAATCCACATTTTTGGTTTGCATATATAACGTAAAACAAATACTTATTTTCTGTCTTTACTTTTTGTAGAATGTTTAACGTGAATTTGTGACCGATTCTTGACAACAAACTCAATGAAACCAACTTTGAGGACTGGAATATCAATTTGAGAATTGTTCTCAAACATGAAAAAATTGAGTATGTCCTCGATAGACCATTGCCCCCTCCTCCTCCTGCTACTGCATCACCTGAGGACATAGATGCATATGAGATGCACAAAGCCGACAATGATGCTGCAACATGTATCATGTTAGTTGCTATGACCCCAACATTGCAAAAGCAACATCTTAAGATGGATGCTCCGTCCATGATTGTGCATTTAAAAGAAATGTTCGACGCACAAGCTAGGACTGAGATGTATGAGACCTCGAGGGAGCTTTATCAATGCAAGATGGCAGAGGGATCTTCAGTGACTGCCCATGTACTGAAGATGATTGGACTAATTGAAAAATTAGTTGATTTGGGACACGTTTCTGACAATGAGTTCAATATTGACTTAATTCTTTAGTCCCTCCTTGAGAGCTATTCACAATTCATCCTGCACTTCAACATGCGAAAAGTTGAGTGCACGTTGACTGAATTGATGAACATGCTCAAGACTGCTGAGCCTAATCTTAAGAAGGAGAAGGGCACCGTTATGCTTGTCTCGGGCTCCAAGAAAAAGAAGCCCAATTCTGAGCTTAAGAAGTCCAAGAAGAAGATAACCAAGCCTAAGGGTGGGGTTAAGAATGACAAACCCAAGGGCACATGCTTCCATTGCGGACAAGATGGGCATTGGAAGAGGAATTGCAACGCCTACCTTGACTCTTTAAAGTCAAAGAAGCTTGGTGAAGCTTCAACCTCTGGTATGTTTATGATTGAGATTAATTTATCTACTAATCAAGACTCATGGGTATTAGATACCGGATCTGGATCTCATATTTGTAATAATATACAGAGTCTTAAAGATAGTAGATTCCTGACAAAGGGAGAGGTCGAACTACGCATGGGGAATGGAGCAAGAGTTGCTGCATTAGCCATAGGAACCTCTGTACTCTCTTTGCCTACTGGGCTTATTTTAGAATTGAGAAACTGTTATTTTGTTCCTCTACTTACAAAGAACATCATTTCTATCTCATTGTTAGATTTGGATGGTTTTACCATCATTCAAAGGAATAAAAGTTGTTCTTTTTCACGTGATAGTATTACTTATGGTACTGGTACATTAATTAATGGTTTATATATTTTAGATGAACAAAAGTCTATTCTCAACATAAACACCAAGAAACAAAAATTAGATATTGTTAACCAAGCATACCTTTAACATTGTAGACTTGGTCATGTAAATGAGAAACGTATATCCAAGTTACATAAAAATGGATACTTGGACTCATTTGATTATGAATCATTTGGGACATGCGAATCTTGTTTACTTGGTAAGATGACCAAGACACCTTTTTCTAGAAAGGGTAAACGTGCTAGTGATTTTCTTGGGCTTATACATACTGATATTTGTGGTCCAATGTCGATCCATGCTAGAGGTGGTTTCTCCTACTTCATCACTTTCACGGATGTTCATTCTAGATATGGTTATGTGTTTCTAATGAAACACAAATCCAAGGCCTTTGAAAAATTCAAAATCTTTAAAGCTGAAGTTGAGAAACAACTTGGCAAGAGTATCAAAACACTTAGATCTGATCGAGGTGGAGAATACTTAAGTCAAGAGTTCCAACAATATCTAGAGGAAAATGAGATTATTCCTCAATGGACTCCTCCATACACGCCACAACTAAATGGTGTGTCTGAAAGGAGAAATTGTACTTTATTACATATGGTACGTTCCATGATGGGCCATGCAACACTTCCTAGTTCGTTTTGGGGATATGTCTTAGATTCCGCCTCCTTTACACTCAATCGTGTTCCTACAAAATTTGTTGATACCACACCTTATGAGATATGGTATGGTAAAAGACCATATCTTAGTTATCTAAAGATATGGGGAACATTTGCTTATGTAAAGCAAAATATATCGGACAAGCTTGAGGCTAAGTTTGACAAATGTTTGTTTGTGGGGTATCCTAAAGAGGGTCGAGGATACTATTTCTACAATCCCCTTGAGCAAAAAGTGTTTGTCTCAAGACATACTATCTTTTTAGAGAAAGAATTTATTCTTGAAAGAAGTAGTGAGAGTAAAGTAGAACTTGAAGAAATTTAAGAACCACAAAATAGTCAACAGTTGGAACAAGAGCTTACGCCACACATGATGAGGCACAGTCGGAAGCTCAAGTTACACAAGAACTTCGAAGATCTAGTAGAACACGTTATGCTCCTGAGAGATATGGATTTTTCATTAGCGAGAGCAATGATGTGTTGGTCATAGATGATGACGACCCTACTAACTACGAAGAAGCTATGTCTAATGTAGACTCTTTGAAGTGGCACGAAGCCATGAAATCCGAAATGGATTCCATGTACAAGAACAAGGTATGGACCTTGGTCGAGCCACCTGAAGGGATAAAACCCATAGGATGCAAGTGGGTCTTTAAAAGAAAGACTGACATGGATGGTAACATTGTTATCTATAAAGCAAGGTTAGTTGTGTTCTTGGACTTCTTGATTAATAGTTTCATTTTTCTTGGAAGAATAGCTTGCTAGGATTTTATTTCTTGGATGATAAGATGTGTTTCTTGAAAATTCCAGCTTGGATTAATTGAAGAAATCTCCCCCAAATCTGTCTAATTGTGTTTTAGAAGAAAAAAAAAAGAAAATAAGCTTCCTAATTTTAAGGGGAGAAATGATCTTGAGAGAAAATCGTAGAGAAATTTTAGGAGGGGAATGTGCTGCAATCTTGGAGGAATTTTAAGAGTTTGGCTGTGTACCTTATTGAAAAAAAAAAAAGAAATTGTCCAAAAGTGTGGAAGAGGAAGCCGTGTGCTTTTAAGAGAAAAAAGTAGGAATGTCCTAATTTGTAGGGGATTGGGAGTGAGCAAAGAGAGAAAGGAAAGTGTGGTGGTTTTTGAATAAGGAAAGTTGATTTCTTGTGTATGATTGTTCCTTTTGGGAAAAGTAGTTTTTTTGTTTGCACAAGAATATTGTTTCCTTTCAAAAGAACAATAAACAATCAAGATTTTTCAATCAACAATATCACACATTAGGACATCTCATTTATGTCTTTTTTGAGTCAAATCTTATTTGCACTATTTTCTTGATTTCCTCTTGATCAAAGTCTACTCTAAGCCTTCTCTTTTGTCTACTCTCACCATTAATCTTGCATTTGGGTATCCATTAGTACTTGGTAAGAGTGATTGAGTGGTTTTTCATCAAAGGACCAATAAGAAAGCACTTTAGAGTGATAAAAGGCTAAGGGGTGAGTTCATTTGAGGGAAAAAGCCATATACATTGAGTGAAACACGAGTGCTTGAGTGCATACGGTAAGGGAGTGGTGAGGCTATCTTCTTATTAGTTGTTTTCTCTGTCACTAACTTTTCTTGCAGGTTTAAATATGGCTTGGGAACCTATTGTGCTCAAAAGAACGAATAATTTTGGTAATTTCATCTTTACTACTTCTATGTGTAATTTAGGTGTTTTGTTTCATGATATATTCTTGCATAGTGAGTCTAACTATTATGGCATACTTCATTTGAACATTGGTAGTATGAATAAGTCTAGTCTTTTGCATGATCATCTTATGCAAGACCTTGTTGAGGATTCACCTATTATGGATTGTGATTTCTATGTTGTGATGAGTTTAGGTGAAATATCTTGTGCTACCATGTTTAAGTGCTATTGGAGCTTGAATAGGGTTTACAAAGATGGCATGCATGAAGCAGCTTACTATGCTTTGATTAAGCTAGCTTATGCATTTTTGTTTTCTTGATCTAGTAGTTTTGTGTCTTTTTTGCAGTTTGAATTAGCAAGAAATATGCCTTTCATAAAGGGACGATTCCATGAGGATGGAGTTGGTCAAGTGGCGTTCATCAAAGGCGAAGGATATGGGAGGATTCATAACACTATTACCATTATTCCTTACTTGCTTACTTCATTTTCTTGGTGGCGATATTTTCTATCTTTATTTCGTTTAAGTGTTGTTAACATGCATCTTAGTTTTACTTCATATGTTCATTCTAGTCTAAACAGTTGTGTTGTGCATCTAAGATGTGACGATTTATATGTTGCATTCTGTTTTAGGAGTTTATTCTTGTTAATTCACTCTATGTCTGATACTTTGAAATTTTTGTTACATGATTCTTCATGTGATATGCGTTCTAGGATTTTCATTGTTCATGGCTTAGTTATTCTTAAGTACCCTGTGCATGCTAGTTTTCATTGTTATTCTCAAGCTAAAGCATATGTGTGTTTAGACAGTTTAATTACTCAGTTTAGATTTTGTTAATTGTGATCTTGAGTTTATATTGCATTGTGAGCCTAGTAGATCTACTTATGCACATTGTCCACTTGTTTTATTGGTTGGTTATTTTCATTGTGTTGCTATTTTGGAGTATTTATCTTATGGTAGTTATATTGCTTTGTGTCCCTATGTGTTAGTTCTTGTTCATGTTTTTAGGGATGATTCTCATCAAGGAAAATTTATTGCTCTAAGACATAAACCTATCTATGCATCTTTGTTGCTTATATGTGAGCTTTATAGTGTTAACTCAAGAAACATTGATTTTAGGTTTATTTGTGATGATAATTGCTTAAGGAAGTTCGAGTTTCTTGGGAACATTTATAGTTTACTTTTGCAAGGTGAGCCTACTAACGTAACTAATATTTCCATTGTTACTGATGTTCATTTTCATGATGTAGGCGACGATTCGAGGACGAATCGTTTTGAAGAGGGGGAGTCTGATGTGAGCACGGTTCAGGATGGTTTCCATGGAGATGAGCTATTCATAACCGAGCTGAGGAAGCCAAGGATCGTCTATCAAGCAACCCTATGTTGGTGCTCAAGAACAAGGAAATTGCATAGATTGATCATGGGTACGCTTACGGATGAAGCTACGCGGGATGACTTTTTACAATTGCCAAGACTTGTTACACTATTTTTGGTCAAGGATGGAGCTTTACTGGAAGATGGATCGTTGGGGAAAGCCATGGTTGACCAAGGGATTGGGCAAAGTATTCAAGTCGCCCAAAAAGATGGAGGAACGCAACTTCTGACCAAGGCCGCGCATCAAGCCGCGCCGCGGCCTTGCCCACGGCCTCCATCAGATTGAGTCCGAATGGTTAAGGGAGAGCAGCAGACGATCTGATCGAGTCCGCGCCTAAGGCCGCCCGCGGCCTCCCACAGAACGTGCAACTTCGTCTTAATTTAGGGTTTCTCTTA
The DNA here is from genome assembly GCA_024721245.1 of Mitragyna speciosa. Taxonomy (NCBI): domain Eukaryota; kingdom Viridiplantae; phylum Streptophyta; class Magnoliopsida; order Gentianales; family Rubiaceae; genus Mitragyna; species Mitragyna speciosa. The sequence continues at coordinate 16,067,756 of CM045560.1, read as the reverse complement.
GTATTTTAATTATTCCATAGTCGTAATCCGTTCCTAATAGTTAGGCATGATAGACTATGATTAGTGATCGTGCTTATCTAGAGTTTTATTAGTGATTTACTTTCCATATTTTGTAATATGCTTCTAAGCCTATTTAAAGGCTGACTTCGTTCGTTTAATAAAGATTATGAGATTTTGGATCATTATTCACCCTAAAGGTGTGTTTTTGAGAGCTCTTTCAGAGCGCTTTCTTGGTTCTTGGATTAGAACCGTTCTCGGTCTTATCAAGCCTATGCTTGTGGTGACCAAAATACCTGCTTAGAGTAATTCTTTCGCGTTTGATCAAGATTCATAGAGCCATAGTTTAGGTGAATGAACTCGCTCATCTCGACCTAAATTAGAACCCTAGGATTCTTCGTTCTTCGTTGAAGAATATTCGAGGCTTTCACTTGGAATCATCAAGCGATCTTGGCCGTTCACAAACCCGCGCGCATCAACGTTGTAGCTGACGCGCTTTCAAGGAGGTATACTCTTCTTACTACTTTGCATACTAAATTGCTTGGATTTGAGCATGTTAAGTCTTTATATGAAAATGATGCAGACTTTGGTCAAATTTGGATTTTGTGTGAAAAACGAGCTCATGAGGAGTTCTTTAGGCAAGAGGGATATTTGTTTAAGGGTGATACACTTTATATGCCTAGATGTTCTCTTCGTGAATTACTTGTGAGGGAAACTCATGGGGGAGGAGTAATGGAGCATTTTGGTGTTCAAAAGACCTTATCTGTGTTGAGTGAACATTTTTACTGGCCAAACATGCGACGTGATGTTCAAATTATTTGTGATAAGTGCATTGCATGTAGGCAGGCAAAGTCTAAAGTTAGGCCTTATGGATTATATTCTCCTCTACCCGTCCCTGTTCAACCTTGGGTAGACATATCCATGGATTTTGTCTTAGGTCTACCTAGGTCTGCTAGTGGAAAGGATAGCATATTTGTGGTAGTTGACAGGTTTAGCAAAATGGCACACTTTATTGCCTGTGCTAAAACTAACGATGCTACACATATTGCTGATCTGTTTTTTAGAGAGATTGTGCGTTTGCATGGTATGCCAAAGACTATAGTGAGTGACCGTGATGTGAATTTCTTAGTCACTTTTGGCGCACTTTGTGGAATAGGTTAGGCACCAAATTGTTATTTTCCACCGTTGCACATCCACAAACAGATGGCCAAACTGAAGTGGTCAATAGGACACTCACCACTTTGTTGCGTGCAATCATACAAAGAAATTTAAAGAATTGGGAAGGATGTTTGCCTCATATTGAATTTGCATATAATCGTGTGACTCATTCTACTACTACTTTTTCACCTTTTGAAATTGTTTATGGATTTAATCCTTTAACTCCTTTGGATATTTTGCCTTTACCTACTAACGAGCGTGCAGATTTTGATGGCAAAAAGAAAGCAGAGTTTGTTAAGGAGTTACATGCCAAGGTGCGAGCAAATATTGAGAAGAAAAATGAGCATTATGCGCGAATGGCAAACAAGGGTCGTGTAAAAGTTATCTTTGAACCCGGTGATTGGGTGTGGGTGCATATGCGTAAGGAAAGATTTCCTACTCAGCGAAAGTCTAAGCTTAACCCACAAGGAGATGGACCCTTCCAAGTGTTAGAAAGGATAGGGGATAACGCCTACAAGATCGATTTACCCAGTGAATATGGAGGTATAAGTGCTACTTTCAATGTTTCTGACCTTTCTCTTTATGATAGTAGGTGATTCGAGGACGAATCCTTTCGAGGGAGGAGGGAATGATAGGGATCAAGGCATATCCAAGCATAATTCAAGCGTCCCGGATCCTTTGCAATGAATAGGTGGTCCAATGACACGTGCGAGGACAAAGAGAATGAAGGAAGCCATGCATGTATTAATCATGGAAATGTTAGGGAAAGAAGCTTCCAAGGACAATTCTGCATCGTTCAGACTTGTTACGCTAATATGGAGTAGAGATGGTGTTGATCATGAAGATGGGGCATATGGAGAGGCAATGTCAAGACAAGGGAATGGACAAAGTGTGCAATTCGGGCCAAAAATTGAAGAAACAAAGCTTCTGACCAAGGCCGCGCCCCAGTCCGCGCCGCGGCCTTACCCACGGCCTCCATCAGATTGAGACGACGAGGCTGGTGAACATTTTGACTGAGGCCGCGCTCCAGTCCGCGCCGCGGCCTTCCGAACGGCCTTCATCAGAATGGTTAAGGGAGAGTAGCAGACGTTCTGATCGAGTCCGCGCCTAAGGCCGGCCCTCGGCCTTCCCCGCGGCCTTCTCTAGAGAACGCGAAGTCGCGTTAGTTTTAGGGTTTTCCTATTCTATTGTTATTTGATTATTTTGTAGTACATGTCGTACGCCTATTTAAAGGCAGAACACATTGGGTAATGACAGATTAAGATCATTTATCATTAAAACGTGTGTTTTTGAGAGCTCTTCAATAGTGCTTTCTTGGTTCTTGGATTGGAACCGTCTTGGTCTTATCAAGCCTACGCTTGTGGCGACCCAATTACCCGCTTAGAGTAATTCTTTCGCGTTTGATCAAGTTCTTAGCGTAATAATTTAGGCAAATTGAACCCGCTCAAGTTGGTCTAAATTAGAACCCTAGGTTCTTCGTTCTTCGTTGAAGAGTATTCGAGGCTTTTTACTTGGAATCATCAAGCGATCTTGGCCGTTCACAATCCTGCGCGCATCAAAATGAGTGATTGGTTTTAGTGCAAGTGGGAGTTTGTTAGTGTATGCCCTAAAACCAAGATAGTTTAAAGTGTTTTGTGTTACACTTATTTATGTTATATTTATCCATGTGGTATTTTTTCTTTATCATCTATACTTGTATTTCCATGTTACTTGTTTGATTGATAAAGTCCTAAGAATATTGTCTGTGTATTAGAGATTGTAAGGGTTACAATTATGAGACTCTAATACTTAAAGTTATATTCTTAAATATCCCTAGTCGTAGTATTGATGAGATTGGACATCGTTAATACGGATAGACTAGCACATACTTTGTCTCTACTTATGGTAAGTAGTAGTTGATCTCATTGACTATGGTGTGCGTGACATTTAAGCTGGTATGTGGATGCTTGATTAAGAACAAGTTCATTGGATTGATCCGCCAAGAGTTTCAACTATAGTGCCAATGGTTGAACTCTTAATGGCAATGGTGTAAGTGATCCTTTGACTTGAGATTACCATAGTATCTTGAATGTGAATTGCTATACTTTGACTCTATTCCTCGGTGCCCGTAAAAGGGTAGCCCATAGGTTAGAGATTGAGTATAGTTTGAAGCATGGAAAGATAGTGAGTAATCAATATAAGATTCACCACTCCTTAATAGGAGAGTATATGAAATACCCAAAGTTCAATTCCGTACTTTAGAAAATTAAACTTTGACCCTTTTAGATTCATTTCCTTGAATTACATGGCATGCATAAAAGCTAGGTTTGTGTTAGCTTTTTAAACAAAAAAAAAAAAAATTGTAGCACAAGATGTCACAAAATTAGGGGTCAATTTGTGAAGTAAGTTGGTGAATTAAATACCATATAATCTCCTTATTAGCCCTAGTAGGAGGACTACACAAAGGAAAATAATTAAAATGAAAAAAAAAGAAGAAAAATCTTCTCAAGAAGCTAGCTGGTCAAACAAGACAGCAAGCAAGTAGGAGGTGTCATCTTTTTGGAATTTGTAGGGTGAAGCAAGCACCTTGTGAGCAGCCAGCTTCATGTTCTGATTAGATGAGATAAAAACAACTGAAAAATGAAAGGAAAAAATGAGCTTGAAATTGTGCAAAGAGAGAAAGAGAAAGGAGAGAAAATCTGGAGAAAAAGCAAGCTGGAATTGAACCAAGATTGAAAGCTCTTGAGGGTAACACCAATTTTCTTAACTTCTTGATTGATTCTATATGTTATTTAGCAAAGCTAAAACTTAATTGATGGTATATAATCTGATTTGGAGGTGGAATTGAACTAGGAACTAGGAGCTTTTGAACCAAGAAAGCTTTAACATACCTAGAACCCGCAGCACAGTCACCTCTGCGCAGCTGTAGGAAACTGATCATAACTTTGTGTAGAAAACTCAAAATTGGATGCCGTTTGTTGTTTTAGAAACTAGATTCAGAGGCCTTTTCATG
>CM045560.1:16027898-16063509 GCA_024721245.1 Mitragyna speciosa | reverse complement strand
TGCATCCCTTTGTCCTTCATTGGACACTTCGTCAATGGTCTTTGAGGCACCCACTTGGTTCTTGGATTGCACGAATGAATACTTGTAGCGCGTTCTGGAATTCTTAGCCCGTGCTCTTGTCACTGGTCCACTAGGCACCCTAACTCCGCCATTTGATCGTCATGAGTGATCAACATGTCCTCATCAGCATGCTTCCAAGGTGCTGGTTTGGTTGGACTTGTTGGAAGGCCTTTTAAGTTGCAAGATAAAGGCCCAAGTGAGCTTAAAGAGGATGTCCAGCCCATGAGGAGTTCTTACACGAATTTCTTATTTATTTTTCTGCTTAAATTCGTTTTTTAATAGTTTCCTAAGTCTTTACAAGTTGTAACTTTAGTTAGTTGCTTAATTGTGATGGGTTACAACTAGTTTTAGTAGTTACTTACAATTTTAAGTTCTAGAATCATCCTTGTAAGCCTATAAAAGGCTATGACACTATTCATACGATTTTGATCAGATTTTTATGAATATTATTATTGTGAGTTTCAAATTGAGAGTTTCTTTAGTTCTTTGCTGATTAAGAACTACCCCCGATCTTGTCGAGTGATTCCAAGATCAAAAACCCTAACTTAGAGTTTCTTTCTTGTTTGATTAAGTCCTTTAGAGCAATTAGGTAGGCATATTGAACTCGTTCAAATTGGTCCTACTTGAGCACTTTGAAGGGTCGAAATCCTCCAAGGGAAAATTCGAAGCTTCACTTGGATCTTCAAGCAACTCCACGTTCCTCCGCGCGTATCAGCTGGTCACTTGGACTTGCTTGGAGGGCCCTATGAAGTTGCTCAATGGAGGCCCAATGGATCTTATGGAGGTATGCCCAGCCCATGATCAAGCCTTGGACGAATTTTTATGTTTTTGTTAAGTTTTTCTAAGTCTTACAAGTTGGAACTTTTAGTTAATTACCTAATTATGATAGGTTACAACTAGTTTTAGTAGTTTACTTTATTTTAAGCTTCTAGACTTTTCTTTCTAAGCCTATAAATAGGCATGTTACTGTTCATACGATTTTGAACAAGAATTATTCAGAAAAATTGTGTGTTTTCTCTATTGTGAGAATTTTCTTGGTTCTTTGTCGATTAAGAACTACTCTTGGTCTTATCAAGCTTGCTTGTGGTGACCACCAATTCGCTTAGAGTTTTTCTTGTGTTTTTTATCAAGTCTTAGGTAACTTAGGTTAAACGATTGAACTCGCTCAACTTGGTTTAATCTAGCTTGTCTTAGGCGTGTTCATCTTCTTTAAGGGAGATTCAAGGCAAAACAACTCCACGTCAAGGGTTCCTTGGTTCACGAATCAAACGAGGTCTTGAGTTCAACGAGTTGCATACCTGAAATCCAAGACTTTCTTGGCAACGCAACCGTGAGCACATCATTTTTGGCGTCGTTGCTGGGGATTCGACAATATTAGGAAAACTTGCATTTAATTACTCTAGCCATTATTTACTTTTTAGTATTTTTCTTTCTTTCATTTAAGTTTTTCTTTATTTGATTTGTCTTTATGGCACTTCTTCGCAAGATTCCATTTTTCATGTGATACGTGCATGGTAGCACCCATTTTAAACTTGGAACCTTCATCAATGATACTTGTCAATCTGTGTGATTTGATTGATTCTACAAGGGGTCTTGTGTTTTCAACCATTCTTGAGTTTGGAGAATCCGTGGACCAATCGAGAAAATTGGACTTGAAGATTGAGTTTTGGTTTTGGATTAAACATGCATTCAAAAAAAAAGCCAAAAAAAATAGCATATGGTCCAAAGATGATGCACACAAGTTGGCTAGGTTTGATGGACCCAAGTTGAAGGCCTTAAAAATGCAAGATTGAAGCCCAATAGAGTCCAAGGAGGAATGACCCAGCCCATTTATTATATTATGGCGAATTTCTTTTTATTTTTTTAGAAGTTTAGCTTTTATTCAGTTTCCTAAGTAGTTTACAAGTTGTAATCCTTAAGTAATTACCTATTGTGTTAGGATACAACTTAAGTTAACTTTCTAAACTATTCTAGCATATTTTTAGGTTATTTTATAAGCCTATTTATAGGCCAAAACACTGTTACGAATTTTATAAGCTTTGATGATTAATAAATTTGTGAGTTCTCAAATTGAGTGCTTCTTTTGTTCTTTGCTGATTAAGAACAACCCCCGAACTTGTAGAGTGATTCCAAGTTCAAAAACCCTAGCTTAGAGTTGCCTTATTGGTTTGATCAAGCGTTCTAGGTGCTGATTCCTCGAGTTCTTGTTCGTTCCATAAGGAGGTTCAAAGCTTCCTTGAACTTTCGAGTTGTTCATCTTGTGTGGTCAAGGCTTTGGTACTGATTCTAGAGTCTAGTTTATCCAAGGGGAAAGGTTCAAATTCATACTTGGTATTTCAAGCAATTCCACGTACGTCCGCGCGTATCAATTGGTATCAGATGAAAACCGGAATGCTCACCTTGCCAACTTCTTGGAGATATGTGACACTTTCAAAATCAATGTGGCAACAGATGATGCTATTAGGTTGAGGTTATTCTCATTCTCCTTGAGGAATAGAGCCAAACAATGGCTAAGCTCTTTACCCCGAGGCTCAATCACCATTTGGGATCAAATGGCAGAGAAGTTCTTAGCAAAGTACTTTCTTCCAGCCAAGACTGCAAAAATGAGGAATGATATATCTTTTTTTGCTCAAATTGAAGCTGAGACCTTGTATGACACTTGGAAGATTCAAGGAATTATTGAGGAAGTATCCCCACCATGGATTGCCTCACATGGATGCAAGTACAAACATTCTACAATGGGCTCAATCCATCTACAAGGCAAATGATTGATGCGACTGTAGGTGGTACTTTGAATAGCAAAACGCTGGAGGCAGCTTAAGAGCTTATTGAAGAAATGGCCATGAATAGATATCAATGGCAGGTTGCTCATTTTAGGCCAAGTAAACCAGCGGAAGTTTATGATGTGGACGCAAGTCACGGCATTAGCAGTCCAGGTTAAGGCTTTGAACAAAAAGATTGATGGCATATCGATGAGTCAAAGACCATTGCACGTGATCTAATGTGACCTATGTGGAGGTGAACATTATACCAGGAGTGTCGAGCAATTAATGTAATGCAACAACTGGATGAGCAATGTCATTTCATGGGCAACAGTCAAAGGCAACAAAACAACCCGTACAGCAACACTTACAATCCGAGTTGGAGGAATCACCCAAACTTCTCTTGGAGAAATCAAGGGCAACAAAGATAACAACTACCACCAGGATATCAACCTCAACCTCAATATGAGAAGAAATTAAACCTTGAGAAATTGATAACCAAGTACATCAACACATCTGAAAATAGGATGCAAAGCATGGAGACCTCTCTAAGGAATCAACAGGCATCCATCCATAATTTGGAGAATCAAATTGGGCAAATAGTAAAGTTGATGTTTGAAAGACCTCAAGGGGCCCTTCTGAGCAACACCGAGGCCAATCTAAGAGAACAAGCGAAAGCAATCACTTCAAGGAGTGGCAAGGAAGTGAAAAAGGAGGAACCAAAGAAGGCTAAGGAATTACCGGTTAAGAAAAAGAGAGATGAAGAAGAACAAGGGGAGAGACAAAACAATGAGGACAAGAAGACGAATTTGGAATCCATGAAGAAGGTGGTAAAGGAGTACAAACCCCCTATCCCCTATCCTAGCCGATTTCAGAAGGACCGTCAGGTAGGGGTGTTCATGGACCGGGTACCCGGTCCTATGAACAAAAATTTTGAACCGAATCGGTCTTACCGGTTCTGCAGAATTTCAAACCGTGAAACCGATCCACACATAGCGGGTACCCGACCTTCCGGTTACTTGCAAAACCGGTTCGATAGACCGGTTACCCGACCTGGTCCATCATAATTTTTTAATATTTTTAAAATAAAAAATAAAAGGATAAAAATCGTAAACCATTATTAAATTACTAGTAACACAAGTATCAATGATTTTAAAGTTAAATTACATCATAAAACTATAATTTTCAAAGTAACGAAAAAATAAAAAACTAAATAAACATATAGATACTTAGTTTTTTAAACTTCATTATCACATTTCAATTAGCTATAAAAATAAAAAAATACTTAATAACTAGTCAAATGAACATCCAAATAATAAAATAAATAGTCAAATGTTCATCAATCAAGAATGAAATAGAAGCACAAATTAGTAGTAACAATAAAATAAATCAAAAACTAAAACAATGCATTAGTAAAATAATACAACATACCAAAATGACAAAACTACCCCTTACTATGGATCGGGTCGAGTACCCGCCGGTTTTAGTTAATTCATGCTTTGTTTTGGTAGTTTTATTAGTATAGGTTTTGTCTTAGAAGTTAAGTCTATTTTCACAACTCTAGAATGTTCTTTGTAAGCCTATTTATAGGCCATATTATTAGTTACGAATTTAATCAGAATTTTCAGAAATATTGTGTGTTCTCTTTGAGAATTTTCTTAGGTTCTTTGTCGATTAAGAACTACTCTTGGTCTTATCAAGCTTGCTTGTGGCGACCACCAACTTCGCTTAGAGTTTTTCTTGTGTTTTTGATCAAGTCTTTAGAGCTAATTAGGTTAGACGATTGAACTCGCTCAACTTGGTCTAGTCTAGTTGTTCCATAGGCGTGCTCATCTTCAAGGGAAGATTCAAGGCAAAACAACTCCACGTCAAGGGTTCCTTGGTTCACGAATCAAACGAGGTCTTGAGTTCAACTGAGTTGCATACCTGAAATCCAAGACTTTCTTGGCAACGCAACCGTGTGCACATCAAAATACCTCCATTCCAAGGAAGGCTTGATCCAGAGGCATACTTAGAGTGGGAACGCAAGGTTGAACATGTGTTCAATTGCCATAACTATTCAGAAGAAAAGAAAGTGCAATTAGCTGCAGTTGAGTTCACGGCTTATGCTAGCATTTGGTGGGACAAACTTGTGAAGGAGAGAAGAAGATGTGAAGAGGAACCTGTACGTACATGGCGTGAGATGAAGAATATCATGAAGAAAAGATTTGTTCCTAGCTATTATGTGAGAGACCTCCATCATAGGATTCAAACTTTGAAGTAAGGTTCAATGTCTGTGGATGAGTATTACAAGGAGATGGAGATACTTCTCATTCGAGCTGATGTTAAGGAAGAGGAGGAGGCATTAATGGCTCGTTTTATTGCAGGTCTTAATGTGGAAATTGCTGAAAGGGTGGAACTTCAACACTACATTAACATTCCTGACTTGGTGGACCTAGCCATCAAGGTTGAGAGACAATTGAAAAGTAGGCGTTCAAGGGGGTTTTCTACTACCCAAAACCGTACTACTTGGAGGGTTGAGCAGCCACGTAGGAGTGCGAGGGAGCTTGAACAAGTATGCCATCCTCCAAACCGTGTTCAAGCGTCTAAGCTCGATTCAACTACAAAGCCGGATGCCAAGGGTAAACTGGTTGAGAAACCTAGGCAAAGGGAGGTTCGTTGCTTCAAGTGTCAAGGTTATGGACACATTGCTGCAACTTGTCCAAACAAACGTGCTATGATGATTAGTGATGATGGTGAGATAGCAAGCATTGCATCTAGTGAAGATGATGAGGAGATGCCTCCATTGGAGGGAGGTTCTGAAGATGAGGGTGACTTGTTTGGTGGTGATCAAGGCGAAATCCTGGTCACAAGGCGTGCCCTTAGCATTGCACCTAAGGAGGATGACTTGGACATACAAAGAGAGCATATTTTCCACACTAGGTGTACTGTGCAAAACAAGGTATGTAGCATGATTATAGATAGTAGTTCTTGCACTAATGTTGCTTCTACTTTGTTTGTAGATAAATTGGGCCTAGAGACAAGAAGACATCCTAAGCCATACAAGTTACAATGGTTGGCTGAGGTTGGAGACATGAAGGTTACCAAACAAGTAATGGTGCCATTCTCTATTAGTAAGTACAAGGATGAAGTGTGGTGTGATGTGATTCCCATGCAAGCATGCCACATCCTACTTGGACGTCCTTGGCAATTCGATAGAAGAGTGACATATGATGGCTTCAAGAATAGGTACTCATTCATGTGGAACAACCGCAAAATCACTTTGGATTCCATCAAACCTTCTGAAGCTCATGCGGATCAAGTGAGAATAGCAAAGGAATTCAAGGTGAGGGAAGAGCAACAAGCTGGCCGAAATGAGCATAATGAGGGGTCACGAGTTGGGCAAAATAAGGAGTCAAGTGGTGGATTCAAGGCTGGAAAGAAGGCAATTCGTGATTTGAAGAAGGAAGAGAAAAGGAAGGTTAATGCTTTTGCAACCAAAAGTGAGATCATTTCAGCTTTGAAAGCTAAGGAACAACTTTTAATTATTTTATATAAAGATGTGTTTCTTTCTTCTATTGAGCTTAATGAACTTAACCCTTCCTTGCCAAGTGTTGTGGTGTCTCTTTTGCAGGATTTTGAAGACTTATTTCCTGAAGATATACCACAAGGATTGCCACCTTTGCGAGGGATTGAGCACCAAATCGATTTCATACCTGGTGCTAGCATACCCAACCGTCCCGCCTATAGAGCAAACCCAGAGAAGACAAAAGAAATACAAAGACAAGTAGATGAGTTGGTGGAAAAGGGGTTTGTGCGAGAAAGTATGTCGCCATGTGTTGTTCCCGTGATTTTAGTACCCAAGAAAGATGGAACATGGCGCATGTGTGTTGACTGTAGGGCCATCAATAAAATAACGGTAAAGTATCGTCATCCTATTCCTAGGTTAGACGATATGCTTGATGAGTTGCATGGTTCTACTATTTTCTCTAAAATTGATCTTAAAAGTGGTTATCATCAAATTAGAATGCAAGTAGGTGATGAATGGAAGACTGCCTTTAAAACCAAATATGGATTGTATGAATGGTTAGTTATGCCTTTTGGTTTAACTAATGCACCTAGTACATTCATGAGACTCATGAACTATGTGTTTAGGGCTTTTATTGGTAAATTCTTGGTGGTCTATTTTTATGATATTCTGGTCTATAGTAAATCACTTGAAGATCATGTTGAACACTTGTATCAAGTTTGTGTGTACTTCGTGAACATCATCTTTATGCTAATTTCAAAAAGTGTTCATTTTGCATGGAAAGCATTATATTTCTTGGATTCATTGTTAGTGCTAATGGCATTCATGTTGATGAATCTAAGGTGCAAGCCATACGTGATTGGCCGACACCTAAAAGTGTTAATGATGTACGATCTTTCCATGGCTTAGCAAGTTTTTATAGGAGGTTTGTACGTAATTTTTCTACCATTGCTGCACCCCTAAATGAACTTGTTAAGAAAAATATGATTTTTAAGTGGGAAAGCAAACACCAAGAGGCGTTTGATATGTTAAAAGAAAAGTTAACTAATGCACCTCTATTGTGTTTGCCTGATTTTGATAAATTGTTTGAGGTTGAATGTGATGCTTCTGGAGTGGGTATAGGTGCTGTTCTTATGCAGGAGTCTAAACCCATAGCATACTTTAGTGAGAAGTTGAATGGTGCAACCTTAAACTACCCCACTTATGATAAGGAGCTCTATACCCTAGTTCGAACTCTTCAAACATGGCAACACTATCTTCTTCCTAAAGAGTTCGTGATTCACTCTGACCATGAGAGCTTGAAGTTCTTGAAGTCTCAAAGCAAGCTCAACAAGAGACATGCAAGATGGTTAGAGTTCATAGAGTCTTTTCCCTACACCATCAAGTACAAGCAAGGTAAGGAAAATGTGGTTGCTGATGCATTGTCAAGAAGGTATTCTCTTATCACTACTCTTCAAACTAAATTGCTTGGATTTGATTTCATTAAAGATTTGTATGAGCATGACAAGGATTTTTTCGAAATTGTGGGTTCAATGTGAAAAATGTGCTCATTCAAATTTCTTTCGGCATGATGGTTTCTTGTTTAAGGGTACTAAGTTATGCATGCCTAATTGTTCTTTGCGTGAGTTGCTGGTTAGAGAGTCTCATGGGGGTGGTCTTATAGGACACTTTGGTGTTAAAAAGACTTTGCATGTTTTGCATGAACACTTCTTTTGGCCAGGTATGCGTTCTGATGTTGAGTCCTTTTGTGCTAAGTGTCTAACTTGCAAACAAGCAAAATCTCAGTGTGAAACCCCATGGCTTGTATTCACCATTACCGGTGCCTTCTCAACCTTGGGTAGACATCTCCATGGATTTTGTTTTGGGTCTACCAAGGGCACAAAGTGGTAAGGATAGCATCTTTGTTGTTGTGGATAGATTTAGTAAGATGGCACACTTTATTGCATGTTCTAAGACTAATGATGCCACTTACATATCTGACTTGTTCTTTAAAGAAGTTGTGAGGTTGCATGGTTTACCACGTTCAATTGTCAGTGATAGAGATGTCAAGTTTTTAAGTCATTTTTGGCGCACTTTGTGGAGTAAACTTGGTACTAAGTTGTTGTTTTCTACTGTTGCACATCCACAAACTGATGGTCAAACTGAGGTCGTTAATAGGACACTTTCTACACTTTTGCGTGCAATCATTCAAAGGAATTTAAAGAATTGGGAAAGATGCTTGCCCCACATTGAGTTTCGCATATAATAGAACTGTTCATTCTACTACGTCTTATTCACCTTTTGAAATTGTTTATGGTTTTAATCCCTTAACTCCTTTGGATATTTTACCTTTGCCCACTAATGAAGTTTCTGATCTTGAAGGTAAAAAGAAAGCTAAATTTGTTAGGGATCTCCATGCCAAGGTGCGAGAAAACATTGAGAAAAAGAATGAACACTTTGCCAAAATTGCAAACAAAGGCCGAGTAAAGATGGTATTCGAACCTGGTGATTGGGTGTGGGTACATTTGAGAAAGGAGAGATTTCCACAACAACGGAAATCTAAGCTTCATCTAAGGGGGGACGGACCTTTTCAAATTCTTGATAGGATCGGAGATAATGCATACAAAGTGGACTTACCTAGTAAATATGGAAATTTTAGTGCTACTTTTAATGTGTCTGATTTATCTTTGTATGGTGTAGGTAATTCGAGGACGAATCCTTTCGAGGAAGGAGGGAATGATATATCCCAAGGGTTGAAGGATGAACAAGGACGTTCCAATGGTGATGGACGAGCTGAGCAAACTTCCAAGGATGCTAATGATGTACTTGGAGGTTTGGATGGACCAATGACTAGAGCTAGAACAAGAAGAATGAAGGATGCTCTTCATGGACTAATTTTGGATACACTTGAAGAAGAAAACCAAGCAAGTTGGGCTAAGCATTCTCCACGGTTGGTCTACACCATTTGGGCTTAACAAGGCCTAGAAGAAGGTCCAAATAACCAGCTAAGTGTGAGGATTGAAGACTTGGAGGCCGCTGCTCCATTTGTAGTGTAACGGGCTAAGGGGTGTCAAGATGGTTCACTTGGGCTGGTTTGGAGCATCGCATTTTATTAAGCCCAGATCCACTTCACTTGGGCTGGTTTGGGCTGATTATAGTTAGTTTAGTTCGTTTATAATATGTTTAAGCTAGTCCATTTAGTTAAGTAGTTTGTTTTACTACAAAACCCTAGCATGTTATTTGTGTGCCTATTTAAAGGCCTAAAATCGTTACTGTAGGAGGCAGCCATATGATGATATTTTGAGTGAATTCTTTTTAGAATTTTCTTGGTTCTTTGGTGATTAAGAACTACTCCTTTGGTCTTATCAAGCTTTGCTTGTGGCGACCACAATCTTGCTTAGAGTTTCTTCTAGTTTTTGATCAAGTTCTTAATAGATTAGATTAAACGATTGAACTCGCTCAACTCGGTTTAACCTAATTTTCTTAGGGACGTGTTCATCTTCAAGGGGAGATTCGTGAGCACACCAACTCCACGTCAAGGGTTCTTGGGTTTACGAATCCAACGGGGTCTTGAGTTCAACGAGTTGTTGACCTAAAATCTAAGGGGTCTTGGCATACGCAACCGTGCGCACATCAAAAAGGTTACTGGAACATTTGGAATATGCTTTCTTGGCAAAAAATTGCAAACTATCAGTGATTATTGCAGCGAGTCTAAATGACGAGAAGAAGCAAAAGCTCTTACAAGTCTTGAAGGAACATAAAAGAGCACTTGCATGGAAGATTTCCAACATTAGAGGCATTAGTCCTTCCTTTTGCATTCACAAGATATTAATGAAAGATGATTTCAAGCCAGTAGTGCAATATCAAAAGTGGTTTAATCCAAATATGAAGGAGGTGGTCAAGGCCGAAATGATAAAGTTGCTTGATGCGGGAGTGATCTACCCCATTTCAGACAGTCCATGGGTTAGTCCAGTGCAAGTGGTACCTAAAAAGGAAGGCATGACGGTGGTACCAAATGAGAAGAATGAACTGATCCCAATGAGAATCGTCACGGGTGGAGAGTTTGCATCAACTATAGAAAGCTCAATGATGCCACCTGGAAAGATCATTTTCTTTTGCCCTTCATCGATAAAATGCTCGAGGGATTGGCTGACCATGAGTACTACTGCTTCTTGGATGGATTATCGGGGTATTTTTAAATTCTCATAGCCCCAGAAGACCAAGAGAAGACAACATTCACTTGCCCCTATGGCACATTCGCATATTGCTGGATGCCCTTTGGGTTGTGTAATGCACTGACCACATTTCAAAGGTGCATGCTAGTTATTTTCAATGAATTAGTCGAGGACATCATGGAGATTTATGGACAACTTTTCCGTTTTTGGTGATTCCTTTGACTTATGCTTGAAAATTTTGGAGAGAGTGCTAAAAAGATATGAGGAAATAAATTTGGTGCTTAATTGGGAGAAATGTCACTTCATGATTTAAGAGGGAATTGTTTTGGGACATAAAATTTCTAAGAAAGGCATCAAAGTGGATAGAGCAAAGATAGAGGTTATAGAGAAATTGCCCCCACTGACTTCGATTAAGGTAATAAGAAGCTTCCTTGGGCATGCGGGATTCAATAGAAGGTTCATAAAAGATTTTTCCAAGATAACTAAACCTCTAACCACATTGCTTGAAAAGGATATGGTCTTTGATTTTGATGACAATTGTACGAGTGCTTTTAGAATTTAAAAGAAAAATTGACCCACTCCCCGATTATAGTTGCTCCCAATTGGTTTTTACCTTTTGAGATCATGTGTGATGCTAGTGATGTTTCAGTTGGAGCAATACTTGGACAAAGAAGGGATAGGTACTTCCAACCTATCTATTATGCAAGCAAAACCTTGACGGCAGCTCAAGAAAACTACACACAATGGAGAAGGAATTGCTTGCAATAGTATTTGCCTTTGATAAATTTAGATCATATCTTATCCTATCTAAAGTTATAGTGCACACTGATCACTCAGCACTCAAGTATCTTTTAAGCAGGAATGATGCTAAACCAGGACTCATTAGATGGATTTTGTTGATGCAGGAGTTCGATATTGAAATTAAAGACAAGAAAGGAGCAAAAAATTTGGCAGCTGACCACCTCTCTCGTCTCGAGAATGATGAAGAAAAAGACTTAATTGAGGGAGGAATCAGTGATGATTTCCCTGATGAGAGAGATTTTATGCAATTTCTTCTTCTTATGTTCATGTACCTTGGTTTGCAGACATAGTTAACTATTTAGCTTCGTGGGTTTTTCCCAAGGGAATGACGTATCAAAAGAAGAAGAAATTCTTCTCTGAGTTAAGCTACTACCTTTGGGATGACTCGTACCTGTTTCGCATTTGTACAGATCATATCATTCGAAGGTGTGTAGATAAACTCAGAGATTGAGTTGATTTTGAAGCATTGTCATGCGTGGCCGGCAGGTGGTCATTATCATGCTAATGGGATAGCCCGAAAAGTACTGGATTCAGGTTTCTTTTGGCCCACAATCTTTAAAGATGCTAAAAGGTATGTGGAGCAATGTGATAGTTGCCAGCGGTCAAGTAATATCTCTCATAGAGATGAGATGCCCCAGTTGGGCATATTAGTTTGTGAGATCGTTGATGTTTGGGCCATCGACTTTATGGGGCCGTTTCCCGTGTCGTATGGGAATAAGTACATCCTAGTAATGGTAGATTATGTCTCTAAATGGGTAGAAGCTCAAGCTCTTCCTACAAATGATGCTAGAGTGGTTTTTTACCCACTTTGGCACTCCTAGACCAATTATAAGTGATAGGGGTACTCACTTTTGCAACCAACAAATGGAAAAGGTGTTAACTAGGTATGGTGTTACACACAAATTAGCTACACCTTACCATCCCCAAAAGAGTGGTCAAGTTGAGGTAACCAATAAGGAATTGAAGTGGATCTTAGAAAAGACTGTAGAGCGGTCTCGAAAAGATTAGTCTATCAAGTTAGATGATGCTTTGTGGGCCATAAAACCGCTTACAAGACACCCATAAGAACGACATCGTTTAGATTAGTTTATGGGAAGTCTTGTCACTTACCGGTGGAACTTGAGCATAAAGCTTATTGGGTCATTAAATTTCTGAATTTTGACTTACAATGTGTAAGTGAGAAGAGGATCTTGCAATTGAATGAACTTGAGGAATGGCGTCATGAGGTGTATGAGAATTCAAGAGTTTATAAGGAAATGACGAAAGCATGGCATGACAAGAATATCAAGCATCACAAGGAATTCAAGCCGGGAGACAAAGTGTTGCTATTCAACTCAAGACTTCGTCTTTTTCCATGTAAGTTGAAATCTAGATGGTCCAGCCCAGTTGTGGTTAACGAAGTTTTTCTCTTTGGTGTTGTAGACGTTATACACAAGGAAAATGGGACGTTTAAGGTGAATGGACAAAGGTTGAAACCATACCCAGGCCAAGATATTGAGGAGCCACAAAAGGAGGTTCTCTACCTCATTAGTCTTCAGTCATAAATTGTTTAAAGAACGTCGAGCTAACGACGTTAAACAAAGCGTTTGTTGGGAGGCAACCCAATTTTGAATGTTCTTTCTTAATTTTTCCTTTGTTTCCTTTGAATAACCTTTACATTGTTGATTTGTGAAAGTGGTTCATGTTTGATTGCAGGTCAATTTGGAGAAATTAAGACTCACTACTGCACAAGGGATATAATATGAGAAAAAGGGAAGTGCACTAATTTGTTGAAAGAGTCATTTAATTGCGGTTAAATTTCTTATTTTTCACTAGTTGAATGTGCCATTGTCTTGGTTTGAGTGTGTGAGATACATGTCTGTGTTTAGGAGAATTAGGATTGGGTGTAATTGGGTGAAAATTTGGTTAAGTGTTGTTCACTGCCGCATGTTTGATCTGTTTCTTCTAGACAAACAACCGCGGATCAAGCCGTGCGCAGTTTCTCACACGGTTTGTGTCTAGAAACTTTGGCAATTGAAACCGCAGGCATGAATATCCACGGTTGTGTACACAAGAAACAAACCGTGTGAACACCCCTGCGGTTTGACATGCGGGTTGTTTCCAGAAACTTTGCCAATTAAACTGCATGTGACCCCTCGCGTGTTTTCTCAAACGTTTCAGTTTCATTGTAAAAACCGTGGGTAAAAAACGCACGCGTTTCCATCCACGTTTCATGTCCAGAAGCCTTTGATATTTTGTATGAAGAAACGTGGATTTAACCTCGTGCGTTTTCTCAAACGTTTCTGATAGGGATCAAGGCATGTCCAAGCATAGTTCAAGCGTCCCGAATCTTTTGCAAGGAATAGGTGGTCCAATGACACGAGCGAGGAAAAAGAGAATGAAGGAAGCCATGCATGCGTTGATGATATGTCCCAAGGGTTGAAGGATGAACAAGGACGTTCCAATGGTGATGGACGAGCTGAGCACACTTCCAAGGATGCTAATGATGTACTTGGAGGTTTGGATGGACCAATGACTAGAGCTAAAACAAAAAGAATGAAGGATGCTCTTCATGAACTGATTTTGGATACGCTTGAAGAAGAAAACCAAACAAGTTGGGCTAAGCATTCTCCACGGTTGGTCTACACCATTTGGGCTGAACAAGGTCTAGAAGAAGGGCTAAATAACCAGCTAAGTGTGAGGATTGAAGACTTGGAGGGTGCTGGTCCATTTGTGGTGTAACGGGCTAAGAGGCGTCAAGATGGTTCACTTGGGCTGGTTTGGAGCATGCACATTTTATTAAGCCCAAATCCACTTCACTTGGGCTGGTTTGGGCTGATTATATAATTAGTTTAGTTCGTTTATGATGTGTTTAAGCTAGTCCATTTAGTTAAGTAGTTTGTTTTACTACAAAACCCTAGCATGTTATTTGTGTGCCTATTTAAAGGCTTAAAATCGTTACTGTAGCGGCAGCCATGTGATGATATTTTGAGTGAATTCTTTTTAGAATTTTCTTGGTTCTTTGGTGATTAAGAACTACTCCTTTGGTCTTATCAAGCTTTGCTTGTGGCGACCACAATCTTGCTTAGAGTTTCTTCTAGTTTTTGATCAAGTTCTTAATAGATTAGATTAAACGATTGAACTCGCTTAACTCGGTTTAACCTAGTTTTCTTAGGGACGTGTTCATTTTCAAGGAGAGATTCGTGAGCACACCAACTCCACATCAAGGGTTCTTGGGTTTACGAATCCAACGGGGTCTTGAGTTCAATGAGTTGTTGACCTAAAATCCAAGGGGTCTTGGCATATGTAACCGTGCGCACATCAAGTGGTATCAGAGCCAAAGTTCTTGGATTTTCCAGGTTTATTCAATCCATTTTTCCCTTTGGAATTTCAGATATATCCTTGTGTCTTGTGTTTTTCTTGTTTTTCGTGTTGTTATTGTGACAAAGAGCTTCGAGCCTGGTCATAATAATTTGTTTGGTGTTTTTTTTTGTGTCTTGCTTAAATTCGTTTGAACTTGTTTTGCTTTGTTTCTGCCCGTCTTTAATCCAAGAACAACTTGGATTGTTTTGTTTCAGATCCAACAAGATTTGTTGAACTCCCCCCTTAGAGAAACGACCCTAGACCCCTAACCAACAATGTATAATAGACACCTAGTCGACAATCTCTTTGGACAGATTCAAACCCTCAAGAAGAATCCTAGGCGGAATCTTGAATACTCAACAAGAATTGTCAAGAATGCAAGAGTAGTTCTTTCACCCAAGAACAAAGGGAAACTCAATAATGCTCACACGCACAATTGAAGAGAAAAACTCAATATTATTGATTAATGTTCTAAAATTCGGATGAATAGTAACACCATCTATAAAGAGGCGCATAACATCAAGATATAAGTTAAATATGGAAACTAACTTAACCCTAGTTGCACCATAACATAAACCTACAACTAAGATACAACTTGGGCTATTAAACTAACGAATTAAACCCATGAAACCCATAACCTCAAGTGGCAAACAGGCTCTTCAATTGAATCCAAGTCCACGACCTCCAAGCTCCTCCAACTCTAGCCCAAAATAAGTGAATAGCCTTGTAGGTTCTTGTTTCAACCAAGTAGCTTGATACGAGACGGCGATCTAGCCAATACCCAAGTTTGGATAATGAAAGACTCGACCCCTCTAACCCTCGGGATGGCGAACCTTGATACGATCTCGACCCACGATCCAACGAGTTAGCGAACCAAGTTTGAAGGTAGATGGCGCCACAAGCCAAGGTGATTACTTGGATTGATAAGCCTAGAACACCCAGAGAATTCCTAAGGTATTCAAAGAGAAGCTTTCAAGAAGCCAAGAGGGAAAAACCCTTAATTTTCTTAACGTGATGTCTCTGCCCCTCTCTTACAATTGAGTGTCTATTAATAGCTAAAAGAAACAAGGCTTAATTGCCTTAAAGCCCTTACATTAGGTCCTAGGCTATTACAACTTGAAAAATAGGAAAAAAACATAAAACCTCGTAAAAGCCCGTATTATTCCGGAAGTGAACCGCGCGACAAACCGCGGGAGAATGATCCGCGGGTTTCTTCCGCGATTGTGTTGAAGAGAGTTTCTGGACACGAACCGCGGGAGAAACCGCGCGATGGAGTATCCGCGGTTTATGACGCGGTTTCTCTCGTGAATTGATCAACGCTTCTGGACGTGAACCGCGTGTGGACCCGCGGGAAGGTCATCCGCGGTTGGATCCGCGGTTTCTCTCCTGTCATCCTACACTTGTATTTTGGTTGCCTCGTTCCACTTGAATGAATGTGCATCCCTTTGTTCCTTCCTTGGACACTTCGTCAATGGTCTTTGAGGCACCCACTTGTTCTTGGATTGCACGAATGAATACTTGTAGCGCGTTCTGGAATTCCTTAGCCCGTGCTCTTGTCACTGGTCCACTAGGCACCCTAATTCCGCCCTTTTGATCGTCATGAGTGATCAACATGTCCTCATCATTCCCCTCTTCTTGAGAAGGATTTGTCCTCAAATCAAATTCATCACCTACAGGGAAAGGACTTAGATCAGACACATTAAATGTGGCACTAACTCCATACTCACCGGGCAGTTCAAGTTTGTATGCATTGTCGTTGATACGCTCCACAACTTGAAACGGTCCATCTCCACGTGGAAGCAACTTGTTGCGCCGTTGAAGAGGAAACCTCTCTTTTCTCATGTGCAACCACACCCAATCGCCCGGTGCAAAAACTACTTTGTGGCGACCCTTGTTGGCTTGTTTCATGTATTGTTCTGTACGCTTCTCAATGTTCATACGTACTTTCTTGTGCAATTGTCTCACAAACTCAGCTTTTTTTTCACCATCTAAATTCACATGCTCAGAAACAGGTAAAGGAGACAAATCCAAAGGGGTTAGTGGGTTAAACCCATATACAATTTCAAATGGTGAACATTGAGTGGTAGAGTGAATGGTTCTATTATATGCAAACTCTACATGAGGTAGACATTCTTCCCAAGATTTAATATTCTTTTTAATGATCGCACGCAATAATGTAGCTAAAGTTCTGTTAACGACTTCTGTCTGACCATCAGTTTGAGGGTGACTAGAAGTAGAAAACAACAACTTAGTGCCTAACTTAGCCCATAAAGTCTTCCAAAAGTAGCTAAGGAATTTCACATCCCTATCGGATACAATAGTCCTAGGCATGCCATGCAACCTAACAACTTCCTTAAAGAACAAATTAGCTACAATAGAAGCATCATCGGTTTTGTGACAAGCAATGAAATGTGCCATCTTAGAAAACCTATCAACGACAACAAAGATGGAATCATTACCCCTTTTTGTTCTAGGTAATCCAAGTATAAAATCCATAGAAAGATCTACCCATGGTTCCTTAGGGATAGGTAATGGAGTATACAAACCGTGGGGTTGGACCTTGGACTTAGCTTGTCGGCACGTCACACATTTTGCCACCATTTTCTCAACATCCCTCCTCATTCGTGCCCAATGGAAGTGCTCTTGTAAGATCCCAAGAGTCTTTGCAACACCGAAATGTCCCATCAATCCTCCTCCATGTGATTCCCTAACAAGCAATTCTCTTCAAGGAACAATTAGGAATACACAATTTGTCTAAATACCATAGATAACCATTAGAGATGCAGTATCTTCCGTTAGCCATCTTCTTGCATTTTTCATAAATGGCAGCAAATTCATGGTCATTAATATACAAATCTTTAATCATTTCAAAACCAAGTAGCTTAGCATCAAGTGTAGTGATCAAAGCGTACCTTCGAGATAGTGCGTCAGCTACCACATTACTCTTACCGGATTTGTATTTAATAACATAAGGAAAGGACTCCACAAAAGCCACCCATCGGGCATGTCGTTTACTCAACTTGTTTTGTCCCTTGAGGTGCTTCAAAGATTCATGGTCGGTGTGGATAACGAACTCCTTGGGCCTCAAATAGTGTTGCCACGTCTCCATAGCACGAACAAGGGCATACAATTCTTTGTCATAGGTGGGGTAGTTCAATGCGGCACCATTGAGTTTCTCACTAAAGTACGCAATTGGCTTGCCCTCCTGCATCAACACGGCACCAATCCCTATACCTGAAGCATCACACTCAATTTCAAAAGTCTTCTCAAAGTTAGGTAAGGTTAATAACGGTGCATGTGTGAGCTTGTCTTTGAGTAAATTAAAAGCTTTTTCTTGAGCTTCTCCCCAATGGAATTTCTCATTCTTCTTGATAACAGTGGTCAACGGGGCGGCTATCGTGCTAAAATCTTTAACAAATCGCCGGTAGAAACTGGCAAGACCATGAAAGCTCCTCACTTCTCCAATGGATTTTGGAGTTGGCCATTCTTGAATTGCCTTCACTTTACTTTCATCCACATGTATACCCTGTGAACTCACAACAAATCCTAAAAACACAAGTTGGTTAGTGCAAAAAGTGCACTTCTTGAGATTAGCATAGAGCTTCTCTCTTCGAAGTACTTCAAGAACCTTTCTCAAATGATCCAAATGGTCTAAGAGATTCCTACTATAAATCAAGATGTCATCAAAGTACACAACCACAAATCTTCCTAAAAATGGGCGCAATATATGGTTCATCAACCTCATGAAAGTACTAGGGGCATTAGTTAACCCAAATGGCATGACCAACCATTCATACAACCCGTGTTTAGTTTTGAATGCAGTTTTCCATTCATCCCCCCCTTTAATTCTAATTTGGTGATACCCACTCTTAAGATCAATCTTTGAAAAGATTTCGGCACCACACAATTCATCAAGCATGTCATCTAATCGAGGAATGGGATGGCGATACTTTACCGTAATGGAGTTAACGGCTCTACAATCGGTGCACATCCTCCACGTTCCATCTTTCTTGGGCACAAGGATGACCGGAACAGCGCATGGGCTCAAGCTCTCCCGAGCCCAACCTTTTTCTAGTAGCTCTTCCACTTGTCTTTGAAGCTCCTTGGTTTCTTCCGGGTTGCTTCGATAAGCGGGTCTATTGGGCAAGGACGCCCCGGGGACAAAATCTATTTGATGTTCAATCCCCCGAACGGGTGGTAGTCCACATGGCACTTCCTTGGGGAAGACATCTTCGTAGTCCTGCAAGAGAGAAACAGTAACACTAGGCAAAGACGGGTCAAGCTCATCAGTAGCAATTAATGCCTCTTTACACAAGAGCAGGAATATAGGCTGGTGAGAGAGACAAGCTTTCCTCATTTCACTGGCTTTTAGAAAAAGGTTTTGTTTTCTCTCTGGTTTTTCCTCTACGGCCGATTCAATATTTGCTTTTTTTTTCTCATTTTTCTCGGCCTTTGGATTTTTCACAGCTTGCTCTTTCTTTTTCTTTTCATTTTCTCGCTCACTTTCCTTTTGCAAAGCCACTTGATCCTCATACACTTGCTTAGGAGTGAGTGGAGCAAGTGTAATCTTCCTATTGTTATGAAGGAAGGAGTATTTGTTGGAGTACCCATCATAATTAACCTTCTTATCAAATTGCCATGGTCTCCCAAGTAACAGATGGGTAGCTTGCATAGGTACAACATCACAAAGTACCTCATCTTCATACCTCCCAACCCTGAATCGTACAAGGACTTGCCTAGAGATCCTCACTTCACCACTATTGTTGAGCCATTGAAGCTTGTAAGGCCTAGGATGCTCCTTGGTGGGCAAAGCTAACTTCTCTACCATCAAAGCACTAGCAACATTAGCACAACTGCCCGTATCAACAATGAGACTACACACCTTGTCTCGGATGTGACAACGGGTGTAAAAGATATTCTCACGTTGAAGCTCATCCTCCTTAAATTGGGTGGTCAAGGCTCTTCTGGCTACCAATCCCACGTGATCATTAGTGGGGACTTCTTCTCCGGATTCTTCACCACTTTCCTCCATCAAAGGTGGCATCCCTTCATACTCCTTTTCATCATCAGTGATGACCTCACCACTAGTCAATGTGATCATAGTCCGCTTGTTTGGGCATTGGGAAGCAATGTGCCCAACTCCAAGGCATTTGAAACACTTGATGTCCCGATTGCGGGTTTTATTTGGGTCATGAGAGGCTTGCCCTTTACCCTCTACCCTTGCTTGGTTGTTCACGGGCTTTGGAGAGGGAGTAGAAGAAGTGGCCCGTTCCTCTCTCTTTGGTTGAGTTGGCCTAACATAGGTAGATTGGAAATTGGAATTAGATCTTCCTTGGCCCCTCTTCTTGATTCTTTTCTCAATCTTTCCGGCTTTGTCTACCATCTCTTCCATATCCATGTAGTGTTGTAGCTCCAATAATTCGGCTATCTCGGCCCTCAATCCATTCAAGAACCTAGCCATAGTAGCCTCAAGATCCTCTGCTATATCGGCACGGAGCATTAACATCTCCATTTCCTTGTAATAATCTTCAACGCTTCGATTACCTTGAGTTAAGGTTTGTAACCTTTGACACAAGTCTCGGTGGTAGTAGGTAGGAACAAAACGTTTCCTCATAGCCGTTTTTAATTCTTCCCAAGTGCGGATTGGTGGCTCTCTGTGCCTCCTCCTACCCGTAGCCAATTGATCCCACCACACAATTGCATAATCGGTAAAATCAATGACGGCCAGTTTTACCTTTTGCTCTTCGGAATAGGAATTGCAATCAAAGATCATCTCTATTTTCTTCTCCCACTCGAGGTATGCTTCGGGATCGGACTTGCCTTGAAAGGTGGGAATCTTCATTTTGATCCCCCTAATGGCGTCTCCTCCTTGATCATTGTCACGCCTCCCACGTCTAGGCCTCCTCACGAGTTCCTCTTCCTCATAGTGATATTCATCCGACTCATACCTTGGAGTCCCACTTCGCCTATTTCGGGGTTGGCTTTGGGAAGTATCCAAGTGGTCAAGGCGTTCATGAAGGGGTTCTAAGGCGCGATCCAACATGCCTTGGAACTCGGCTCTCATCGCCTCAGTCAAGAGTCGAACATCAATTGGTTGAGGAGTTCCACCTTCCCTAGACATTTTTTTTTCTTTTTTTTTTTTTTAAACAACCTGCAAGAAAAATGTTAGTAGTAAAAGAAGACCTCACCCACTCGTTCTCACTAGATGTTCCCTCACTCTCGTGTATCACTCAATCACTTTAATGCACTCACCGCTCCTCAATTGGCCTCCGTATGCCTCCCTTTGAAGAGTTAGGATTCCTCCAAAGGTACTCAAACACTCACCAATTTAGAATCACCCAAGTGTGGCAAGAGGTTGGAATAGAATACAAAGAAGCTAGACTCAATCTGGAAGTTCAAATAGAAGCAAAAGAATAATGATGGATAAACTGGAATTTTACCAAACACAAAGAGGACAATAAGAAAACACAAGAATTTGATTCAAGAAAGGATTAATTAAGACCCTAACCCCCAATATGATGATACTTGAATGAAATTTTGCTGGGTCAAAGGATTATAATCCACTTTCTTCCTCCTTTTTTTTTTTTTTTTTAAATGCACGACTTTTGCAATGAAAGTGCACGACTTTTCCTTTCAACACCAAATTAACAAGAAAACCCAACAAAACTCCAAGAAACAAGAAGAGTAGAATCCGGTTCAATTAAACGTTCGTACGTGGCGTTGTGATCTGTCCAACGATCTGGATGTTTCACCAGGTCTATTCGGATGCACAAGGACAGTATTCCAGCCAAATATACTTTAGTTTAATTGGTTTAGTTCGTGTGCTCGGCTTTTACTCCCTTTAAGCACGCCTTTTTTTTTTTTTAACAAATCCCGGAAAACGTACAACCAAACACCACAAAACTAGACAAATTAAGTAAAAATTCACCGGATGAACAGTGACCACGATGAACAGTGGCGGCGAACAGTACTTGCTACAGTACCGGAACAGTGATTTTTTTTTTTTTTTTTTGGACTAAAGAACAAAGAAAGCAAGAACAAAGAAGAAAACCCTGATAGGAACTTTTCCAAGAACTCAAAGAAACAAGAAAAACACAAGATTAAAAGGATATAACCTGGGTAAAGGCACTAGCTCTGATACCAAATGATACGAGACGGCGATCTAGCCAATACCCAAGTTTGGATAATGAAAGACTCGACCCCTCTAACCCTCGGGATGGCGAACCTTGATACGATCTCGACCCACGATCCAACGAGTTAGCGAACCAAGTTTGAAGGTAGATGGCGCCACAAGCCAAGGTGATTACTTGGATTGATAAGCCTAGAACACCCAGAGAATTCCTAAGGTATTCAAAGAGAAGCTTTCAAGAAGCCAAGAGGGAAAAACCCTTAATTTTCTTAACGTGATGTCTCTCCTCCTCTCTTACAATTGAGTGTCTATTAATAGCTAAAAGAAACAAGGCTTAATTGCCTTAAAGCCCTTACATTAGGTCCTAGGCTATTACAACTTGAAAAATAGGAAAAAAACATAAAACCTCGTAAAAGCCCGTATTATTCCGGAAGTGAACCGCGCGACAAACCGCGGGAGAATGATCCGCGGGTTTCTTCCGCGGTTGTGTTGAAGAGAGTTTCTGGACACGAACCGCGGGAGAAACCGCGCGATGGAGTATCCGCGGTTTATGACGCGGTTTCTCTCGTGAATTGATCAACGCTTCTGGACGTGAACCGCGTGTGGACCCGCGGGAAGGTCATCCGCGGTTGGATCCGCGGTTTCTCTCCTGTCACCTACACTTGTATTTTGGTTGCCTCGTTCCACTTGAATGAATGTGCATCCCTTTGTTCCTTCCTTGGACACTTCGTCAATGGTCTTTGAGGCACCCACTTGTTCTTGGATTGCACGAATGAATACTTGTAGCGCGTTCTGGAATTCCTTAGCCCGTGCTCTTGTCACTGGTCCACTAGGCACCCTAATTCCGCCCTTTTGATCGTCATGAGTGATCAACATGTCCTCATCATAGCTTCATCTTCATGTAATTCTATAATCAAACCTTGCAAAGCTTGCTTCAACCTTTTAACTCTCAACCTCGTCATTGGACCTCCCATGTCTTGGAATGGGCTCTTTGCAGCAACACTATGATCACAACTCCCTTGAACTTGAACACGAGCATTGATGTCTTCATCATTCCCTCCTTCCTTGAGAAGATTCGCCCTCGAATCCCCTACATCATACAAAGAAAGATCAGTCACATTAAAGGTTGCACTAACACTACCATACTCACTTGGCAAATCTATCTTGTAAGCACTGTTTCCAATTTGTTCAAGGACTTGAAAGGGACCATCTCCTCTTGGACTCAGTTTGGACTTGCGTTGTTGAGGGAAACGTTCCTTCCTTAAGTGCATCCCAAACCCAATCTCCAGGCTCAAAGTGAACTTGTACTCTTCCACGGTTTGCTTGCTTTGCAAATTGCTCATACTTCTTCTCAATATTAGCCCGAACCTTTGCATGCAAATCTTTTACAAAGTCAGCCTTCCTCTTACCATCCATGTCAACGTGTTCACTAGAAGGCAAAGACAAAATATCCAAAGGTGTTAGTGGGTTGAAACTATAAACAATTTCAAATGGAGAAAAGAAGTAGAGGAATGGATAGTGCGATTATAAGCAAACTCTATGTGTGGCAAACACTTCTCCCAATTTTTGAGATTATGTTGGATGATTGCT
This sequence comes from Mitragyna speciosa, assembly GCA_024721245.1. Lineage (NCBI taxonomy): Eukaryota > Viridiplantae > Streptophyta > Magnoliopsida > Gentianales > Rubiaceae > Mitragyna > Mitragyna speciosa. The sequence continues at coordinate 16,040,163 of CM045560.1, read as the reverse complement.
CGTAGCAATGTAGTGAGTGTACGGTTGACTACTTCAGTTTGTCCATCCGTTTGAGGGTGAGCAACAGTAGAAAACAGCAACTTTGTCCCTAACTTGCTCCAAAGAGTACGCCAAAAGTGACTTAGGAACTTGACATCACGATCACTCACAATTGTCCTTGGCAAACCATGCAAACGAACAACCTCTTTGAAAAACAAATCTGCAATATGAGTTGCATCGTTAGTTTTAACACAAGCAATAAAGTGTGCCATTTTACTAAAACGATCAACTACAACAAAAATACTATCTTTGCCACTTTGAGAACGTGGAAGACCTAGCACAAAGTCCATAGAAATGTCAGTCCACGGAACATTAGGAATAGGCAATGGACTATAAAACCCATGAGGCATCACCTTGGATTTAGCTTTCCTACAAGTTATACACTTAGCACAGAAAGCTTGCACATCACGTCTCATATGAGGCCAATAAAAGTGTTCACGCAAGATATCCAAAGTCTTAACAACACCAAAATGTCCCATAAGACCCCCTCCATGAGATTCATTAATCAGCACATTACGCACAGAACAGAAGGGAATACACAACCTATCCTTCCTAAATAAGTAACCCTCATGTAAATAAAACTCTCCATGTGCACGCCCCAAATGTGGAGATTGATTCATGCAAATCTGCCAAATATCACCAAAGTCACGATCCCCCACATAAGCATGCTTCAAATACTCAAAACCAAGTAATTTAGTATGCAAAGAAGTAAGAAGAGTGTACCTACGAGATAGTGCATCAGCCACAATATTCTCCTTACCTTGCTTATACTTAATCACATATGGAAAGGTTTCAATGAACTCGAGCCACTTAGCATGTCTCTGGTTCAACTTACCTTGAGACTTGAGAAATTTCAAACTTTCATGGTCAGAATGTATGATGAACTCTTTCGGTCACAAATAATGTTGCCAAGTTTGAAGAGCTCGAACCAAAGCATAAAGTTCTTTATCATAGGTAGGATAACTCAAGCTCGCCCCTTGAAGCTTCTCACTAAAGTAGGCAATTGGCTTAAACTCCTGCATCAAAACAGCCCCTATACCGATTCCACTAGCATCACATTCAATTTCAAAAACCTTGTCAAAGTTAGGCAAACTAAGCAAAGGAGCATTGGTGAGTTTTTCCTTTAACAATCTAAAAGCATCTTCATGCATTTTCTCCCACTTAAAAATCACATTCTTTTTAACAAGTTCATTCAAAGGTGCAGCAATTGAAGAAAAATCACGCACAAACCTTCTATAAAAACTTGCTAAACCATGAAAAGATCTTACCTCATTGGCATTAGTAGGGGTCGGCCACTCCCTAATTGCCTTTACCTTGGTTTCATCTACACTTATTCCATTAGAGCTTACAACAAAACCAAGAAATATAACAGAATCCATGCAAAAAGAACACTTTTTGAGATTAGCAAACAATTGATGTTCTTTAAGTATCTCAAAAACAGCACGCAAGTGATCAACATGTTCTTGCAAGGACTTGCTATACACAAGAATATCATCAAAGTAAACTACTACAAATTTCCCAATTAAATGACGGAAAACATGATTCATCAACCTCATAAAAGTACTAGGAGCATTAGTCAAACCAAAAGGCATAACTAACCACTCATAAAGACCAAATTTAGTTTTGAAAGCAGTTTTCCATTCATCACCCTCTTTCATTCGAATTTGATAGTAGCCACTTTTCAAGTCAATTTTTGAAAACAATTGTGAACCATATAATTCATCCAACATATCATCTAACCTAGGTATAGGATGACGATACTTTACCGTGATTTTATTAATGGCTCGACAATCTATGCACATCCTCCAAGAACCATCCTTCTTAGGTACAAGAATCACAGGCACAGAACACGGACTAAGGCTCTCACGCACAAAGCCCTTCTCTAATAAATCATCTACTTGCCTTTGAATTTCCTTTGTTTCCTCAGGGTTAGCTCTATAAGCCGGACGGTTTGGAATGCTTGCTCCAGGCATGAAATCTATTTGATGTTCTATCCCTCTCAAATGTGGTAATCCACTTGGGACATCTTCAGGGAATAAGTCTTGATATGCCTGCAACAAAGAAACAACAACACTAGGAAGAGAAGGATCAAGCTCATTAGTAGAAAAGTAAACATCTTTATACAAAATGACAAGAAGTTGTTGCCTTGCCAACAATGCATTCTTGATCTCACTTTTCCCAGCATAGGCATTCACTTTTCTCCCCTCATCTCTCTCGGCTTCCCCTCTTTTCCCTTTCCCTTTCTTTTTCTCCCCACTAGACCGATTGCTTTCATGATGCACAATCTGTCTAGGCGACTCCAATAAAGACCCCTCGGCCTTGGCTCCTTTGGACTCTTCACGAGCCTTGCACTCTTTTGTAATTCGTGCTTGATCAGCATAGGCCTCCATAGGTGTCAATGGTCTCAATATGAACTCCTTTTTCTTCCAAACTAGGCGATAAGTATTTTTATGACCATCATAAATCACACGCCTATCAAACTGCCATGGACGACCTAACAAAATATGACATGCATGCATGGGAATAACATCGCATAATACCTCATCCACATATCCTCCAATGGCAAAGGATACTAGCACTTGCTTGGTTACCTTGACATCCCCAAAATCTGTCAACCATTGTAAGAAATATGGCTTTGGATGGCGAATTGTAGGCAACTTCAATTTCTCTACAAACAAGGTACTAGCTACATTAGTGCAACTACCAGAATCAACAATAACACTGCATACCTTGCCTTGAACCAAGCATCTTGAGTGGAATATATGTTCCCTATGCATCTCCTCTTCCTCCTCCTTTGGTTGGATGCTCAATGATCTTCTAGTCACTAACACTTCACCACTAGATGGAATGGCATCCTCGGGTCCCCCTTCAACAGAATCATCATCACTAGGTCCTTCAAGTGGAGGCATCTCTTCATCACTTGAATGTTCGCTCTCCACCTCCCCATTGCCAAGAATGATCATATTCCTTTTTGTTGGACATTGAGAGGAAATATGGCCATATCCTTGACACTTGAAACACCTAACATCTCTCTGTCTAGAAGAAGTCTCATTCTTACCCTTGTTTGGTAGCTTGGATGTGGAGCTCTCACTCTTGAGTTTATTACTTGCCAAACCCGTAGCCCCTCTTTGCCATGGCTCATTAATTTTTGATGGTGTTTGAGCAGCCCCCTTATCACGTTCTTGGATAGCCCTTCTATCTCGTGAATCCCTCCAAGCTGGTCGGGTTGAGGGTGAAGCAATGGGCCTCGACTTTGATGCCTTGAGTTGCTGCTCTACCTTGATTGCCATGTCAACCAAATCTCCTATGTCAAGGTAATGTTGCAACTCCACACGTTGCCTAATATCAGTGTTGAGGCCACCCATAAATCTTGCCATTAGTGCCTCTCCTTCTTCCTCTAAGTTGGCCCTCATCATCAAAATCTCCATCTCCTTGAAGTAATCATCCACGGACATGGTACCTTGTCTCAAGGTTTGAAGTTTCCAATGGAGATCACGTGTGTAGTAGCTCGGAATGTACCTCTTTTGCATGAGCCTTTTCATCTCACTCCATGTGTTCACGGGTGCTTCGCCAAATCTAGCACGGTCCTTGTGGAGTTTGTCCCACCAAACACTCGCATAATCTGTAAACTCAATCGCAGCAAGTTGTACTTTCTTCCCCTCCGAGTAATTGTGGCAATTGAAGATCCCCTCCACTTTGCGTTCCCACTCAATGTAAGCCTCGGGATCGAGCTTTCCTTGGAACGATGGAATCTTCATTTTGATGCTTCCAAGGTTGTCATCTTGACGGTTTACCACCCTCCTTCCTCTCCTTGTACCTATTTCTTCAAAATCAGACTCGGCTCCCAATTCATCTTCATAAGTAGGGTTGCGGGTCACCCTTGTGTGAGAGGAAGTACCACGGGCTCCCAAATTTCCAGACAACTCCTCACGACCCCTTGTCACATTCTCAAAGTTGTCCATCCTTAAAGACACTTGTTGAAGTTGTGCCATGATGGTCTGAAAATTTTCATTGTTTTTTCTTTGTGTGTCTTGCATAGCCTTTATGAACAGCTTAAGCTCATTATCCTCCATAGCTTTTCCTTCACCCATGGTATTCTCAACAACCTGCAAAAATCGTTAGTAACACAAGAAAAGAACAATGGATCAAGATAAAACCTCACTCACTCCCTTACGTGTATCCCTCGTCACTCGTGTATCACACCAATTAATCTTGGCTTTTACCCGATGATGAGCTCACACCTTAGCCTTTTACCACTCCTTGAGCGTACCTTGTATGCCCTTGAATGAGAACCTGCTCAATTGATCCTTGGTACAAACCCAAGTAAGTATTCAAGATGAGTAGTAATGAAAATGGAAGCTTAGGGTAAGGTTTAAACCACTAGAATTCAAGAAACCAAGACTCAAGGAATTTCAGATTTAAGAAGCACGTTTGACACCCCTAGTGTGTGGTTTTCTTGATGAAAATCTTGATTTTCAAATGTCCTTTAATAACTTTAATGCACTTATGTTCAAACAGAAATAACAAGAAACTCCACCAAAACATCAAGAAATAAGAAGAGTAGAATCTGGTCAATTAAACTTTCGTACGTGGCGTTGTTCTCTGTCCAACGATCTGTATGTTTCAACAGGTCTATTCGGTTGCACAAGGACAGTATTCCAGCCAAATATACTTCAGTTTAATTGGTTTAGTTCGTATGCTTGGCTTTTATCACCTTGCACGCCTCTTTTGCTTTCCTTTGTATTGCACGACTTTTCTTTGTGCAAGACTTTTTTTTTTTTTTTCACCTCTAACAACCTCTCTCTCTTTTTTTTTTTTAACAACACAACCAACTCACAAAATACAAAATTCAACTCCCAAAAACAAACAAAAAAATTAAACTGAAAAAAAAAAAAAAAAATCGGATGAACAGTACCGGCGATGAACAGTACCGTCAGTGAACAGTAAACCCTAGCGTGAACAGTGACGCCGCTGCTACAGTGCGATGAACAGTACGATTTTTTTTTTTTTCCTTCTAACAACCTCTCTCTCTCTTTTTTTTTTTAACAACACAACCAACTCACAAAATACAAAATTCAACTCCCAAAAAACAAACAAAAATTAAACTGAAAAAAAAAATTCGGATGAACAGTACCGGCGATGAACAGTACCGTCAGTGAACAGTAACCCTAGCGTGAACAGTGACGCCGCCGCTACAGTGCGATGAACAGTACGAATTTTTTTTTTTTACCAGAAATCAAGAGTAACCTTCAGGAAAATTGTTTCAAGGTTCTTATGTAGGCCAAGATTCAATTTTCTCAAAAGTTTTAACACAAGAAACATTAAAACAACAAAGAACACCCGAAAACAGTCAGGATTCTAAGCAAACCACACACAAAACCCTAGAATTCTTGATGTACAGATATCAAGAACGACTCTAAAGGTTATGACAAACCCTAAGACACGAAACAAAAGGCACCAACACAATTTTTGAAGACAAGAAACACGAAAAACAAACTGGACAAAAACGGACAAAATAGAAAAACCCAAGAAACAGCAACAAGAACAAGAACAAAACTCGACAAACTCCAAGAAACAAAATAAAGAGATATAGCCGAATCTTCCAAAGGAAAATTTGGCTTGGAAAACCTGGATTTCAAGATGAACCAATGCTCTGATACCAATTGATACGAGATCCACGGAAGTGACGGTCCAAGACTCTTGAAACCAAGGATGCAACCCAATCTTCTTGACCCCTTCGTAACTTGTCGAAGACCCCAAGAACAACTTGGATTGTTTTGCTTCAGATCCAACAAGATTTGTTGAACTCCCCCCTTAGAGAAACGACCCTAGACCCCTAACCAACAATGTGGAATAGACACCTAGTCGACAATCTCTTTGGACAGATTCAAACCCTCAAGAAGAACCCTAGGCGGAATCTTGAATACTCAACAAGAATTGTCAAGAATGCAAGAGTAGTTCTTTCACCCAAGAACAAAGGGAAACTCAATAATGCTCACACGCACAATTGAAGAGAAAAACTCAATATTATTGATTAATGTTCTAAAATTCGGATGAATAGTAACACCCTCTATAAAGAGGCGCATAACATCAAGATATAAGTTAAATATGGAAACTAACTTAACCCTAGTTGCACCATAACATAAACCTACAACTAAAGATACAACTTGGGCTATTAAACTAACGAATTAAGCCCATGAAACCCATAACCTCAAGTGGCAAACGGGCTCTTCAATTGAATCCAAGTCCACGACCTCCAAGCTCCTCCAACTCTAGCCCAAAATAAGTGAATAGCCTTGTAGGTTCTTGTTTCAACCAAGTAGCTTCATCTTCATGTAATTCTATAATCAAACCTTGCAAAGCTTGCTTCAACCTTTTAGCTCTCAACCTCGTCATTGGACCTCCCATGTCTTGGAATGGGCTCTTTGCAGCAACACTATGATCACGACTCCCTTGAACTTGAACACGAGCATTGATGTCTTCATCATAATATGTATGTAATCGAAGAACCAGGATCTGCGAGATATGGATGCAAAACTGGATATACTCGAACCGGACCGCATCTCGATTTGCACATGGATAATCTGCTGGTGGACCCCCTTTCCTTCCTTTGGTTCAAAACTCGGTCAAATACGTCGTTAACCTTTATGGTGGATCGATGAGAGTGCGCCTAGCCAAGAGTGTGATTGGTGTCATCACCTCCTGTGTGCAGCTATGCCTTCGTTGGATGCTTATTCGCCTACTCTTTCATGGAGTGATGACTAATAGCCGAGGATGTAGTTAGTAGAGACTTGATTCCAACCACTATTGAGGATACATTTTGATGTGATCCAAGGAGCACTCACAATTGTTAGACTTGGACTTGAACATGGTGAGCTTAGGAGAGGCATGTTCTTGATAGAAGATGATCTACATGGTTGCTGATTGAAGATTATCTATGGATTTGGGCTTATTTGCAAGCTTGAAATTCACTTTGTTTATACTATCACATTGGGCCAAGGATTCAAGCATTGGTTATGGATCAAGTTCATTTATAAAGAAGGCTCAAAAGAAGATATTAAACTGTCCAAAACAATCTTACAAGGGGCTGGTCACTTGGACTTGCTTGGAGGGCCATTGAAGTTGCTAAATGGAGGCCCAATAGAGCTTAATGAAGGATGTCTAGCCCATGATGTGATTTTGGACGAATTTTTTTATAGCTTTTATGTTTTTAGTTAGTTTAACTTATTAGAATTCTTCTATATTTGTGTTTTTAGCTAAGTATTATTATTAGTTTAGGTATAGACTTAGAAGTTGCTTAAATCTTCAAGTCTAGAATGTTCTATGTAAGCCTATTTATAGGCCTCTCATTAGTTATGAATTTTGAACAAGAATTATTTAGAAAAATCATGTGTTTTCTCTATTGTGAGAATTTTCTTGGTTCTTTGTTGATTAAGAACTACTTTTGGTCTTATCAAGCTTGCTTGTGGCGACCACCAACTTCGCTTAGAGTTTTCTTGAGTTTTTGATCAAGTCTTTAGAGCTAATTAGGTTAGACGATTGAACTCGCTCAACTTGGTCTAGTCTAGTTGTCCTATAGGCGTGCTCATCTTCAAGGGAAGATTCAAGGCAAAACAACTCCACGTCAAGGGTTCCTTGGTTCACGAATCAAACGAGGCCTTGAGTTCAACGAGTTGCATACCTGAAATCCAAGACTTTCTTGGCAACGCAACTGTGCGCACATCACATTTCATCCATCATACCCCATGATAGGTATCATGGAAGGTCTCTTGAAGTTGTTCTTGATGGTCATTGGAGAATTCATAGTTCAAAGAGTCATCTAACCTTCATGCATGAATTGGTGTATTTACCAAGGGTGGATCACGAATTTTTGAGTCGGAAATTGGACTTAAAGATCATTTATAGGCTTTGGATCAAGCATATTTTCAAAGAAGGCTTTAAGTCCAAAAGGTTCAAAAAGTCCAAAATGGTCCAAATAAGCTGGCTTTTGTTGTGGTTGTGGACCAAGTTTGTTTTTAAAGAGAGAACAATTCCAATTGAAGCCCACAAGAGGACAGCCAGCTCAAGACATATATTTGGATGAATTTTCTTTTATTTTTATTTTATTTGGATGAATTTTTAGTATTTTAAGTAGTTTAGCTTTGTGTTATTTCAATTAGTTACTAAATCATGTTTTGTTATTCTATTTATGTTAGGTTTAGAGTTTTGGTAGTTTACTTTAGTTAAACTTCTAGACTTTACTTTACAAGAGTTTGTAAGTCTATAAAAGGCTAGGTATTGTCCATCTGAATTTTGATTCATTCATTGTGTGATTAATAATATTGAGTTTCTCTTTTAGAGAGTTCTTCTTTGGTTCTTGGATTAGAACTATTCTTGGTCTTATCGAGTGATCTCGTGGTGACCACACATGATACGCACGGAATCGTGGAACGTTGCCAAGATCGCTTGATGAATTCCAAGCCAAACGCCTCGAGCCCTTCTTCAAAGAAGATCACGAACTCCTAAGGACCTAAACTAGACCAATTTGAGCTAGTTCAATATGCTAGTTTAAGGCTTTAAAAATTTGATCAAACACGAAAGAAAATCACTCTAAGCAAGTATTTAAGTCGCTACAAGCTTAGGCTTGATAAGACTAAGAGTAGTTCTAATCCAAGAACCAAGAAAACACTCTTGAAAAGAGCTCTCACTGTTCACGAATTTTTTTTGAGGAATAATCTGATTATTTCATTGAATTATGAAGGCCTATAAATAGGCTTACAAGAAAATTCTAGAACTTGAAGTTTAAGACAACTACTAAAAACTAAATACTCAATTATTTGGAAAACTACCAAAAACAACTTGTAAACAATTTGGAAAACTAACAAAACATAAAATAAGATCTAGAAAATATCAAAAATTCGTCCATAAAAGTCTCCTTGGGCTGGACACCTCCATTGTGCACTATTGGGCCTCCATCGTGCACTATTGGGCCTCCATCTTGCAAGTTTAAGAGCCCTCCAAGTGAGCCCAAGTAACCAAGCCCCTTGTATATTAGATTTGATCCAAAGCCAATACATTAAATCTTGGCCCAATCTACTAGCTTGATCATTACATAACTCAAGCCCAACATTCATGCTCAACTCGTATGAAACACTTGTACAACATTCATGCATGCCTATATCATTGATGAATGACTTCCCTTTTATCTTGAAACATGCTAGGCAATGCTTCACATGTGTAAGTGATCCTTGGATCCTATCATTCCCTCCTCCTTCGAAAGGATTCATCCTCGAATCACCCACAAGATATAGAACAACACAAGTGATACTAGGATTAATAGGTAAGTACTATAGCCCTCAAAAACACTTAGCACAGGAAACATGTCATGCAAATTGAATGGCTCAATGCATACATGATACGCGGGGACGAACGTGGAGTTGCTTGAAGATCCAAGTGAAGCTTCGAATTTTCCCTTGAAGGATTTCGACCCTTCAAAGTGCTCAAGTAGGACCAATTTGAGCGAGTTCAATATGCCTATCTAATTGCTCTAAAGGACTTAATCAAACAAGAAAGAAACTATAAGCTAGGGTTTTGATCTTGGAATCACTCGACAAGATCGGGGGTAGTTCTTAATCAGCAAAGAACTAAAGAAACTCTCAATTTGAGAACTCACAATAATAATATTCATAAAATCTGATAAAAATCGTATGAATAGTATCCCCTATTTATAGGGTTACATAGAGGATTCTAGAACTTAGAAATTAAAGCAACTACTTAAACCTAAACATTAACTAATTGAAATACTTAACTTAAAACAACTTATGACTGAATTGGAAGTCTTAAAATATATAAAAATAGCTAAGTTCTAGAACATTTAAAAAGCCTTTAAATATGTAATTGGGCTGGTCATCCAAAGCATCAAGCCCAAGTTATCCATAACTGCTATTCTTCAAGGAGGTTGGGCCTCTTCCATTGATCCACCAACATGTAAGTTGGACGGCTGGCCTTCTAAGCTCCAAAGATCATCTTGAGTAGCCCAAATATAAGTAATAGGCCTCGGAGAAGAGTTGTTCTTTGCCCAATTTTCTTTTCCTCTCACAAGTCCAAATATAATCCTTGCAAGGCTTCTCTCATTCTTCTAGTCCTAGCCCTTGTCATTGGCCCATCAATGCCTTGCAAAAGGTCCTCATGAGATCGTTCAAGTCCCTTGGAACTCGATCCACCTATGGCAGTCCCTTGGTCCATATCATTCCCTCCTCCCTCGAAAGGATTCGCCCTCGAATCACCTACATCAAACAAAGAAAGATCAGAAACATTAAAAGTGGCACTCACATTACCATACTCACTTGGTAGGTCAATCTTATAGGCATTATCTCCAATCTTTTCAAGCACTTGGAATGGACCATCTCCACGTGGGTTTAACTTAGATTTCCTTTGCGTAGGAAACCTCTCTTTCTCATGTGTACCCACACCCAATCACCAGGCTCAAACACAACTTGTACACGCCCCTTGTTTGCAATTCGTGCATAGTGCTCATTCTTTTTCTCAATTTTTGCTTTCACCTTGGCATGTAACTCCTTAACAAATTCAGCTTTTCTTTTACCATCTAAATCTGCATGTTCGTTAGTAGGCAAAGACAAGATATCCAAAGGAGTTAAAGGATTAAAACCATAGACAATCTCAAATGGTGAAAAAGTAGTAGTAGAATGAGTAACACGATTATATACAAACTCAATATGTGGAAGGCATTTTTCCCAATTCTTTAAGTTACGTTGTATGATTGCACGTAACAAAGTAGTGAGTGTTCTATTTACCTACTTTAGTTTGGCCATCAGTTTGTGGATGAGCAACAGTAGAAAACAACAATTTAGTACCAAGCTTATTCCACAAAGTACGCCAAAAGTGACTAAGAAACTTAACATCTCGATCACTCACAATAGAACGTGGCAAACCATGCAATCTAACAATTTCCTTAAAGAATAAGTCAGCAATATGTGTAGCATCATTAGTTTTAGCACACGCTATAAAATGAGCCATCTTGCTAAATCTATCAACTACTACAAATATGCTATCCTTTCCACTTGGTGACCTTGGTAGACCTAAAACGAAGTCCATGGATATGTCTACCCAAGGTTGTGTAGGGACGGGTAAAGGGGTATAAAATCCATGTGGCATGACTTTAGATTTAGCTTGCCTACATGCAATGCACTTAGAACACACATTTTGCACATCATATTTCATGTTAGGCCAATAAAAATGCTCATTCAGAATATCTAAAGTCTTTTGCACACCAAAATGACTCATAATTCCACCCCCATGCGTTTCCCTCACAAGTAGTTCACGAAGAGAACAATTAGGCACACAAAGTTTATTGTTTTTAAACAAAAATCCATCTTGCCTAAAGAATCCTTCATATGCACGATTTTCACAAAGTCTCCACACCTTTTCAAAATCATGATCATGCTCGTAAAGATTTTTAACAAGTTCAAATCCAAGTAATTTAGTGTGAAGAGTAGTAAGGAGAGCATACCTTCTAGATAAAGCGTCAGTAACCACATTCTCCTTACCTTGTTTATACTTGATGACATAGGGAAAACTCTCAATAAATTCCAACCACTTAGCATGTCTCTTATTCAGCTTACCTTGAGACTTCAAGAACTTCAAGCTTTCATGATCACTATGAATGACGAATTCTCTAGGTAACAAGTAGTGTTGCCATGTTTGCAAAATCCTTACTAATGCATAAAGCTCTTTGTCATACGTAGGATAATTCAATGTAGCTCCACTCAATTTCTCACTAAAATATGCAATAGGTTTGGACTCTTGCATTAAAACGGCACCAATTCCAACTCCAGAAGCATCACACTCGACCTCAAAGCACTTGTCAAAATCAGGCAAACTCAACAAGGGGGCATTGGTTAGTTTGTCTTTCAACAAGTTAAATGCTTCTTCATGCTTGTTTTCCCACTTAAAAATAATATCTTTCTTGACAAGTTCATTAAGAGGTGCAGCAATTGTACTAAAGTTCCTTACAAACCTTCTATAAAAACTTGCAAGTCCATGAAAAGATCTCACCTCGTTAGCATTGGTGGGGGTTGGCCATTCACGAATAGCTTTGACCTTGGAGTCATCCACCTTGATCCCTTTGGAGCTCACTACAAAACCAAGAAACACAACAGACTCCATGCAAAAAGTACACTTAGATAAATTAGCATAAAGTTTATGTTCCCTAAGAACCATAAAAACA
>CM045560.1:15948857-16027798 GCA_024721245.1 Mitragyna speciosa | reverse complement strand
AGTTCATAGAGTCTTTTCCTTATACAATCAAGTACAAGCAAGGTAAAGAGAATGTGGTTGCTGACACTTTGTCTAGAAGGTATGTTCTTATTACCACTCTTCAAACTAAGTTGCTTGGTTTTTATTGTATTAAAGAGTTGTATGAGCATGATGAGGATTTTTCTTCTTTGTGGCGTTTCACTTTAAATCGTGCTCATAATGGTTACTTTAGGCATGATGGTTTCTTGTTTAAAGGTAATAAATTGTGTATGCCTAAATGTTCTATGCGTGAGTTGCTTGTGAGGGAGACTCATGGGGGTGGACTTATGGGACACTTTGGTGTTAAAAAGACTTTGCATGTTTTATATGAGCACTTTTATTGGCCTAGTATGCGTGTAGATGTTGAAAGTATTTGTGCTAAATGTATAACTTGCAAGCAAGCTAAGAGTCGAATTATGCCCCATGGTTTATATTCTCCATTGCCTGTGCCTTCTCAACCTTGGGTAGATATTTCTATGGACTTTGTTTTAGGTCTACCAAGGTCTCAAAGTGGTAAAGATAGTATCTTTGTTGTTGTTGATAGATTTAGTAAGATGGCGCACTTTATTGCATGTTCTAAGACTAATGATGCCACTTACATATCTAATTTGTTCTTTAAGGAGATTGTAAGATTGCATGGTTTACCTCGTTCTATTGTTAGTGATAGAGATGTTAAGTTTTTGAGTCACTTTTGGCGCACTTTGTGGAGTCAACTTGGTACTAAATTATTGTTTTCTACTGTTGCACATCCACAAACTGATGGTCAAACTGAGGTTGTCAATAGGACACTCTCTACACTTTTGCGTGCAATCATTCAAAAGAACTTGAAAAATTGGGAGAGATGCTTACCACATATTGAGTTTGCATACAATAGGACTGTTCATTCTACTACTTCTTATTCACCTTTTGAATGTGTTTATGGATTTAATCCCTTGACTCCATTGGATATTTTGCCTTTGTCTACTAATGAAGTTTTTGATTTGGAAGGCAAAAAGAAAGCTGAATTTGTTAGGAATCTTCATGCCAAGGTGAGAGCTAACATTGAGAAAAAGAATGAACACTTTGCAAAGGTAGCAAATAGGGGGCGCATAAAGGTTGTCTTTGAGCCTGGTGATTGGGTTTGGGTGCACATGAGAAAAGAAAGATTTCCACAACAAAGGAAATCTAAACTTCACCCACGAGGAGATGGGCCTTTTCAAGTACTTGAGAGGATTGGAGACAATGCCTACAAGTTGGATCTACCAAGTGAGTATGGAAACGTTAGTGCTACTTTTAATGTTTTTGACTTATCTTTGTTTGATGTAGGTGATTCGAGGACGAATCCTTTCGAGAAAGGAGGGAATGATGAGTCCCAAGTTGGAGACCTTCAAGAGGGACGTTCCAAGGATGATGGATCGAGTTTGAGGAGCTCTAATGATGTGCTTAAAGGTTTGGATGGTCCAATGACTAGAGCAAGAACTAGAAGAATGAAGGATGCTTTGCATGGACTCATATTGGACTCATATGAGGAGGCTTTGCAATTGGGCTCAAAGGAGCAATCTAAACAACTCATTAATGTGATTTGGGCTGAACAAACATTGGATGAGGACCTCATGGGCCACACGAGTGGGGAGCTTGAAGAATTAAAGTCCAATTGATGGTTTTGTGGGCTTAATGGACCGCCAGCCCATTAGGGTTTATTAGCTACGATTTTTAGGGTCTTTAAGTTGTAATAGACTTAGTTATTTTAGTTAATTCATGCTTTGTTTTGGTAGTTTCATTAGTATAGGTTTTGTCTTAGAAGTTAAGCTATTTCCACAACTCTATAATGTTCTTTGTAAGCCTATTTATAGGCCATATTATTAGTTACGGATTTTATCAGAATTTTCAGAAATATTGTGTGTTCTCTTTGAGAATTTTTTTGGTTCTTTGTTGATTAAGAACTACTCTTGGTCTTATCAAGTTTGCTTGTGGCGACCACCAACTTCGCTTAGAGTTTTTCTTGTGTTTTTGATCAAGTCTTAGGGTTAATTAGGTTAGACGATTGAACTCGCTCAACTTGGTCTAGTCTAGTTGTTCTTAGGCGTGTTCATCTTCAAGGGAAGATTCAAGGCAAAACAACTCCACGTCAAGGGTTCCTTGGTTCACGAATCAAACGAGGTCTTGAGTTCAACGAGTTGCATACCTGAAATCCAAGACTTTCTTGGCAACGCAACCGTGCGCACATCAAGAACACGCCTCTCTTAAGCTCACCATGCTCAAGTCCAAATCTAACAAGTGTGAGTGCTTCTTGGATCACATCATGATGACTCCAAGGTAGAGGCCATACCTGAGTGGCCTACTTCAACGAATGCTAACAAGGTGAGGTCATTTCATGGTCTTGCAAGCTTCTATAGGAGGTTTGTGCGAAACTTTAGTACAATTGCTAGAAGAATATTGTGTTCAAATAGGAAGGTAAGCATGAGGAAGCCTATAATATATTGAAAGATAAACTAACTCATGCTCCTTTGTTGTCTTTGCCAGATTTTGACAAAGTGTTCGAGGTAGAGTGCGATGCGTTTGAAGTGGGTATTGGGGCTGTCCTTATGCAAGAGTCGAAGCCGATAACCTATTTCAGTGTGAAATTGCATGGGGCCACTTTGAATTACCCAACCTACGATAAAGAACTCTACGCACTAGTGAGGACTCTGCAGAATTAGCAACATTACTTGCTGCCAAGGGAGTTTGTTAAACAAGAGGCATGCTAAGTGGTTGGAATTCATAGAAGCATTTCCGTACATCATCAAATACAAGCAGGGTAAGGAGAACGTTATAGCTGACGCGCTTTCGAGGAGATATACTCTTCTTACTACTCTACATACTAAATTGCTTGGATTTGAACATATTAAGTCTTTATATAAAAACGACCCCGACTTTGGTCAAATTTGGATTTTGTGTGAAAAACAAGCTCATGAGGAGTTCTTCAGGCAAGAGGGTTATTTGTTTCAGGGTGATACACTTTGTGTGCCTAGATGTTCTCTTCGTGAATTGCACGTGAGGGAAACTCATGGGGGAGGAGTAATGGGACATTTCGGTGTTCAAAAGACCTTGTCTGTGTTAAGTGAACATTTTTACTGGCCAAGCATGCGACGTGATGCTCAAATTATTTGTGATAAATGCATTGCATGGAAGCAGGCAAAGTCCAAAGTTAGACTTTATGGATTGTATTCTCCTCTGCCCGTCCTTGTTCAACCTTGGGTAGACATATCCATGGATTTTGTCTTCGGTTTACCTAGGTCTTCTAGTGGAAAGGATAGCGTATTTGTGATAGTTGATTTGTTTAGCAAAATGGCACACGTTATTGCCTGTGCTAAAACTAACGATGCTACACATATAGCTGATCTGTTCTTTAGAGAGATTGTGACTATAGTGAGTGACCGTGGTGTGAAATTTCTTAGTCACTTTTGGCACACTTTGTGGAATAGGTTAGGCACCAAATTGTTATTTTCCACTGTTGCATATCCACAAACAGATAGCCAAACTGAAGTGGTCAATAGGACACTCACCACTTTGCTGCGTACAATCATACAAAGAAATCTAAGGAATTGGGAAGGATGTTTGCCTCATATTGAATTTGCATACAATCGTGTGACTCATTCTACTACTGCTTTTTCACCTTTTGAAATTGTTTATGGATTTAACCCTTTAACTCCTTTGGATATTTTGCCTTTACCTACTAATAGCGACAAATTTTGATGGAAAAAAGAAAGCACAGTTTGTTAAGGAGTTGCATGCCAAGGTACTAGCAAACATTGAGAAGAAGAATGAGCATTATGCGCGAATGGCAAACAAGGGTCGTGTAAAAGTCATCTTTGAACTCGGTGATTGGGTGTGGGTGCATATGCGTATGGAGAGATTTCCTATTCAGCGAAAATCTAAGCCTAACCTAAGAGGAGATGATGTGCGCACGGTTGCGTTGCCAAGAAAGTCTTGGATTTCAGGTATGCAACTCGTTGAACTCAAGACCTCGTTTGATTCGTGAACCAAGGAACCCTTGACGTGGAGTTGTTTTGCCTTGAATCTTCCCTTGAAGATGAGCACGCCTAAGAACAACTAGAATTAGACCAAGTTGAGCGAGTTCAATCGTCTAACCTAATTAGCTCTAAAGACTTGATCAAAAACTCAAGAAAACTCTAAGCGAAGTTGGTGGTCGCCACAAGCAAGCTTGATAAGACCAAGAGTAGTTCTTAATCGACAAAGAACCAAGAAAATTCTCAAAGAGAACACACAATATTTCTGAAAATTCGGATAAAATTCGTAACTAATAATATGGCCTATAAATTGGCTTACAAAGAACATTCTAGAGTTGTGAAAATAGACTTAACTTCTAAGACAAAACCTATACTAATGAAACTACCAAAACAAAGCATGAATTAACTAAAATAACTAAGTCTATTACAACTCAAAGACTATAAAAATCGTAACTAATAAACCCTAATGGGCTGGTGGTCCATTAAGCCCACAAAACCATCAATTGGACTTCAATTCTTCAAGGTCCCCACTTGTGTGGCCCATGAAGTTCTCATCCAATGTTTGTTCAGCCCAAATCACATTAATGAGTTGTTTAGATTGATCCTTTGAGCCCAATTGCAAAGCCTCCTCATATGAGTCCAATATGAGTCCATGCAATGCATCCTTCATTCTTCTAGTTATTGCTCTAGTCATAGGACCATCCAAACCTTTAAGCACATCATTGAAGCTCCTCAAACTCGATCCATCATCCTTGGAATGTCCCCCTTGAAGGTCTCCAACTTGGGACTCATCAGGAGATGGACCCTTCCAAGTTTTAGAGAGGATAGGAGATAACGCCGATAAGATCGACTTACCCAGTGAGTATGGAGGTATAAGTGCTACCTGATGTGCGCACGGTGCATTTGCCAAGACCCCTTGGATTTTTAGGTCAACAACTCGTTGAACTCAAGACTCCGTTGGATTCGTAAACCCAAGAACCCTTGACGTGGAGTTGGTGTTGATACGAGATCCACGAAAGTGACGGTCCAAGACTCTTGAAACCAAGGATGCAATCCAATCTTCTTGACCCCTTCGTAACTTGTCGAAGACCCCAAGAATAACTTGGATTGTTTTGCTTCAGATCCAACAAGATTTGTTGAACTCCCCCCTTAGAGAAACGACCCTAGACCCCTAACCAACAATGTGGAATAGACACCTAGTCGACAATCTCTTTAGACAGATTCAAACCCTCAAGAAGAACCCTAGGCGGAATCTTGAATACTCAACAAGAATTGTCAAGAATGCAAAAGTAGTTCTTTCACCCAAGAACAAAGGGAAACTCAATAATGCTCACACGCACAATTGAAGAGAAAAACTCAATATTATTGATTAATGTTCTAAAATTCGGATGAATAGTAACACCCTCTATAAAGAGGCGCATAACATCAAGATATAAACTAAATATGGAAACTAACTTAACCCTAGTTGCTCCATAATATAAACGTGCAACTAAAGATACAACGTGGGCTATTAAACTAATGAACTAAGCCCATGAAACCCATAACCTCAAATAGCAAACGGGCTCTTCAATCGAATCCAAGTCCACGACCTCCAAGCTCCTCTAACTCTAGCCCAAAATAAGTGAATAGCCTTGTAGGTTCTTGTTTCAACCAAGTAGCTTCATCTTCATGTAATTCTATAATCAAACCTTGCAAAACTTGCTTCAACCTTTTAGCTCTCAACCTCGTCATTGGACCTCCCATGTCTTGGAATGGGCTCTTTGCAGCAACACTATGATCACGACTCCCTTGAACTTGAACACGAGCATTGATGTCTTCATCATTCCCGCCTTCCTCAAGAAGATTCGCCCTCGAATCCCCTACATCATACAAAGAAAGATCAGCCACATTAAAGGTTGCACTAACACTACCATACTCACTTGGCAAATTTATCTTGTAAGCATTGTTTCCAATTCATTCAAGGACTTGAAAGGGACCATCTCCTCTTGGACTCAGTTTGGACTTGCGTTGTTGAGTGAAACGTTCCTTCCTTAAGTGCACCCAAACCCAATCTCCAGGCTCAAAGTGAACTTGTACTCTTCCACGATTTGCTTGCTTTGCAAATTGCTCATACTTCTTCTCAATGTTAGCTCAAACCTTTGCATGCAAATCTTTCACAAAGTCAGCCTTCCTCTTGCCATCCATGTCAACGTGTTCACTAGAAGGCAAAGACAAAATATCCAAAGGTGTTAGTGGGTTGAAACCATAAACAATTTCAAATAGAGAGTAAGAAGTAGAGAAATGGATAGTGCGATTATAAGCAAACTCTATGTGTGGCAAACACTTCTCCCAATTTTTGAGATTATGTTGGATGATGGTTCGCAGCAATGTAGTGAGTGTACGGTTGACTACTTCAGTTTGTCCATCCGTTTGAGGGTGAGCAACAGTAGAAAACAGCAACTTTGTCCCTAACTTACTCCAAAGAGTACGCCAAAAATGACTTAGGAACTTGACATCACGATCACTCACAATTGTCCTTGGCAAACTATGCAAACGAACAACCTCTTTGAAAAACAAATCTGCAACATGAGTTGCATCGTTAGTTTTAACACAAGCAATAAAGTGTGCCATTTTACTAAAACGATCAACTACAACAAAAATACTATCTTTGCCACTTTGAGAACGTGGAAGACCTAGCACAAAGTCCATAGAAATGTCAGTCCACGGAACATTAGGAATAGGCAATGGACTATAAAACCCATGAGGCATCACCTTGGATTTAGTTTTCCTACAAGTAATACACTTAGCACAGAAAGTTTGCACATCACGTTTCATATGAGGCCAATAAAAGTGTTCATGCAAGATATCCAAAGTCTTAACAACACCAAAATGTCCCATAAGACCCCTCCATGAGCTTCACTAATCAGCACATTACGCACAGAACAGAAGGGAATACACAACGTATCCTTCCTAAACAAGTAACCCTCATGTAAATAAAACTCTCCATGTACACACCCCAAATGTGGAGATTGATTCATGCAAATCTGCCAAATATCACCAAAGTCACGATCCCCAACATAAGCATGCTTCAAGTACTCAAAACCAAGTAATTTAGTATGCAAAGAAGTAAGAAGAGTGTACCTATGAGATAGTGCATCAGCCACAATATTCTCCTTACCTTGCTTATACTTAATCACATATGGAAATGTTTCAATGAACTCGAGCCACTTAGCATGTCTCTTGTTCAACTTACCTTGAGACTTGAGAAATTTCAAACTTTCATGGTCAGAATGTATGATGAACTCTTTTGGCCACAAATAATGTTGCCAAGTTTGAAGAGCTCGAACCAAAGCATAAAGTTCTTTATCATATGTAGGATAACTCAAGCCCGCCCCTTGAAGCTTCTCACTAAAGTAGGCAATTGGCTTAGAATCCTGCATCAAAACAGCCCCTATACCAATTCCACTAGCATCACATTCAATTTCAAAAACCTTGTCAAAGTTAGGCAAACTAAGCAAAGGAGCATTGGTGAGTTTTTCCTTTAACAATCTAAAAGCATCTTCATGTATTTTCTCCCATTTAAAAATCACATTCTTTTTAACAAGTTCATTCAAAGGTGCAGCAGGTGAAGAAAAATCACGCACAAACCTTCTATAAAAACTTGCTAAACCATGAAAAGATCTTACCTCATTGGCATTAGTAGGGGTCGGCCACTCCCTAATTGCCTTTACCTTGGTTTCATCTACACTTATGCCATTAGAGCTTACAACAAAACCAAGAAATATAACAGAATCCATGCAAAAAGAACACTTTTTCAGATTAGCAAACAGTTGATGTTCTTTAAGTATCTCAAAAATAGCATGCAAGTGATCAACATGTTCTTGCAAGGACTTGCTATACACAAGAATATCATAAAAGTAACTTATCACCAAAGCATAAAGGACTTGCTAGTGAACAGTACGACTTTTTTTATTTTTTATTTTGTTTGAAAATCAAACCACAAAAGAACACAACTTTGATTCAAGAAAAATCAGATCTTGAATCAAGAACAACAAAACAAAATTAAAAATATATATCCAAGTGGATTGACAACAAAAACAAAAGATATATCCAAACGGGTTGACACAAAACCTGATTTCTTTCAAGATCCCAAAAGCTCTGATACCAATTGATACGATCGGGGAGTAGGTTTTGGTCTGATACCAATTGATACGATCGGGGGGTCACCCTCTCGTATATCACAGGAACATCATTCCCAAAGGACCGTCTTGAAAAGAAATCCATACAAAATAACCCAATCTTCTTGACCCCTTCGTAACTTGTCGAAAACCCCAAGAACAACTTGAGTTGTGGTAACCACTCGATCTTCTTGACCCCTTCGTAACTTGTCGAAGACCCCAAGAACAACTCGAATGGGTTGCTTCGAATATTCAACCAAGATCGTTGAAATCCTCCTTTTGTGCTGCAAGTTAGACCCCTAGCCAACTCGTGGAATAGACACCTAGCCAACTCGTGGAATAGACACCTAACCAACTTGTGGAATAGACCCCTAACCAACTCGTGGAATAGACCCCTAATTGACAAACCCAAAAGAATGAATCAAATCAAGTGGAAGAAACTCTAGGCGTAGGTTTTGGTCGCCATGAAATCACTCAAATAAGACCAGAAATTAGTTCTATTCCAAGAACTAAGAAAACTCTCGTAGAGAGAAAACTCACAATTTTTATTGATTCATCATAACATCGTTAAAATAATACAAGGAATGCCCTTTTATAGGCTCATAAAGAATATTCTAGAAAACTTACTAAAAACCTATCACTAGTTGTAACCTATCACAATTAGATTACAACTTGTAAAAATAAATAACACCAAAAACTATGATCCTTCTTTCATATCTTCCCATTTGAGTGGATGCTAGATAGGCCATCTTCCATGCTCCATTGCCATGCCTTGGGCCCATGCACGTATCAGGTGTGCTCACAAATCTCCCCTTGAAGATGAACACGTCGCTAAGAAAATTAGGTTAAACTGAGTTGAGTGAGTTCAATCGTTTAATCTAATCTACTAAGAACTTAATCAAAAACTAGAAGAAAACTCTAAGCAAGATTGTGGTCGTCGGTTCAAAGACTTTGAAATCCATTACCATTCTTCTTTTAAAGAAATCCTTACTATAAAAAGAGGAATTGAAAGGGGTAGTTCTTAATCACCAAAGAACCAAGAAAATTCTAAAAAGAATTCACTCAAAATATCATCATAAGGCTGCCGCTATAGTAACGATTTTAAGCCTTTAAATAGGCACACAAATAACATGCTAGGGTTTTGTAGTAAAACAAACTACTTAACTAAATGAACTAGCTTAAACACATCATAAACGAACTAAACTAACTATAATCAGCCCAAACCAGCCCAAGTGAAGTGGATTTGGGCTTAATAAAATTCGCATGCTCCAAACTAGCCTAAGTGAACCATCTTAGCGCCTCTTAGCCTGTTACACCACCAATGGATCAGCGCCCTCCAAGTCTTCAATCCTCACACTTAGCTGGTTATTTGGACCTTCTTCTAGGCCTTGTTCAGCCCAAACGGTGTAGACCAACCGTGGAGAATGCTCAACCCAACTTGCTTGGTTTTCTTCTTCAAGTGTATCCAAAATCAGTCCATGAAGAGCATCCTTCATTCTTCTTGTTCTAGCTCTAGTCATTGGTCCATCCAAACCTTGAAGTACATCCTTAGTCACCTTGGGAGCTTGCTCAACTCCATTGTCACGTACTTGACCTTCTTGGGACCTATCACTACCTTTAATGTTTTTGACCTTTCTCTTTATGATGTAGGTGATTCAAGGGCGAATCCTTTCGAAGGAGGAGGGAATGATAGGGATCAAGGCATATCCAAGCATAATTCAAGCTTCCCGAATCCTTTGCAAGGAATAGGTGGTCCAATGACGCGTGCGAGGACAAGGAGAATGAAGGAAGCCATGCATATGTTGATCATGGAAGTGTTAGAGAAAGAAGCTTCCAAGAGCAATTCTTCATCGTTAAGGCTTGTTACGCTAATATGGGTAAGTGATGGTGCTTCGTTTGAAGAGAGGTCAAATGAGAAGCAATGCCAAGACAAGGAAATGGGCAAAGTGTGCAATTCGGGCCAAAAGATGAAGGAACGGAGCTTCTGACCAAGGCCGTGCACCAGGCCGTGCCGCGGCCTTGCCCACGACCTCCGTCAGATTGAGGAGGCATGGCTGGTGAACATTTTGACCGAGGCCATTCACCAGGGCGCACCACGGCCTTCTCAAACGGCCTTCATCAAAATAGTTGAGGCAGAGCAGCAAAGGGTCTGATCGAGGCCGCGCCTAAGGCTGCCTCGCGGCCTTCGCTTGAAAATGCGAAGTCGCATTAGTTTAGGGTTTTATTTATTATATTGTTATGTCCTTATTTGTAGTACATGTTGTACGCCTATTTAAAGGTGGAACATATTGAGTAATAACAATTTTTTAGATCATTTCTCATTGAAACGTGTGTTTTGAGAGCTCTTTACAAGTGCTTTCTTGGTTCTTGGATTGGAACCGTCTTGGTATTATCAAGCCTTCGCTTGTGGCGACCCAATTACCTGCTTAGAGTAATTCTTTCGTGTTTGATCAAGTTCTTAGTTTAATAATTTAGGCAAATTGAACCCGCTCAAGTTGGTCTAAATTAGAACCCTAGGTTCTTCATTCTTCATTGAAGAATATTCGAAGCCTAACAACTTGGAATCTTCAAATGATCTTGGCCATTCACAAACCCACGCGCACCAAAAGTCCACGACAGCAACAAGACATTGATTGAAGACTTGGACCTTTAGTTGGGCTTCTTGCTAGCCACGGCCAGCCCATTCAAGTTAATAATGTTATTTTCTGTTTTGGTAGTGTGTTTAACTGTGAATTAGTGTCCAAGTTCAGTGTTTCTTTTATTTAGGCATAATTAGCTAGTAATTGTGCCTATTTAGGATTTTTTCCTTTTAAGAATTATGTCTAGATTCAATGCTTATCTTGTTTTGGCATGATTAGCTAATAATTGTGCCTATCTAGGATTCTTTCCTTTTAAGATGTAATTGACTATTAGCCTATTATAAGGCTATTATTCACAATGGAATAAATTAGATTATTTAGCCCAAATTAAAGTGTGTTTCTCATCAGAGAGTTTCTTGGCTCTTGGTTCAAGAACAGCTCTTGATTCAGTAAGTTGGACTTGTCTGGAAATTTGGGAGCTCGTGGTACTTCCTCTTACACAAGGGTGACCTGCAACCCTACTTATGAAGATGAATTGGGAGCCGAGTCTGATTTTGAAGAAATAGATACAAGGAGAGGAAGGAGGGTGGTAAACCGTCAAGATGACAACCTTGGAAGCATCAAAATGAAGATTCCATCGTTCCAAGGAAAGCTCGATCCTGAGGCTTACATTGAGTGGGAACACAAAGTGGAGGGGATCTTCAATTGCCACAATTACTCGAAGGTGAAGAAAGTACAACTTGCTGCGATTGAGTTTAAGATTATGCGAGTGTTTGGTAGGACAAACTCCACAAGGACCGTGCTAGATTTGGCGAAGCACCCTGTGAACACATGGAGTGAAATGAAAAGGCTCATGCAAAAGAGGTACATTCCGAGCTACTACACACGTGATCTCCGTTGAAAACTTCAAACATTGAGACAAGGTACCATGTCCGTGGATGATTACTTCAAGGAGATGGAGATTTTGATGATGAGGGCCAACTTAGAGGAAGAAGGAGAGGCACTAATGGCAAGATTTATGGGTGGCCTCAACACTGATATTAGGCAATGTGTAGAGTTGCAACATTACCTTGACATAGGAGATTTGGTTGACATGGCAATCAAGGTAGAGCAGCAACTCAAGGCATCAAAGCCGAGGCCCATTGCTTTACCCTCAACCTGACCAGCTTGGAGGGATTCACGAGATAGAAGGGCTATCCAAGAACGTGATAAGGGGGCTGCTCAAACACCATCAAAAATTAATGAGCCATGGCAAAGAGGGGCTACGGGTTTGGCAAGTAATAAACTCAAGAGTGAGAGCTCCACATCCAAGCTACCAAACAAGGGTAAGAATGAGACTTCTTCTAGACAGAGAGATGTTAGGTGTTTCAAGTGTCAAGGATATGGCCATATTTCCTCTCAATGTCCAACAAAAAGGAATATGATCATTCTTGGCAATGGGGAGGTGGAGAGCGAACATTCAAGTGATGAAGAGATGCCTCCACTTGAAGGACCTAGTGATGATGATTCTGTTGAAGGGGGACCCGAGGATGCCATTCCATCTAGTGGTGAAGTGTTAGTGATTAGAAGATCATTGAGCATCCAACCAAAGGAGGAGGAAGAGGAGATGCATAGGGAACATATATTCCACTCAAGATGCTTGGTTCAAGGCAAGGTATGCAGTGTTATTGTTGATTCTGGTAGTTGCACTACGTGTAGCTAGTACCTTGTTTGTAGAGAAATTGAAGTTGCCTACAATTCGTCATCCAAAGCCATATCTCTTGCAATGGTTGACAGATTTTGGGAATGTGAAGGTAACCAAGCAAGTGCTAGTATCCTTTGCCATTGGAGGATATGTGGATGAGGTATTATGCGATGTTATTCCCATGCATGCATGTCATATTTTGTTAGGTCGTCCATGGCAGTTTGATAGGCGTGTGATTTATGATGGTCATAAAAATACTTATCGCCTAGTTTGGAAGAAAAAGGAGTTCATATTGAGACCATTGACATCTATAGAAGCCTATGTTGATCAAGCACGAATTACAAAAGAGTGCAAGGCTCGTGATGAGTCCAAAGGAGCTAAGGCCGAGGGGTCTTTATTGGAGTCGCTTAGAAAGATTGTGGATCATGAAAGCAATCGGTCTAGTGGGGAGAAAAAGAAAGGGAAAGGGAAAAGAGGGGAAGTCGAGAGAGATGAGGGGAGAAAAGTGAATGCTTATGCTAGAAAAAGTGAGGTATTTGGTGAGTGCAAGAGTGTTTTACTTGTCAGGGCTAATTCTCTTGTACCAATGTACTCTCAAGAAGAGATTTATTTTGCTAACTCAGTTTCCTTTACTTTTCCTAGTGTTTTTGTGTTGTTTTTGCAGATTGATCCTCAAGTAAAAATGTCACCTACTTGTTGCTTTGAAGTGAAGTTTGCAACCGCCATTGAGTGTCCATTGAGCAAAGAAATTCAAGCCTTGAGAAGGGTTCACTTAAGGGGTGATGAACTAAGTTTTAATGCCACAATCTTGCAACACAATTTGCTAATTTTGATTGATTGGTGGCGAGGGTTTTTACGTTTTATTTGTTTGCATTCTTCTTGTTTACATTCTGGATTTTGTTCACACTTAGTTTGTTTTAAATTACACATTACAATCTGTTTTATGTTAGATTATGATGGTTCAAGTGATTTGAAGTCTTTGTTGCATGATTATTCATGTTGCGTTGTTAGGATTAGGTTACATTCAAGTATGCATGAATTCTATTTTGTAGACTTGTGTGATTTTCAGCGTGGCTTAATTGAGTCTTCTAGTGTTATCATGCATGATTCTTCTATTTTAAATATTTATTCAAGTTCTTATGCATTAATTGAACATGTTTGGTTATCTTATGTCATTAGATCGCTTATGTTAGTGATCTGTCCAAGTATTTTCATTATTGTAAGCATTCTTGGTTCTTGTTTATGTGTTGAGTTTAGCACTTCTAGTTGTCACATGCATACATCCTTGGATTTGGTCATTGGTTATGATGAGTCCAACTTAGTTCATTCTATTTTATCAAGTTTCATTACTGATTCATCAAGTGTTTTTAGTATGTTGCATCTATACTTGTTACCTTTAGTTCATGTGTTTAAGGATTATGCACATCGTAGGGAGTTCATTGTCTTAAACTATTGATACGAGACGGCGATCTAGCCAATACCCAAGTTTGGATAATGAAAGACTCGACCCCTCTAACCCTCGGGATGGCGAACCTTGATACGATCTCGACCCACGATCCAACGAGTTAGCGAACCAAGTTTGAAGGTAGATGGCGCCACAAGCCAAGGTGATTACTTGGATTGATAAGCCTAGAACACCCAGAGAATTCCTAAGGTATTCAAAGAGAAGCTTTCAAGAAGCCAAGAGGGAAAAACCCTTAATTTTCTTAACGTGATGTCTCTAATCCCTCTCTTACAATTGAGTGTCTATTAATAGCTAAAAGAAACAAGGCTTAATTGCCTTAAAGCCCTTACATTAGGTCCTAGGCTATTACAACTTGAAAAATAGGAAAAAAACATAAAACCTCGTAAAAGCCCGTATTATTCCGGAAGTGAACCGCGCGACAAACCGCAGGAGAATGATCCGTGGGTTTCTTCCGCGGTTGTGTTGAAGAGAGTTTCTGGACACGAACCGCAGGAGAAACCGCGCGATGGAGTATCCGCGGTTTATGACGCGGTTTCTCTCGTGAATTGATCAACGCTTCTGGACGTGAACCGCGTGTGGACCCGCGGGAAGGTCATCCGCGGTTGGATCCGCGGTTTCTCTCCTGTCACCTACACTTGTATTTTGGTTGCCTCGTTCCACTTGAATGAATGTGCATCCCTTTGTTCTTTCCTTGGACACTTCGTCAATGGTCTTTGAGGCACCCACTTGTTCTTGGATTGCACGAATGAATACTTGTAGCGCGTTCTGGAATTCCTTAGCCCGTGCTCTTGTCACTGGTCCACTAGGCACCCTAATTCCGCCCTTTTGATCGTTATGAGTGATCAACATGTCCTCATCAACTATGATCTTACTTGTTTAACTATCTTACTTGTGTATGATTCTCATAGTTCTGATTATGTGTGTGTGGAGGTTTACCTTATTGAAGGTGCGTGTCATGATTTGATTTTAAGTTTACATGGTACTTATTATAGTTTTCATGATGTAGGCGATTTGAGGACGAATCTTCGTGAGGAAGGAGGGAATGCCCCTTGGACGTCTACACAAGAGATGCATGTTGATAATGGAGTTGGTGATAAAGTAGCTCGTGTGAAGCTTAAAGAGGCATTGATTGCTCATGAACTTGGTGAACGACCTAGAGAAAGTTGGCCAGATTGTCTATACGAGTTTTTGATGCTAAGTGGACTTGGATTCAATTGAAGAGCCCGTTTGCCACTTGAGGTTATGAGTTTCATGGGCTTAATTCGTTAGTTTAATAGCCCAAGTTGTATCTTTAGTTGTAGGTTTATGTTATGGTGCAACTAGGGTTAAGTTAGTTTCCATATTTAACTTATATCTTGATGTTATGCACCTCTTTATAGAGGGTGTTACTATTCATCTGAATTTTAGAACATTAATCAATAATATTGAGTTTTTCTCTTCAATTGTGCGTGTGAGCATTATTGAGTTTCCCTTTGTTCTTGGGTGAAAGAACTACTCTTGCATTCTTGACAATTCTTGTTGAGTATTCAAGATTCCGCCTAGGGTTCTTCTTGAGGGTTTGAATCTGTCCAAAGAGATTGTCGACTAGGTGTCTATTCCACATTGTTAGTTAGGGGTCTAGGGTCGTTTCTCTAAGGGGGGAGTTCAACAAATCTTGTTGGATCTGAAGCAAAACAATCCAAGTTGTTCTTGGGGTCTTCGACAAGTTACGAAGGGGTCAAGAAGATTGGGTTGCATCCTTGGTTTCAAGAGTCTTGGACCGTCACTTCCGTGGATCTCGTATCACCTTTGTTCCTTCCTTGGACACTTCTTGATGTGATCCAAGGAATACTCACAATTGTTAGACTTGGGCTTGAACATGGTGAGCTTAGGAAAGGCATGTTCTTGGTGGAAGATGATCCACATGGTTGCTGGTTGAAGATTATGCACGAATTTGGACTTAATGGCAAGCTTAAAATTCACTTTGTTTATACTAGCACATTGGGCCAAGGAGTGGAGCATTGGTTGTGGATCAAGTTCATCTACAAAGAAGGCCTAAAAAGGAGTTGCTAAGTTGTCCAAAACAATCTTACAAGGGGCTGGTTACTTAGACTTGCTTGGAGGGCCCTTGAAGTTGCTAAATGAAGGTCCAATAGAGCTTAATGAAGGATGTCTAGCCCATGATGTGATTTTGGACGAATTTTTATGTTTTTTTATTAGTTTCCTAAGTCTTACAAGTTGTAACTTTTAGTTAGTTACCCAATTGTGATAAGTTACAACTAGTTTTAGTAGTTTACTTTATTTTAAGCTTTTAGACTTTTCTTTGTAAGCCTATAAATAGGCATGTTACTGTTCATACAATTTTTGAACAAGAATTGTTCAGAAAAATCGTGTGTTTTCTCTATTGTGAGAATTTTCTCAGTTCTTTGTCGATTAAGAACTACCCTTGGTCTTATCAAGCTTGCTTGTGGCGACCACCAACTTCGCTTTGAGTTTTTCTTATGTTTTTTATCAAGTCTTAGAGTTAATTAGATTAGACGATTGAAATCGCTCAACTTGGTCTAATTCTAGTTGTTCTTAGGCATGCATAATCTTCAACCAGCAACCATGTGAATCATCTTCCACCAAGAACATGCCTTTCCTAAGCTCACCATGTTCAAGCCCAAGTCTAACAATTGTGAGTGCTTCTTGGATCACATCAATCCCTTCTTCCTCGAAAAGATTCGTCCTCGAATCTGCGAGTTCATATAAATTAACATAAGGAACTAAATGATTGATAGAGAAGCAATCACAATTTTAAGCAAGCTCATAACTAACTCAAGTGATAAACGTAAAACAAGTAGCCTAATGCAACTATGAACACAAATAGCATGAAATACTAAATCACAAGTCATAGGTTAAATAACAAATTCTAACTTAAGAAGAATAAACATGCCTAGATAAGAAATATCTTTAAAAACATGCAAAAGAACTAACACATTCAAATGGTCAACAAGAAAAACATGAGATTCAGCACTTATATAACTAGAAATTGACTCAAAATAACACTCACTAACAAGATAGAAATCATGATCAAATGAACTATGCAAAACAAACCCTAAAACATGGCAAAATATCATCATTCAACTCATTAGAATAATTCAATCGATGGAACAAAAACACATGAACATTGTCACAAAATACAACACTAGAACATTTAGAACGAACTAACTTATGACAAAAACAAATTTTAGAGGTAAAACACTTAAGATAAACAGATTGAAAATCATTTATAAGACTCCCTATAATTTGTGTATAAGAACAACACAAAACATAAACATTACCACTAACTAGAATAGCAAAATGACTTACATGATGCAATATAGACTCAAGAATTTGAAAATTATCAAAAACTAAATCACCAAAACGTATAGGGCAGCATGTATAAACAAATACAAGATCCCTAATACAAGTATTTTGGCATGAAAAATCACATAAAACATGTTGAAATTTGTCCAAACATTGATGCAAAAACATAAGAGAACTTCTAAGATAGATTGCACTAGACGAAGTAGAATAATTTAGATGCAAAACATAACTATCTACCCTAATTGAATAAACACATAAGACAGAATTAAGATGCAACTTAAAGCTATTAAAACATAAAAACTTAGGCCACAAATCGGTTGGATTCATCAAATGCTCGCTATATGTTGTGGCGCTTGAACAAAGTTGTAATTCCTTCTCCACGATTGGATGCTCTTTACTCATTGAAAGAATTTGAACACTAAAGCAGCAAGTATGTGGCATTTTTGCTTGAGTATTAACCTGCAATAACACTACAAAAACACTAGGAAAAGGTAGGTTAAGAGAATTAGCAAAGTACACTTCTTCTTTGGAGTACATGGATACAAGAGTTAAAGGTCTAACTAGCATAACACTCTTGCTCTTTTCTCTCTTCCCAATATCACGGATGGCCACTTTTCTCTCTTTGGATTCAACAATTTGCATCCCTTCAAGGTTGGTTCGTGACTTTTTATTGGAACCATCATCCATACATTCCACTCTTTGGTGCTCCACACGATTTACTAATCCTTCTTTTGATAATTCGCCACTTGCTAGTTGACTTTGTTCCTCTCTTGCTTTGAATTCTCTTGCAATCCTCACTTGATCAGCATGTGCTTCAGATGGTGCAATAGAACCCAAAGTCACCTTACGTCCATTCCACATGAAAGAGTAGCAATTTTTGAAGCCATCATAGGTCACTCTCCTATCAAATTGCCATAGACGCCCAAAAAGAATATGGCATGCTTGCATAGGAACCACGTTACACCATACTTCATCCTTGTACTTATTGATGGAGAATGTCACCAACACTTGCTTGGTCACCTTCTGATAATTGATACGATCGGGGTGTCGCCCTCTCGTATATCATAGGAACATCATTCCCAAAGGACCGTCTTAAAAAGAAATCCATACAAAATAACCCAATCTTCTTGACCCCTTCGTAACTTGTCGAAGACCCCAAGAACAACTTGAGTTGTGGTAACCACTCGATCTTCTTGACCCCTTCGTAACTTGTCGAAGACCCCAAGAACAACTCGAATGGGTTGCTTCGAATATTCAACCAAGATCGTTGAAATCCTCCTTTTGTGCTGCAAGTTAGACCCCTAGCCAACCCGTGGAATAGACACCTAACCAACTCGTGGAATAGACCCCTAACCAACTCGTGGAATAGACCCCTAATTAACAAACCCAAAAGAATGAATCAAATCAAGTGGAAGAAACTCTAGGCGTAGGTTTTGGTCGCCATGGAATCACTCCAATAAGACCAGAAATTAGTTCTATTCCAAGAACTAAGAAAGCTCTCGTAGAGAGAAAACTTACAATTTTTATTGATTCATCATAACATCGTCAAAATAATACAAGGAATGCCCTTTTATAGGCTCATAAAGAATATTTTAGAAAACTTACTAAAAACCTATCACTAGTTGTAACCTATCACAATTAGATAACTAACATAAAAATTACAATTTGTAAAAATGATACGATCGAGGGCGGCCTCTTTCGTATATCACAGGAATATCTCCCCAAAGATCGTCTTGAAGAATCAGGCGACAATTTAATCCAAATCCTCCCGCTGAATTGGACCAAATTATCTTCAAAAGAAACAACCTCGTTGAACTTTAGACCAACTTTGATTCGTAAACCAAAGCAACCTAAACGTGGAGATTGGTCGCCTTGAATTCAACCCTTATAGAAATCTCGAACCAAAGAATAAACTTTGCTAGACCGATATGAGCGAGTTCATTCGTCTAACCTAATTTATTCTAAGAACTTGATCAAAAACTCAAGAAAACTCTAAGCGAAATTGGTGGTCGCCACAAGCAAGCTTGATAAGACCAAGAGTAGTTCTTAATCGACAAAGAACCAAGAAAATTCTCACAATAGAGAAAACACACAATTTTTCTGAATAATTCTTGTTAAATTCGTAACTAATAATATGGCCTATAAATAGGCTTACAAAGAACATTCTAGAGTTGTGGAAATAGCTTAACTTCTAAGACAAAACCTATACTAATGAAACTACCAAAACAAAGCATGAATTAACTAAAATAACTAAGTCTATTACAACTTAAAGACCCTAAAAATCGTAGCTAATAAACCCTAAAGGCCTGGCGGTCCATTAAGCCCACAAAACCATCAATTGGACTTCAATTCCTCAAGCTCTCCATGTGTGTGGCCCGTGAAGTCCTCATCCAATGTTTGTTCAGCCCAAATCATATTAATGAATTGTTTAGATTGATCTTTTGAGCCCAATTGCAAAGCCTCCTCATATGACTCCAATATGAGTCCATGCAATGCATCCTTCATTCTTCTAGTCCTTGCTCTAGTCATAGGACCATCCAAACCATTAAACACATCATTGGAGCTTCTCAAACTCGATCCATCATCCTTGGAATGTCCCTCTTGAAGGTCTCCAACTTGGGACTCATCAAAAAATAAACAACACCAAAAACTATGATCCTTCTTTCACATCTTCCATTTGAGTGGATGCTAGATAGGCCATCTTCCATGCTCCATTGCCATGCCTTGTGCCCATGCACGTATCAAACTCCTCTTCAAAACGATTTGCCCTCGAATCGTCGCCCAATGGTATGCAAAGAATGGGCACAACTCAAGCTCAAACCTACAAAATGTTTATAAGAACGACGAGAATATCTTTTTTCGTTTCACCACACTTTTGGCTTTTCTTATAAAATTTCACAAATTTGCCTTTTTCCACTCAAGATTTTTTTTTTTTTTTTTCAATTCTAACAACCCTCTCTCTCTCTTTTTTTTTTTTTGTAACAACACAAACAACTCACAAAATACAAAATCCAACTCCCAAAAACAAACAAAAAATAAACTGAAAAAAAAATTTAAAATTCGGATGAACAGTAACGCCGACTGAACAGTAAACCCTAGCGCGTGAACAGTGCCCGCCGCTACAGTGCGATGAACAGTACGAATTTTTTTTTTTTTTTCACTTCTAACAACCTCTCTCTCTCTTTTGTTTTTTTTTAACAACACAACCAACTCACAAAATACAAAATTCAACTCCCAAAAACAAACAAAAAATTAAACTGAAAAAAAAAGAAAAAAAAAAAATTCGGATGAACAGTACCGGCGATGAACAGTACCGTCAGTGAACAGTAACCCTAGCGTGAACAGTGACGCCGCCGCTACAGTGCCGATGAACAGTACGACTTTTTTTTTTTTGAAAATCAAACCACAAAAGAACACAACTTTGATTCAAGAAACATCAGATCTTGAATCAAGAACAACAAAACAAAAATTAAAAACATATATCCAAGTGGATTGACAACAAAAAACAAAAGATATACCCAAACGGGTTGACATAAAACCTGATTTCTTTCAAGATCCCAAAAGCTCTGATACCAATTGATACGATCGAGGTGTCGCCCTCTCGTATATCACAGGAACATCATTCCCAAAGGACTGTCTTGAAAAGAAATCTATACAAAATAACCCAATTTTCTTGACCCCTTCGTAACTTGTCGAAAACCCCAAGAACAACTTGAGTTGTGGTAACCACTCGATCTTCTTGACCCCTTCGTAACTTGTCGAAGACCCCAAGAACAACTCATACCCAATCGCCCCGATTATAGAGCAAATCCTGAGGAGACAAAAGAGATTCAAAGACAAGTGGATGAGCTTGTGGAGAAATGATTTGTTCATGAGAGTATGTCACCATGTGCCGTACCAGTCATTTTGGAGCCAAAGAAGGATGGAACATGGCGCATGTGTTGATACGAACGCGGGATCTAGCCAATTACTCAAGCTTGGAGGATGAAGAAACCCAACGAGATGACGAAGATGGAAGGTTCCGCAACCAAGGTGGATACTCGATTGATAAACTAAAGTAGGAGGCGCCACAATTAAGGTGATTACTTAATTGATAAACCAAGAACACTTAGAGCAAACCCTAAAGTATTCAAAGAGAGCTTACAAGAAGCCAAAGGGAGAAAACCCTCAAAAGATGAAATTTCATTCAAAATAATATCAAAACTAATGAGTCTTACAAGAGAGTAGGTTATTTATAGTTAGAAAACAAGGCTTAAACGTCTAAAAGGCCCTTACTTAAAGTTTTAAGCTATTACAACTTAAAACCACGGAAATACAAAAAAGTAGTAAAAATCCTGCCAATGTTCTGGAGGCAAACCGCGTGCAAACTGTAGGAGGGATAGTCCGTGGTTGTTTTGAAGACAGTTTCTAGATGCGAACCGCGAGAGAAACCGTGTGAAATGGTGTCCGCGATTTATGCCACGATTGCTTCTCAGGCTTGATCAAAGTCTCCGGATGCGAACTGCGTGACAAACCGTGGGACGGATCATCCGCGGTTCGTGCCGCGGTTTCTCTCATTCCTTCAACACTTGTATTTTGACAACATTGTTCCACTTGAATGAGCATGTAATCTTTTGCTCTGTCCTTAGCCACTTCTTCAATGGTCTTTGAGTCACCCACTTGTTCTTTGATCGCACGAATGAATACTTGAAGTGCAATTTGGAATTCCTTAGTCCAAGCTCTAGTTATTGGTCTACTAGGCACTCTAGCTTCGTGGCTTTGATCGTCATGAGTGATCGCCATGTCCTCATCACTCGGATTCACATCATTCCCCTCCTCTTGAAAGGGATTTGTCCTCAAATCTAGCACATTGCTCCCCTCCTCTTGAAAAGGATTTGCCTTTAAATTCCCTACATCACAAAAGAGTAAATAGTGACAATTAAAGTAAACTTCAAGAAGCCATACTTACCTAGCGTGATACGTGCATGGGCACAAGGCATGGCAATGGAGCATGGAAGATGGCCTATCTAACATCCACTCAAATGGAAAGATATGAAAGAAGGATCATAGTTTTTGGTGTTATTTATTTTTACAAGTTGTAATCTTTATGTTAGTTATCTAATTGTGATAGGTTACAACTAGTGATAAGTTTTTAGTAAGTTTTCTAGAATATTCTTGATGAGCCTATAAAAGGCCATTCCTTGTATTATTTTAACGATGTTATGATGAATCAATAAAAATTGTGAGTTTTCTCTCTACGAGAGTTTTCTTAGTTCTTGGAATAGAACTAATTTCTGGTCTTATTGGAGTGATTCTATGGCGACCAAAACCTACGCCTAGAGTTTCTTCCACTTGATTTGATTCATTCTTTTGGGTTTGTCAATTAGGGGTCTATTCCACGAGTTGGTTAGGGGTCTATTCCACAGGTTGGTTAGGTGTCTATTCTACGAGTTGGCTAGGGGTCTAACTTGCAGCACAAAAGGAGGATTTCAACGATCTTGGTTGAATATTCGAAGCAACCCATTCGAGTTGTTCTTGGGGTCTTCGACAAGTTACGAAGGGGTCAAGAAGATCGAGTGGTTACCACAACTCAAGTTGTTCTTGGGGTCTTCGACAAGTTACGAAGGGGTCAAGAAGATTGGGTTATTTTGTATGGATTTCTTTTCAAGACGGTCCTTTGGGAATGATGTTCCTGTGATATACGAGAGGGCGACACCTCGATCGTATCAATTGGTATCAGAGCTTTTGGGATCTTGAAAGAAATCAGGTTTTGTGTCAATCCGTTTGGGTATATCTTTTGTTTTTGTTGTCAATCCACTTGGATATATGTTTTTAATTTTTGTTTTGTTGCTCTTGGTTCAAGATCTGATTTTTCTTGAATCAAAGTTGTGTTCTTTTGTGGTTTGATTTTCAAAAAAAAAAAAAAATTGTACTGTTCATCGACACTGTAGCGGCGGCGGCACTGTTCACGCTAGGGTTACTGTTCACTGACGGTACTGTTCATCGCCGGTACTGTTCATCCGATTTTTTTTTTCAGTTTAATTTTTTGTTTGTTTTGGGAGTTGAATTTTGTATTTTGTGAGTTGGTTGTATTGTTAAAAAAAGAGAGAGAGAGAGAGAGAGAGGTTGTTAGAAGTGAAAAAAAAAAAAAAAATTTCTTACTGTTCATCGCACTGTAGCGGCGGCGAAACTGTTCACGCTCTAGGGTTTACTATTCATCGACGGCACTGTTCACGTCTGCGTTACTGTTCATCCGAATTTAAATTTTTTTTTTCAGTTTATTTTTTGTTTGTTTTTGGGAGTTGGATTTTGTATTTTGTGAGTTGTTTGTGTTGTTAAAAAAAAAAAAAAAAGAGAGAGAGGGTGATGTGCGCACGGTTGCGTTGCCAAGAAAGTCTTGGATTTCAGGTATGCAACTCGTTGAACTCAAGACCTCGTTTGATTCGTGAACCAAGGAACTCTTGACGTGGAGTTGTTTTGCCTTGAATCTTCCCTTGAAGATGAGCACGCCTATGGAACAACTAGACTAGACCAAGTTGAGCGAGTTCAATCGTCTAACCTAATTAGCTCTAAAGACTTGATCAAAAACACAAGAAAAACTCTAAGCGAAGTTGGTGGTCGCCACAAGCAAGCTTGATAAGACCAAGAGTAGTTCTTAATCGACAAAGAACCAAGAAAATTCTCAAAGAGAACACACAATATTTCTGAAAATTCTTGTTAAATTCGTAACTAATAATATGGCCTATAAATAGGCTTACAAAGAACATTCTAGAGTTGTGAAAATAGACTTAACTTCTAAGACAAAACCTATACTAATGAAACTACCAAAACAAAGCATGAATTAACTAAAATAACTAAGTCTATTACAACTTAAAGACCTAAAAATCGTAGCTAATAAACCCTAATGGGCTGGCGGTCCATTAAGCCCACAAAACCATCAATTGGACTTTAATTCTTCAAGCTCCCCACTCGTGTGGCCCATGAAGTTCTCATCCAATGTTTGTTCAGCCCAAATTCACAATTAATGAGTTGTTTAGATTGATCCTTTGAGCCCAATTGCAAAGCCTCCTCATATGAGTCCAATATGAGTCCTATGCAATGCATTCCTTCATTCTTTTAGTTCTTGCTCTAGTCATAGGACCATCCAAACCATTAAACACATCATTGGAGCTCCTCAAACTCGATCCATCATCCTTGGAACGTCCCCCTTGAAGGTCTCTAACTTGGGACTCATCATTCCTCTCCTTCCTCGAAAGGATTCGTCCTCGAATCTACGAGTTCATATAAACTACTATTAGTAACTAAAGGATTGATAGATGAGCAATTATAACCACCAAGAATATTAAGCACATAAAAATTGGATAGGTATATTACAAGAATAAACATAAGTAAAGAAAAACTCAACATTCTTTAAAGATGAAAAACTAAAGAACTCAAAAACACATATAAAAGATGCAAAGACAGATTGATGTTTAAGTATAACATACATGCTTAAATGAGTTTTATCCTTAAAAACATGCAAAAGAATGAACAAACATGAACTATTAAACAAATACCTATGAACAGACTTAGAGTAACAAGCATTAACAAGATGACCATCATGATCATAATCTAAATAAGACTCTTGAACACTAACTGAGTGAAAAGCACTAATAGAAAGGTCTTGAATATGTATGCAACACCAAATATGATTAAATTCGTAATGAAAAATAACCCTAAAAACAGAAACACCATTATTAGCTAAAACACTAAGATGCTTTGGATAGAATGCATGGACAAACATATAAGCCCTAGAACAAATAACATGACACGATAAACTATAAGATAGATGCTGCAAATCACTAGTTAAAGCTAAACATGCTAAATGTGAAACATGGTTACTAACTAAAACGCTAGAATGAATTGGATAGAATGCATACAAAAACATATAAACTCTATCATGGAATAATAATTTGCAAAATAAACCACAAAAATCGCTAGAAATATGATCATAAAACACAAGAAATCCTTCAAGACATATTGACCTAGATGAAGTTAAACAAACTAGATGCAAGACATAATCACTTAAACTAATGGAATAAACATGCAAAACTAAATTAATGTGCAAATTAAAATAATTAAAACTAAAAGAACATAAAAACTTATGCCAAAGTCTAGTAGAATCCAGCAAATTTATCAATTTAGTTGTGGCATTTGGACTTTGTGAATCAATCCAATTGACACCATGCCACCAATCAAACATGTATTTGATCAACCAATTGGTGTTGATGGCATAAGACCAAATTTTTGTCTTAAAACATTTCTTCCTTGTCAAGTCATGCCCTTGAAACACTTGTATCGCCTTGCTTGATGATCCAAAAATTTGCAACTTTAAGTCATTGAAGGGACAATTTGCAGGTAGCATTCTTTTGTCTTGAAATTGGCTTCCAAATTGCTGCAAAGGAGAAACAAAAATACTAGGAAAACGAGTGTTAGGAGAGTTAGCAAAATAATCTACTTCTTTGTACATAGGCACAAGAAGCTTAGGCCTTTCAATCAAAGCACTCTTTTTCTCACTTTTGCTAGCTTCCACTTCCACTCTCTTATTTTTTTCTTCTTTCTCAGAATTTTTCCTCTCGATTTGTTCTCCCTCAAGATCTACACTATCCTCACTCTTCTCTTGCACACACTCTTCTTTTTTATCACTCTTTTCTTTTGCTTGTGTGCTCAAAGATCTTTCCCACTCTTTGCAATCTTTTGAAATTTTCTCTTTATCCTTATTTACCTCAAGTGACGGCAAAGGAATTAGCTTGACATTCCTCCCATTCCAATTGAAAGAGTAGTTATTGTTCACCTCATCATATTTGGCTTCATTCTTAAGGTGCCATGGATGCCCCAAGAGTACATGACAAGTCTCCATTGGTACCACGTCACAAAGAATCTTATCATGATACTTGTTGAGTGAAAACTCCAACTCCACTTGATTGGTTACTTCAAATTCTCCATTATCAGTCAACCTTTTGTATGGATGTGGATGTTTCAACAAAGGCAATCCTAGCTTTCCAACACACATAAGTACTCACCAAATTAGTGCAACTAACATGATTAATGCGCGTACTACATACCTTGTTTTTCACAGTGCATCTAGTATAGAATTCAACTTGTTGCACTTGTTCACTATCTCGCAATGGTTTATCCTTCTCTTCAAAAGCATCACGATTCTTCTTTTGAATGAGAGGTGATGAAATTTGATCTTTAATTGAGAGAGTAGATTCCTCCTCAAGCACTCTTTCTTTTTGAGCAGCCACAAGTGCTTTATATCTGCTCCAAAAATCATCCCAATCATCAAGACCCTTCATGTCATCCTCCTTCTTTGAAGTATAATAATTCTTGGACAACTTTTTAGAGGATTTGGATGCAAAAGCTTTGGCATTAGATGACTGCGAATGCCTATCCATCTTTTCATAGATCTCATCTTTCATAAGGTGCATCTTTCTTTCAAAATCACCAACAATGGCTTCCCTAAACAATTTAAGTTCATTATTAATGTCCATAGAAGGCGCCATTATGTCCTAAAAACCTGCAAGAAAAATCGTTAGAAATAACAAAGAAAATAGACAAGAATATGTGAAACACTCCCTTAGTGTTTGGCACTCGATTCCCTCAAGTAGATTGGCTTTTACCCTCAAATGAGCTCACAGCTAAGCCTTTTTCCACTCAAAGAATCTTCTTGTAGGCTCTTTGATGAAGAACCAGCTCAATCAATCCCACCAAGGACCTATAGCAACCTCAACTTGTAAAGAGTAAGTGTAGAGGCCAAGAAAAATTAGCTTAGAGTGTTTTTGATCAAGAGAATAAATCAAAGAATGGATAAGAATCAAGAATTGACACAAATTAGACACCCTAATGTGTGGTATAAATGTGTAAAAATTCTTGATTTTTAATGTTCTCTTGAAAAAATAATAATATTCTTGTGCAAAAAGTAAAACTCCAACTCCAATTTCACTTTCCAAAAAGAATTAACAACTAAAACCAACAAATAACCAAATAGGAAACAAAAATCACGCCCCAAACACTCCTCCCAAGTGTGAAAACACGGACAAACAGCCTTCCTAAATGTGAAAAATCAGAATAATAACAAAAGGAAACAAGAATAAAAGGAAACTACTTGTTTTTGTGGAATAAGTTTCCAAATCCCCTTTGTAACTACTTTCCCTTTCCCAATTGGTTTCCCAAAGCCAAATAACTTCTATATAAACCAAACTAACACCTTTTAGACTCCTTTTAACACCAAAATTTCTGGAAAAATCGCACCAGAAATTCGTCCACCAAAAACACCAAAATTCAGCAACTCTTATGAAGGCAAACCCTAACCAAAACCCTAGTTGATGAACAAGACCCTTTGACCAACACTTTTTGGCTCCAAGAACTACAAGATTTGATCAAGAAGGTCCAAGAAATCAGCCAAGAACTTCAAGAAGTCAGTCCAGAAAATTTCCAGCAACTCACAAACTTCAAGAACTCAACTTACAAACCAAGAAGTGCAAGAAAATTATCAAGAACTTCTAGAAATCTATCAAGAACTTCAAGAAAGCTCAAGAATTTGTTCAAGAACCTCAAGAAATTGAACAAAAAAATTCCAGAAATTCAAGAACTCAAGAAACGATTTTGGACAGCTTGAAAAACTTCAAGAACTTGACAAGTAAGTGCAAGAACTTCAAGATTTGTATCAAGAACACCAAGAAACTTCAAGAAATTGTTGAGCAACAATTTGTGCACGGTTTTTGCTTGTTGTGCACTCCTTTTTACTCTCTTTTCTTCTTTCTTGTGCTTTTGGCTCTTTCTTTTTGCACACGAATTTTCTGCCTCTTTTTTTTTTTTTTTTGTTGCAACGACTCCTTTTTTTTTTTTTTATCACAAACGATTTTTTTTCCACGTAAATAACACCAAGGACACAATCAATCTCCAAGAAATCTGGTTGTATGAAATTTTATGCTCAAGAAACCCTTTTTCTTGCAAATTTTTTGACACAAGAAATTCAAGAAAACACCAAAAACAGTCAAGAATCACAAAATACCACACAAGACCTAGAATTCTTGATTGAGAAGCAACCAAGAACGACTCTAAAGAACCTAGGTCACGATTTTCACAAAGAAAACAATGAGAAAGAAATAGCAGAAATTTATGGACGAATTTTTTTCTTTTTTTCAAGAAACGAAAGTAAAGACACAAGAAAACAACTTTTGTCCAGGCTCGAAGGTCTTTGACAACGACTCAAAGAAAGAAAAATAAGTAAAACACAAGTTGCTTAACCAGGCTCGAAGCTCTTTGATAATCAACAAAAAAGAAAAAAGGGATATATCCAAATTTTTCCAAAGGAAAAATTGGATTGGAAAAACCTGAAAAAATCCAAGAAGATGGCTCTGATACCACTTGATGTGCGCACGGTTGCGTTGCCAAGAAAGTCTTGGATTTCAGGTATGCAACTCGTTGAACTCAAGACCTCGTTTGATTCGTGAACCAAGGAACCCTTGACGTGGAGTTGTTTTGCCTTGAATCTTCCCTTGAAGATGAGCACGCCTATGGAACAACTAGACTAGACCAAGTTGAGCGAGTTCAATCGTCTAACCTAATTAGCTCTAAAGACTTGATCAAAAACACAAGAAAAACTCTAAGCGAAGTTGGTGGTCGCCACAAGCAAGCTTGATAAGACCAAGAGTAGTTCTTAATCGACAAAGAACCAAGAAAATTCTCAAAGAGAACACACAATATTTCTGAAAATTCTTGATTAAATTCGTAACTAATAATATGGCCTATAAATAGGCTTACAAAGAACATTCTAGAGTTGTGAAAATAGACTTAACTTCTAAGACAAAACCTATACTAATGAAACTACCAAAACAAAGCATGAATTAACTAAAATAACTAAGTCTATTACAACTTAAAGACCTAAAAATCGTAGCTA
The DNA here is from genome assembly GCA_024721245.1 of Mitragyna speciosa. NCBI lineage: Eukaryota > Viridiplantae > Streptophyta > Magnoliopsida > Gentianales > Rubiaceae > Mitragyna > Mitragyna speciosa. The sequence continues at coordinate 15,998,656 of CM045560.1, read as the reverse complement.
ATAAACCCTAATGGGTTGGCGGTCCATTAAGCCCACAAAACCATCAATTGGACTTTAATTCTTCAAGCTCCCCACTCGTGTGGCCCATGAAGTTCTCATCCAATGTTTGTTCAGCCCAAATCACATTAATGAGTTGTTTAGATTGATCCTTTGAGCCCAATTGCAAAGCCTCCTCATATGAGTCCAATATGAGTCCATGCAATGCATCCTTCATTCTTTTAGTTCTTGCTCTAGTCATAGGACCATCCAAACCATTAAACACATCATTGGAGCTCCTCAAACTCGATCTATCATCCTTGGAACGTCCCTCTTGAAGGTCTCCACCTTGGGACTCATCAGAGGGTTGTTAGAATTGAAAAAAAAAAAAAATCTTGAGTGGAAAAAGGCAAATTTGTGAAATTTTATAAGAAAAGCCAAAAGTGTGGTGAAACGAAAAAAGATATTCTCGTCGTTCTTATAAACATTTTGTAGGTTTGAGCTTGAGTTGTGCCCATTTTTTGCATACCATTGGGCGACGATTCGAGGACGAATCGTTTTGAAGAGGAGGAGTTTGATACGTGCATGGGCACAAGGCATGACAATGGAGCATGGAAGATGGCCTATCTAGCATCCACTCAAATGGGAAGATATGAAAGAAGGATCATAGTTTTTGGTGTTATTTATTTTTTACAAGTTGTAATCTTTATGTTAGTTATCTAATTGTGATAGGTTACAACTAATGATAGGTTTTTAGTAAGTTTTCTAGAATATTCTTTATGAGCCTATAAAAGGCCATTCCTTGTATTATTTTAACGATGTTATGATGAATCAATAAAAATTGTGAGTTTTCTCTCTACGAGAGTTTTCTTAGTTCTTCGAATAGAACTAATTTCTGGTCTTATTGGAGTGATTCCATGGCGACCAAAACCTACGCCTAGGGTTTCTTCCACTTGATTTGATTCATTCTTTTGGGTTTGTCAATTAGGGATCTATTCCACGAGTTGGTTAGGGGTCTATTCCACAGGTTGGTTAGGTGTCTATTCCACAGTTGGCTAGGGGTCTAACTTGCAGCACAAAAGGAGGATTTCAACGATCTTGGTTGAATATTCGAAGCAACCCATTCGAGTTGTTCTTGGGGTCTTCGACAAGTTACGAAGGGGTCAAGAAGATCGAGTGGTTATCACAACTCAAGTTGTTCTTGGGGTATTCGACAAGTTACGAAGGGGTCAAGAAGATTGGGTTATTTTGTATGGATTTCTTTTCAAGACGGTCTTTTGGGAATGATGTTCCTGTGATATACGAGAGGGCGACACCTCGATCGTATCATAGCGATTTTGACTTGTAAGCTTCAACCATGTGTGCATTCCATCCCATTCAAAATTTCTTTGAGAGGGGATCCTTCCTTCGGGTACACAAATCCACCCCTTAAGATATTTGGGAGCATACAAGTCATCATCGATTAATTCAAACCCAAGTATATTGATAGTATTTAAGAATAATGTCATTATAGCAAATGGGATAGGGTAAAAGTGCATTAACCCATTGGATATTCAACGCATAAAAGACTTTTACATGCACATGATCCTTTAAAACTTTAGCCAAGTATAAGCAACAATTTGTCAAAATATTATCCATCAGAGAATTTAGACATTGGATCTCATGAGAACTCATAATATCACACAATCTACTTATTCCACTAGCATGATACTCGTAATGGGACTCTTTAGTGGAATGGAGAGTAAGACAACTGGACATGCAATCTAAAGAACTAGATGCAAACACTTTTTCAAAACAAGAAAAGATAAAGTAGCTATCACTACCATATAAAAAATCATCACAAAAGACAGCTTAAAATATTGGACTCTTGAACACTCATGCTAACTTTGAGAAACTCAAGCAACTTAATGCCATTATCAAACTTATTCAAACTACTTCTAATGACAAAACACCTAGAAATATGCAAACCGTGACTAAGCCAATAAACTAATATGGAATCGATATTAGAAAAACAAAGTAAGCCATACCTCCAACCAAATATACCATCAAGTTTAGGGATAGAATGGCCATACTCTATAAGGGTTCTATGCATAGCACATCTATCCACCCATGTTTGCCAAATCTTCCAAAATAACTCGAAGAAACAAAGTTGAGAATTCTCCTTAACGGCCTCACTTTTCACCAATTCATGTCCTTGAGACTTTTTACACCGTTCAAGTAGCGGTTGGTACTCCACACCTTTTAAGAGAAATGGTTCATAAGGCAAGCTATTGTGATAGAAAATATCAATTCCCTGCATTAAAGAGATAACAACACTAGGAGAGCAGAGTTTAAAAGAGTTAGCAAAACACAAGACTTCTTTGTAAGAAGGAACAAATAGAGGTTGGTAAGTATAAAATCCTTCCTCCAAATCTTTGGCTTTTGTACACACTAGTTTTCTCTCTTGTTCTACCTCTAAGGCCGAATTATCTATTGCCTTTTTCCTCTCATTTTTCTTGGCCTTTGTGTCCCCCACCTGATGTGCGCACGGTTGCGTATGCCAAGACCCCTTGGATTTTAGGTCAACAACGCGTTGAACTCAAGACCCCGTTGGATTCGTAAACCCAAGAACCCTTGACGTGGAGTTGGGGTGCTCACGAATCTCCCCTTGAAGATGAACACGTCCCTAAGAAAATTACGTTAAACCGAGTTGAGCGAGTTCAATCGTTTAATCTAATCTACTAAGAACTTGATATAAAAAACTAGAAGAAAACTCTAAGCAAGATTGTGGTCGCTACAAGCAAAGCTTGATAAGACCAAAGAACTAAGAAATTCTGAAAAGAATTCACTCAAACTATCATCTAAGCTGCTGCTATAGTAACAGTTTTAAGCCTTTAAATAGGCACACAAATAACATGCTAGGGTTTTGTAGTAAAACAAACTACTTAACTAAATCAACTAGCTTAGACACATCATAAACGAACTAAACTAACTATAATCAGCCCAAACCAGCCCAAGTGAAGTGGATTTGGGCTTAATAAAATTCGCATGCTCCAAACCAGCCTAAATGAACCATCTTGACGCCTCTTAGCATGTTACACCACCAATGGATCAGCGCCCTCCAAGTCTTCAATCCTCACACTTAGCTGGTTCTAGGCCTTGTTCAGCCCAAATGGTGTAGACCAATCGTGGAGAATGCTCAGCCCAAGTTGCTTGGTTTTCTTCTTCAAGTGTATCCAAAATCAGTCCATGAAGAGCATCCTTCATTCTTCTTGTTCTAGCTCTAGTCATTAGTCCATCCAAACCTCCAAGTACATCATTAGCATCCTTGGAAGTGTGCTGAGCTCGTCCATCACTATTGGAACGTCCTTGTTCATCCTTCAATCCTTGGGACATATCATTCCCTCCTTCCTCGAAAGGATTCGTCCTCGAATCACCTGTCATACAAAGATAAATCAGAAACATTAAAAGTAGCACTAACATTTCCATACTTACTAGGTAAGTCCACTTTGTATGCATTATCTTCGATCCTCTCAAGAATTTGAAAAGGTCCGTCCCCCTTTGGATGAAGCTTAGATTTCCTTTGTTGTGGAAATCTCTTCTTTCTCATATGTACCCACACCCAATCACCAGGTTCAAATACCATCTTTACTCGGCCCTTGTTTGCAATTTTGGCAAAGTGTTCATTCTTTTTCTCAATGTTTTCTCGCACCTTGGCATGGAGATCCCTAACAAATTTAGCTTTCTTTTTACCTTCAAGATCAGAAACTTCATTAGTGGGCAAAGGTAAAATATCCAAAGGAGTTAAGGGATTAAAACCATAAACAATTTCAAAATGTGAATAAGACGTAGTAGAATGAACAGTCCTATTATATGCAAACTCAATGTGGGGCAAGCATCTTTCCCAATTCTTTAAATTCCTTTGAATGATTGCACGCAAAAGTGTAGAGAGTGTCCTATTAACGACCTCAGTTTGACCATCAGTTTGTGGATGTGCAACAGTAGAAAACAACAACTTAGTACCAAGTTTACTCCACAAAGTGCGCCAAAAATGACTTAAAAACTTGACATCTCTATCACTGACAATTGAACGTGGTAAACCATGCAACCTCAGAACTTCTTTAAAGAACAAGTCAGATATGTAAGTGACATCATTAGTCTTAGAACATGCAATAAAGTGTGCCATCTTACTAAATCTATCCACAACAACAAAGATGCTATCTTTACCACTTTGTGCCCTTGGTAGACCCAAAACAAAATCCATGGAGATGTCTACCCAAGGTTGAGAAGGCACTGGTAATGGTGAATACAAGTCATGGGGTTTCACACTAGATTTTACTTGTTTGCAAGTTAGACACTTAGCACAAAAGGACTCAACATCAGAATGCATACCTGGTCAAAAGAAGTGTTCATGCAAAACATGCAAAGTCTTTTTAACACTAAAGTGTCCCATAAGACCACCCCCATGAGACTCTCTAACCAGCAACTCACGCAAAGAACAATTAGGCATGCACAACTTAGTACCCTTAAACAAGAAACCATCATGCCTAAAGAAATTTGAATGAGCACGTTTTTCACATTGAACCCACAATTTCGAAAAATCCCTGTCATGCTCATACAAATCCTTAATGAAATCAAATCCAAGCAATTTAGTTTGAAGAGTAGTGATAAGAGAATACCTTCTTGACAATGCAGTCAGCAACCACATTCTCCTTACCTTGCTTGTACTTGATGGTGTAGGGAAAAGACTCTATGAACTCTAACCATCTTGCATGTCTCTTGTTGAGCTTACTTTGAGACTTCAAGAACTTCAAGCTCTCATGGTCAGAGTGAATCACGAACTCTTTAGGTAGAAGATAGTGTTGCCATGTTTGAAGAGTTCGAACTAGGGCATAGAGCTCCTTATCATAAGTGGGGTAGTTTAAGGTTGCACCATTCAACTTCTCACTAAAGTATGCTATGGGTTTAGAATCCTGCATAAGAACAGCACCTATACCCACTCCAGAAGCATCACATTCAACCTCAAACAATTTATCAAAATTAGGCAAACACAATAGAGGTGCATTAGTTAACTTTTCTTTTAACATATCAAACGCCTCTTGGTGTTTGCTTTCCCACTTAAAAATCACATTTTTCTTAACAAGTTCATTTAGGGGTGCAGCAATGGTAGAAAAATTACGTACAAACCTCCTATAAAAACTTGCTAAGCCATGGAAAGATCGTACATCATTAACACTTTTAGGTGTTGGCCAATCACGTCTGGCTTGCACCTTAGATTCATCAACATGAATACCATTAGCACTAACAATGAATCCAAGAAATATAATGCTTTCCATGCAAAATGAACACTTTTTCAAATTAGCATAAAGATGATGTTCACGAAGTACACACAAAACTTGATACAAGTGTTCAACATGATCTTCAAGTGATTTACTATAGACCAGAATATCATCAAAATAGACCACCAAGAATTTACCAATAAAAGCCCTAAACACATAGTTCATGAGTCTCATGAATGTACTAGGTGTATTAGTTAAACCAAAAGGTATAACTAACTATTCATACAATCCATATTTGGTTTTAAAGGCAGTCTTCCATTCATCTCCTACTTGCATTCTAATATGATGATAACCACTTTTAAGATCAATTTTAGAGAAAATAGTAGAACCATGTAACTCATCAAGCATATCATCTAACCTAGGAATAGGATGACGATACTTTACCAGTTATTTTGTTGATGGCCCTACGGTCAACACACATGCGCCATGTTCCATCTTTCTTGGGCACTAAAATCACGGGAACAGCACATGGCGACATACTTTCTCGCACAAACCCCTTTTCCACCAACTCATCTACTTGTCTTTGTATTTCTTTTGTTTCCTCCGGGTTTGCTCTTTAGGCGGGACGGTTGGGTATGTTAGCACCAGGTATGAAATCGACTTGGTGCTCAATCCCTCGCAAAGGTGGCAATCCTTGTGATATATCTTCAGGAAATAAATCTTCAAAATCCTGCAAAAGAGACACTACAACACTAAGCAATGAAGGGTTAAGTTCATTAAGCTCAATAGAAGAAAGAAACACATCTTTATATAAAACAATTAAAAGTTGTTCCTTAGTTTCCAAAGCTGAAATGATCTCACTTTTGGTTGCAAAAGCATTAACCTTCCTTTTCTCTTCCTTCTTCAAATCACGAATTGCCTTCTTTCCAGCCTTGAATCCGCCACTTGACTCGTTATTTTGCCCAACTCGTGACCCCTCATTATGCTCATTTCGGCCAGCTTGTTGTTGCTCTTCCCTCACCTTGAATTCCTTTGCTATTCTCACTTGATCCGCATGAGCTTCAGAAGTTTTGATGGAATCCAAAGTGATTTTTCGGTTGTTCTACATGAATGAGTATCTATTCTTGAAGCCATCATATGTCACTCTTCTATGGAATTGCTAAGGACGTCCAAGTAGGATGTGGCATGCTTGCATGGGAATCACATCACACCACACTTCATCCTTGTACTTACTAATAGAGAATGGCACCATTACTTGCTTGGTAACCTTCATGTCTCCAACCTCAACCAACAATTGTAACTTGTATGGCTTAGGATGTCTTCTTGTCTCTAGGCCCAATTTATCTACAAACAAAGTAGAAGCAACATTAGTGCAAGAACCACTATCTATAATCATGCTACATACCTTGTTTTGCACAGTACACCTAGTGTGGAAAATATGCTCTCTTTGTATGTCCAAGTCATCCTCCTTAGGTGCAATGCTAAGGGCACTCCTTGTGACCAAGATTTCGCCTTGATCACCACCAAACAAGTCACCCTCATCTTCAGAACCTCCCTCCAATGGAGGCATCTCCTCATCATCTTCACTAGATGCAATGCTTGCTATCTCACTATCATCACTAATCATCATAGCACGTTTGTTTGGACAAGTTGCAGCAATGTGTCCATAACCTTGACACTTGAAGCAACGAACCTCCCTTTGCCTAGGTTTCTCTACCAGTTTACCCTTGGCATCCGGCTTTGTAGTTGAATCGAGATTAGACACTTGAACACGGTTTGGAGGATGGCGTACTTGTTCAAGCTCCCTTGCACTCCTACGTGGCTGCTCAACCTTCCAAGTAGTACGGTTTTGGGTAGTAGAAAACCCCCTTGAACGCCTACTTTTCAGTTGTCTCTCAACCTTGATGGCTAGGTCCACCAAGTCATGAATGTTAATGTAGTGTTGAAGTTTCACCCTTTCAGCAATTTCCACATTAAGACCTGCAATAAAACGAGCCATTAATGCCTCCTCTTCCTTAACATCAGCTCGAATGAGAAGTATCTCCATCTCCTTGTAATACTCATCCACAGACATTGAACCTTGCTTCAAAGTTTGAAGCCTATGATGGAGGTCTCTCACATAATAGCTAGGAACAAATCTTTTCTTCATGATATTCTTCATCTCACGCCATGCACGTACAAGTTCCTCTTCACATCTTCTTCTCTCCTTCACAAGTTTGTCCCACCAAATACTAGCATAATCCGTGAACTCAACTGCAGCTAATTGCACTTTCTTTTCTTCTGAGTAATTATGGCAATTGAATACATGTTCAACCTTGCGTTCCCACTCTAAGTATGCCTCTGGATCAAGCCTTCCTTGGAATGGAGGTATTTTCATCTTAATGCTTCCAAGATTATTGTTCACCCTCCTTCCTCTCCTTGGAGCTATATCTTCAAAATCGGACTCCTCCTCATGCTCCTCTTCAAAAGGATTTTTGGTGGCTGACACACGTGCTTGGGAAGTACTAGTTCTCTTCTCCAATTTCTCATAAAATTCCTCTCTCATGAGGCGCAATTTTCTATCCATATCACCAACTATAGCATCCCTAAGCAATTTGAAATCATTTGAAAGCTCTTGAGGTGGATTTCCTTCATGCGCCATTAAAATGCTAAACCTGCAAACGAAACGTTAGAACAAGATAAAGCAAGTACTATAGGAAACACTCCCTTAGTATTTGCACTCGCTTCCCTCAAGTAGTATGGCTATTACCCTCAATTGTGCTCACAATTAAGCCTTTTATCACTCAAAAAATTTTCTTATTGGCCCTTTAGAGAAGAACCAGCTCACTCAAACCTTATTAAGGCCAATAGCAACCTCAACCTATAGGAGTAAATGTAGAGGTCAAGAAAATTATGCTTAGAGTGCTTTTGATCAAGAGAATAACAAAGAATGACCAAGAATCAAGATTTGACACAATATGAAAACCCTAATGTGTGATAAATTTGTGTGAAAATTCTTGATTTTTAATGTTCTCTTGGCTGAAAATATGAAACTTGTGCAAAAATAATACTCCAACAAAACACCAAGAAACAAGAAGAGTAGAATCTGGTCAATTAAACTTTCGTACGTGGCGTTGTTCTCTGTCCTAACGATCTGTTTGTTTCAACAGGTCTATTCGGTTGCACAAGGACAGTATTCCAGCCAAATATACTTCAGTTTAATTGGTTTAGTTCGTGTGCTTGGCTTTTATCACCTTGCACACCTCTTTCACTTTCTTTCGTGTTGCACGACTTTTCTTTGTGCAAGACTTTTTTTTTTTTAAATTCAAAACCCAGATAACCCACAAAACTCAAACAAACAAGTAAAATTCACCGGATGAACAGTGATTTCCGATGTAAACAGTAACCCTACGCTTGAACAGTAACGTCGCGTGAACAGTAGCCAACGTGAACATGACGCTACAGTACCGTGAACAGTGACGCGACTTTTTTTTTTTTTCACCAAGAATCTTCAACCCTAGGATGGCAAATCCAAGAAACCAATTCTTTTTGAAAGATTTTTGCACAAGAATTCAAGAAAATAATAAAAACAGTCAAGAAACATAAAATACCACACGATCTAGAATTCTCGATTGAGAAGCAACCAAGAACGACTCTAAACAAACCCTAAAGCACGAATTTAATAAGGAAACAACGAAAACTAAAGGCTGAAATTTTCAAACGATTAAAGACGGGCAGAAACAAAGCAAAACAAGTTCAAACGAATTTAAGCAAGACACAAAAAAACACCAAACAAATTATTATGACCAGGCTCGAAGCTCTTTGTCAAAATAACAACACGAAAAACAAGAAAAACACAAGACACAAGGATATATCTGAAATTCCAAAGGGAAAAACGGATTGAATAAACCTGGAAAATCCAAGAACTTTGGCTCTGATACCACTTGATGTGCGCACGGTTGCATATGCCAAGACCCCTTGGATTTTAGGTCAACAACTCGTTGAACTCAAGACCTCGTTGGATTCGTAAACCCAAGAACCCTTGACGTGGAGTTGGTGTGCTTACGAATCTCCCCTTGAAGATGAACACGTCCCTAAGAAAACTAGGTTAAACCGAGTTGAGCGAGTTCAATCATTTAATCTAATCTATTAAGAACTTGATCAAAAACTAGAAGAAACTCTAAGCAAGATTGTGGTAGCCACAAGCAAAGCTTGATAAGACCAAAGGAGTAGTTCTTAATCACCAAAGAACCAAGAAAATTCTAAAAAGAATTCACTCAAAATATCGTCATATGGCTGTCGCTACAGTAACAATTTTAAGCCTTTAAATAGGCACACAAATAACATGCTAGGGTTTTGTAGTAAAACAAACTACTTAACTAAATGGACTAGCTTAAACACATCATAAACGAACTAAACTAATTATAATCAGCCCAAACCAGCCCAAGTGAAGTGGATTTGGGCTTAATAAAATGTGCATGCTCCAAACCAGCCCAAGTGAACCATCTTGAACGCCTCTTAGCCCGTTACACCACAAATGGACCAGCGCCCTTCAAGTCTTCAATCCTCACACTTAGCTGGTTATTTGGCCCTTCTTCTAGGCCTTGTTCAGCCCAAATGATGTAGACCAACCGTGGGGAATGTTTAGCCCAACTTGCTTGGTTTTCTTCTTCAAGTGTATCCAAAATCAATCCATGAAGAGCATCCTTCATTCTTCTTGTTTTAGCTCTAGTCATTGGTCCATCCAAACCTCCAAGTACATCTGATGAGTCCCAAGGTGGAGGCCTTCAAGAGGGACGTTCCAAGGATGATGGATCGAGTTTGAGGAGCTCCAATGATGTGTTTAATGGTTTGGATGGTCCTATGACTAGAGCAAGAACTAGAAAAATGAAGGATGCATTGCATGGACTCATATTGGACTCGTACGAAAAGGCTTTGCAATTGGGCTCGAAGGATCAATCTAAACAACTCATTAATGTGATTTGGGCTGAACAAACTTTGCATGAGGGCTTCACGGACCACATGAGTGGGGAGCTTGAAGAATTGAAGTCCAATTGATGGTTTTGTGGGTTTAATGGACCACCAGCCCATTAGGGTTTATTAGCTACGAATTTTTAAAGTTTTTAGAGTTGTAATAGACTTAGTTATTTGATGAGCGCACGGTTGCATATGCCAAGACCCCTTGGATTTTAGGATCAACAACTCGTTGAACTCAAGACCCCGTTGGATTCGTAAACCCAAGAACCCTTGACGTGGAGTTGGTGTGCTCACGAATCTCCCCTTGAAGATGAACACGTCCCTAAGAAAACTAGGTTAAACCGAGTTGAGCGAGTTCAATCGTTTAATCTAATCTATTAAGAACTTGATCAAAAACTAAAAGAAACTCTAAGCAAGATTGTGGTCGCCACAAGCAAAGCTTGATAAGACCAAAGGAGTAGTTCTTAATCACCAAAGAACCAAGAAAATTCTAAAAAGAATTCACTCAAAATATCATCATATGGCTGCTGCTACAGTAACAATTTTAAGCCTTTAAATAGGCACGCAAATAACATGCTAGGGTTTTGTAGTAAAACAAACTACTTAACTAAATGGACTAGCTTAAACATATTATAAATGAACTAAACTAACTATAATCAGCCCAAACCAGCCCAAGTGAAGTGGATTTGGGCTTAATAAAATGCGCATGCTCCAAACCAGCCCAAGTGAACCATCTTGACACCTCTTAGCCCGTTACACTACAAATGGATCAGCGGCCTCCAAGTCTTCAATCCTCACACTTAGCTGGTTATTTGGACCTTCTTCTAGGCCTTGTTCAGCCCAAATGATGTAGACCAACCGTGGAGAATGCTTAGCCCAGCTTGCTTTTCTTCTTCAAGTGTATCCAAAATTAGTCCATGAAGAGCATCCTTCATTCTTCTTGTTCTAGCTCTAGTCATTGGTCCATCCAAACCTCCAAGTACATCATTAGCATCCTTGGAAGTTTGCTCAGCTCGTCCATCACCATTGGAACGTCCTTGTTCATCCTTCAACCCTTGGGACATATCATTCCCTCCTTCCTCGAAAGGATTCGTCTTCGAATCACCTACACCATACAAAGATAAATCAGACACATTAAAAGTAGCACTAACATTTCCATACTTACTAGGTAAGTCCACTTTGTACGCATTATCTCCGATCCTCTCAAGAATTTGAAAAGGTCCGTCCCCCCTTGGATGAAGCTTAGATTTCCTTTGTTGTGGAAATCTCTCCTTTCTCAAATGTACCCACACCCAATCACCAGGTTCGAATACCATCTTTACTCGGCCCTTGTTTGCAATTTTGGCAAAGTGTTCATTCTTTTTCTCAATGTTTTCTCGCACCTTGGCATGGAGATCCCTAACAAATTTAGCTTTCTTTTTACCTTCAAGATCAGAAACTTCATTAGTGGGCAAAGGTAAAATATCCAAAGGAGTTAAGGGATTAAAACCATAAACAATTTCAAAAGGTGATATAAGACGTAGTAGAATGAACAGTTCTATTATATGCGAACTCAATGTGGGGCAAGCATCTTTCCCAATTCTTTAAATTCCTTTGAATGATTGCACGCAAAAGTGTAGAAAGTGTCCTATTAACGACCTCAGTTTGACCATCAGTTTATGGATGTGCAACAGTAGAAAACAACAACTTAGTACCAAGTTTACTCCACAAAGTGCGCCAAAAATGACTTAAAAACTTGACATCTCTATCACTAGACAATTGAACGTGGTAAACCATGCAACCTCACAACTTCTTTAAAGAACAAGTCAGATATGTAAGTGGCATCATTAGTCTTAGAACATGCAATAAAGTGTGCCATCTTACTAAATCTATCCACAACAACAAAGATGCTATCCTTACCACTTTGTGCCCTTGGTAGACCCAAAACAAAATCCATGGAGATGTCTACCCAAGGTTGAGAAGGCACCGGTAATGGTGAATACAAGCCATGGGGTTTCACACTGAGATTTTGCTTGTTTGCAAGTTAGACATTTAGCACAAAAGGACTCAACATCAGAACGCATACCTGGCCAAAAGAAGTGTTCATGCAAAACATGCAAAGTCTTTTTAACACCAAAGTGTCCCATAAGACCACCCCCATGAGACTCTCTAACCAGCAACTCACGCAAAGAACAATTAGGCATGCATAACTTAGTACCCTTAAACAAGAAACCATCATGCCGAAAGAAATTTGAATGAGCACATTTTTCACATTGAACCCACAATTTCGAAAAATCCTTGTCATGCTCATACAAATCTTTAATGAAATCAAATCCAAGCAATTTAGTTTGAAGAGTAGTGATAAGAGAATACCTTCTTGACAATGCATCAGCAACCACATTTTCCTTACCTTGCTTGTACTTGATGGTGTAGGGAAAAGACTCTATGAACTCTAACCATCTTGCATGTCTCTTGTTGAGCTTACTTTGAGACTTCAAGAACTTCAAGCTCTCATGGTCAGAGTGAATCACTGAACTCTTTAGGAAGAAGATAGTGTTGCCATGTTTGAAGAGTTCGAACTAGGGCATAGAGCTCCTTATCATAAGTGGGGTAGTTTAAGGTTGCACCATTCAACTTCTCACTAAAGTATGCTATGGGTTTAGACTCCTGCATAAGAACAGCACCTATACCCACTCCAGAAGCATCACATTCAACCTCAAACAATTTATCAAAATCAGGCAAACACAATAGAGGTGCATTAGTTAACTTTTCTTTTAACATATCAAACGCCTCTTGGTGTTTGCTTTCCCACTTAAAAATCACATTTTTCTTAACAAGTTCATTTAGGGGTGCAGCAATGGTAGAAAAATTACGTACAAACCTCCTATAAAAACTTGCTAAGCCATGGAAAGATCGTACATCATTAACACTTTTAGGTGTCGGCCAATCACGTATGGCTTGCACCTTAGATTCATCAACATGAATGCCATTAGCACTAACAATGAATCCAAGAAATATAATGCTTTCCATGCAAAATGAACACTTTTTCAAATTAGCATAAAGATGATGTTCACGAAGTACACACAAAACTTGATACAAGTGTTCAACATGATCTTCAAGTGATTTACTATAGACCAGAATATCATCAAAATAGACCACCAAGAATTTACCAATAAAAGCCCTAAACACATAGTTCATGAGTCTCATGAATGTACTAGGTGCATTAGTTAAACCAAAAGGCATAACTAACCATTCATACAATCCATATTTGGTTTTAAAGGCAGTCTTCCATTCATCACCTACTTGCATTCTAATTTGATGATAACCACTTTTAAGATCAATTTTAGAGAAAATAGTAGAACCATGCAACTCATCAAGCATATCGTCTAACCTAGGAATAGGATGACGATACTTTACCGTTATTTTATTGATGGCCCTACAGTCAACACACATGCGCCATGTTCCATCTTTCTTGGGTACTAAAATCACGGGAACAGCACATGGCGACATACTTTCTCGCACAAACCCCTTTTCCACCAACTCATCTACTTGTCTTTGTATTTCTTTTGTCTCCTCCGGGTTTGCTCTATAGGCGGGACGGTTGGGTATGCTAGCACCAGGTATGAAATCGATTTGGTGCTCAATCCCTCGCAAAGGTGGCAATCCTTGTGGTATATCTTCAGGAAATAAGTCTTCAAAATCCTGCAAAAGAGACACCACAACACTTGGCAAGGAAGGGTTAAGTTCATTAAGCTCAATAGAAGAAAGAAACACATCTTTATATAAAATAATTAAAAGTTGTTCCTTAGCTTCCAAAGCTGAAATGATCTCACTTTTGGTTGCAAAAGCATTAACCTTCCTTTTCTCTTCCTTCTTCAAATCACGAATTGCCTTCTTTCCAGCCTTGAATCCGCCACTTGACTCATTATTTTGCCCAACTCGTGACCCCTCATTATGCTCATTTCGGCCAGCTTGTTGCTCTTCCCTCACCTTGAATTCCTTTGCTATTCTCACTTGATCCGCATGAGCTTCAGAAGGTTTGATGGAATCCAAAGTGATTTTGCGGTTGTTCCACATGAATGAGTACCTATTCTTGAAGCCATCATATGTCACTCTTCTATCGAATTGCCAAGGACGTCCAAGTAGGATGTGGCATGCTTGCATGGGAATCACATCACACCACACTTCATCCTTGTACTTACTAATAGAGAATGGCACCATTACTTGTTTGGTAACCTTCATGTCTCCAACCTCAGCCAACCATTGTAACTTGTATGGCTTAGGATGTCTTCTTGTCTCTAGGCCCAATTTATCTACAAACAAAGTAGAAGCAACATTAGTGCAAGAACCACTATCTATAATCATGCTACATACCTTGTTTTGCACAGTACACCTAGTGTGAAAAATATGCTCTCTTTGTATGTCCAAGTCATCCTCCTTAGGTGCAATGCTAAGGGCACGCCTTGTGACCAGGATTTCGCCTTGATCACCACCAAACAAGTCACCCTCATCTTCAGAACCTCCCTCCAATGGAGGCATCTCCTCATCATCTTCACTAGATGCAATGCTTGCTATCTCACCATCATCACTAATCATCATAGCACGTTTGTTTGGACAAGTTGCAGCAATGTGTCCATAACCTTGACACTTGAAGCAACGAACCTCCCTTTGCCTAGGTTTCTCAACCAGTTTACCCTTGGCATCCGGCTTTGTAGTTGAATCGAGCTTAGACGCTTGAACACGGTTTGGAGGATGGCGTACTTGTTCAAGCTCCCTCGCACTCCTACGTGGCTGCTCAACCCTCCAAGTAGTACGGTTTTGGGTAGTAGAAAACCCCCTTGAACGCCTACTTTTCAGTTGTCTCTCAACCTTGATGGCTAGGTCCACCAAGTCATGAATGTTAATGTAGTGTTGAAGTTCCACCCTTTCAGCAATTTCCACATTAAGACCTGCAATAAAACGAGCCATTAATGCCTCCTCCTCTTCCTTAACATCAGCTCGAATGAGAAGTATCTCCATCTCCTTGTAATACTCATCCACAGACATTGAACCTTGCTTCAAAGTTTGAAGCCTATGATGGAGGTCTCTCACATAATAGCTAGGAACAAATCTTTTCTTCATGATATTCTTCATCTCACGCCATGTACGTACAGGTTCCTCTTCACATCTTCTTCTCTCCTTCACAAGTTTGTCCCACCAAATGCTAGCATAATCCGTGAACTCAACTGCAGCTAATTGCACTTTCTTTTCTTCTGAGTAGTTATGGCAATTGAACACATGTTCAACCTTGCGTTCCCACTCTAAGTATGCCTCTGGATCAAGCCTTCCTTGGAATGGAGGTATTTTCATCTTAATGCTTCCAAGATTATTGTCTTGATTATTGTTCACCCTCCTTCCTCTCCTTGGAGCTATATCTTCAAAATCGGACTCCTCCTCATGCTCCTCTTCAAAAGGATTTTTGGTGGCTGACACACGTGCTTGGGAAGTACTAGTTCTCCTCTCCAATTCCTCATATAATTCCTCTCTCATGAGGCGCAATTTTCTGTCCATATCACCAACTATAGCATCCCTGAGCAATTTGAAATCATTTGAAAGCTCTTGAGGTGGATTTCCTTCATGCGCCATTAGAATGCTAAACCTGCAAAAGAAACGTTAGAACAAGATAAAGCAAGTATATAGGAAACACTCCCTTAGTGTTTTGCACTCGCTTCCCTCAAGTAGTATGGCTATTACCCTCAATTGTGCTCACAACTAAGCCTTTTATCACTCAAAGAATTTTCTTATTGGCCCTTTAGAGAAGAACCAACTCACTCAAACCTTACCAAGGTCAATAGCAACCTCAACCTATAGGAGTAAATGTAGAGGTCAAGAAAATTATGCTTAGAGTGCTTTTGATCAAGAGAATAACAAAGAATGACCAAGAATCAAGATTTGACACAATATAAAAACCCTAATGTGTGGTAAAGTTGTGTGAAAATTCTTGATTTTTAATGTTTTCTTGGCTGAAAATATGAAACTTGTGCAAAAATAAGCAAAAGCAAGTGATAAACAAGCCACAATTATTAGGAAACTATGGTACGCTCAAAAAGAAACAATGATCAGCTGCAAATTGCCTTAAACTCCACGGCACATGCAATTTGGAAACTCCCCCAACAGATAGCTTCCTTATTTCTCCTACACGGCTAGCAAAATAGGAAAGTAACTCCCTTGCTTTCCTTTTTTCTTTACCAATAGCTTTCCTTTTCCTTAGGGATTAGGATTCTTTCTTTATTTAAACAACAATAACCCTCAAAACCTCCTCAAAAGATCAGAAACAATCTGGAAAAATTTCAGAAATTCGTAACTGCAAAATACACCAACATTCCAGCAAGAAGATCAAGCAATATTCAAGAATTCAAGTGCAAGTAAGTATCCCCTTCATCTAATCTTTAACCCAATTCTTTCCTACCCAAATTTCAGTCACAAAACAACTCTTTATGATCCTTATTTAAGACAAATAAAGCTGGAACAATTTCAGAAAATTCGTAGCCAAAAAGTACTACAATTTCCAGCAACCAGAATTATTCAAGAATCAAGATCCTAGTTCAAGAACTTGGTCCAAACAACCCAATGATGAAACCTGGAGCAAATTATCACCAAATCAACTCAAAAACTTCCAGAAAACCCTCTTAAACAACCAGAAACATGCTGGAAAATTTTAGAAATTCGTAGCTGTCAAAAGCACAATGATTCCAGCAAACACCTTCAATCAAGTTTCAAGAATTAAGTTCAAGTAAATGTTCCTACCACTTTACTCTTGAAACCCTTCTCTCTTCTACTCAATTTCTACCCAAAAACCTTCCAGAAAATTGGTCCAAATTTGATTTTAAACCAGAAACAACAGCAGGTACGAGAATCTGATGCACTTGACTCAAGAAATTTAAGTTTCAATTTTCCAGCAACTAATAAGTTGTGAAAAACCCTAGTTTAACACCCACAAACTTCAAGAAACACTTCAAGATTCTCAAGAAATGTACCAAGAACCTCAAATCAGTCCAAGAATATTTTCAAAAACTTCAAGAAATCACCACCCAAATCTGGACAGATTCGAAATTAACCAAGAATCGAAAAACAAGTTCAAGAAACTAATTTCCAGATTTGAATAACTTCAAGAACTTGAGTTTATGGTTCAAGAACTTCAAGAATATAATCAAAATCACCAAGAAAGTTATCAAGAACCCCAAGATTGCTCAAGAAAGTGTCCAAAATTTGTGAAAAATCGTGTAAAATTCACTGGACAGATTCAAGAATTCAAGAAACACCAAAACAGCCCACTATCTTTCAAGAAACACCTTGTATCATCAAGAATAATTCAAGAACACTTTAGTTAAGTATGTACATGGCTTTTTCACCTTGTATACGCCTTTTAACTCCAGAAACAAGAAGAGTAGAATCTGGTCAATTAAACTTTCGTACGTGGCGTTGTTCTCTGTCCAACGATCTGGATGTTTCAACAGATCTATTCGGTTGCACAAGGACAGTATTCCAGCCAAATATACTTCAGTTTAACGAATTTAGTTCGTGTGCTTGGCTTTTTCTCCCTTCAAGCACGCCTCTTTTCTTCTTCTCTCTCTCTCTTTTTTTTTTTTTTAACCACGCAACACCCAACAAACTCAAACCAAACAGTTTCCAACCTTCAAGAACATCAATCCTAGGCTTGTTAAGTCCAAGAAACTAATTTTCTTGCAAAGTTTTCACACAAGAATTCCAAGAAAACAATAAAAACAGTCAAGAAACACAAAATACCACACGATCTAGAATTCTCGATTGAGAAGCAACCAAGAATGACTCTAAACAAACCCTAAAACACGAATTTAATAAGGAAACAACGAAAACTAAAGGCTGAAATTTTCAAACGATTAAAGACGGGCAGAAACGAAGCAAAACAAGTTCAAACGAATTTAAGCAAGACACAAAAAAAAAACACCAAACAAATTATTATGACCAGGCTCGAAGCTCTTTGTCACAATAACAACACGAAAAACAAGAAAAACACAAGACACAAGGATATATCCGAAATTCCAAAGGGAAAAACGGATTGAATAAACCTGGAAAATCCAAGAACTTTGGCTCTGATACCACTTGATGAGCGCACGGTTGCATATGCCAAGACCCCTTGGATTTTAGGTCAACAACTCGTTGAACTCAAGACCCCGTTGGATTCGTAAACCCAAGAACCCTTGACGTGGAGTTGGTGTGCTCACGAATCTCCCCTTGAAGATGAACACGTCCCTAAGAAAACTAGGTTAAACCGAGTTGAGCGAGTTCAATCGTTTAATCTAATCTATTAAGAACTTGATCAAAAACTAGAAGAAACTCTAAGCAAGATTGTGGTCGCCACAAGCAAAGCTTGATAAGACCAAAGGAGTAGTTCTTAATCACCAAAGAACCAAGAAAATTCTAAAAAGAATTCACTCAAAATATCATCATATGGCTGCTGCTACAGTAACGATTTTAAGCCTTTAAATAGGCACACAAATAACATGCTAGGGTTTTGTAGTAAAACAAACTACTTAACTAAATGGACTAGCTTAAACATATTATAAACGAACTAAACTAACTATAATCAGCCCAAACCAGCCCAAGTGAAGTGGATTTGGGCTTAATAAAATGCGCATGCTCCAAACCAGCCCAAGTGAACCATCTTGACACCTCTTAGCCCGTTACACTACAAATGGATCAGCGGCCTCCAAGTCTTCAATCCTCACACTTAGTTGGTTATTTGGACCTTCTTCTAGGCCTTGTTCAGCCCAAATGGGGTAGACCAACCGTGGAGAATGCTTAGCCCAGCTTGCTTGGTTTTCTTCTTCAAGTGTATCCAAAATTAGTCCATGAAGAGCATCCTTCATTCTTCTTGTTCTAAGCTCTAGTCATTGGTCCATCCAAACCTCCAAGTACATCATTAGCATCCTTGGAAGTTTGCTCAGCTCGTCCATCACCATTGGAACATCTTTGTTCATCCTTCAATCCTTGGGACATATCATTATTTTAGTTAATTCATGCTTTGTTTTGGTAGTTTCATTAGTATAGGTTTTGTTTTAGAAGTTAAGTCTATTTTCACAACCCTAGAATGTTCTTTATAAGCCTATTTATAGGCCTATTTTCTAGTTACGAATTTTTAATAAGAATTATTCAAAAAAATCGTGTGTTTTCTCTATTGTGAGAACTTTCTTGGTTCTTTGTCGATTAAGAACTACTCTTGGTCTTATCAAGTTTGCTTGTGGCGACCACCAACTTCGCTTAGAGTTTTTCTTGAGTTTTTGGTCAAGTCTTAGAGTTAATTAGGTTAGACGATTGAACTCGCTCAACTTGGTTTAATCTAGCTTGTCTTAGGCATGTTCATCTTCTTCAAGGGAGATTCAAGGCAAAACAACTCCACGTCAAGGGTTCCTTGGTTCACGAATCAAACGAGGTCTTGAGTTCAACGAGTTGCATACCTGAGATTCAAGACTTTCTTGGCAACGCAACCATGCGCACATCAAGTGGTATCAGAGCCATCTTCTTGGATTTTTTTAGGTTTTTCCAATCCAATTTTTCCTTTGGAAAAATTCAGATATATCCTTTTTTTTTTCTTTTTTGCCGTTTATCAAAGAGCTTCAAGCCTGGTTAAGCAACTTGTGTTTTATTTGTTTTCCTTTCTTTGAGTCGTTGTCAAAGAGCTTCGAGCCTGGACAACAAGTTGTTTATTGTGTTTTTTAACTTTTGTTTCTTGAAAAAAAAATTCTGCCATAATTTTTTCGTTGCTTTCTTTGTTAAAAATCGTGCCTTAGGTTTGTTTAGAGTTGTTCTTGGTTACTTCTCAATCAAGAATTCTAGGTCTTGTGTGGTATTTTGTGATTCTTGACTGTTTTTGGTATTTTCTTGATTTTCTTTTGTTAAAAACTCTCAAGTAAAGAAGATTCTTGAACTTAAGACATTCACAAATCAACTTTCTTGAAGTTTTGAGTCATTCTTGTATTGTTCTTGAAGGAAAAAAAAAAGGCAAAAAAAATCGTTTTAAAAAAAAAAAGAAAAAAAGGCAGATTGTGTGCTTAAAAAGAAAAAAGCCAAAAGCACAAAGAAAAAGAAGGAAAAAGAGAATAAAAAGGAGTGCACAACAAGGTAAAAATAGTACACAAACATTTATTCAAAGTTTCTTGAAGTTTCTTGGTGATCTTGATACCAATCTTGAAGTTCTTGAACTTACTTGTCAAGTTCTTGAATAATCTTCAATCTGTCCAAACGATTTTTGGTTGTTCTTGAGAATTTGGTTTTTTGTACTTTGTTTCTTGAGGTTCTTGATTGATATCTTGAACTTTCTTGATCAATTCTTGAAGTTCTTAAAGCCTTCTTGGTCGTTCTTAGTCCTTCCTCAATTGCTAGAGGTGTTTCCTTGTGATTGTCAAGTTGTGTGTTGCTGGAATTTTGTTGTTGTTGCTGTACAAATTTCTTGTTGTTGTTCCAGCATCTAGCTCGTGTAAAAGCAAGGAAAAAGGAGTTATTTTGGTCTTAAAAGGAGTAAAGAATCTGGTTGAAAGTGACTTGGAAAAGGAAAACCAAGTACAAACCAGATTTGACTTGCCAAATCAGAAAAGCACTAGGATTCCTTTCTTTTAGGAAACCAGCTTGTTTCCTTCTTTCTTTTTGGCTTGTGTCCGAATTTTAAGTCCTTTTTGAGTCAATTGTGGTTATTAAAATCGTGTTCCTTGTTTCCTAATTGGTTTGTATTTGCTTTTTGTTGTTATTTGTCCAAGAATCCTTCTAGGAAAAGGTTTCCAATCCTACTCTAACAAGGATTACTTGAGTTTTTACTTTTTGCATAAGAATATTAATATTTTTCAAGAGAACATTAAAAATCAAGATTTTTACACAATTATACCACACATTAGGGTGTCTATTTTGTGTCAATTCTTGATTCTCATCCATTCTTTGATTTATTCTCTTGATCATAAACACTCTAAGCTAATTTTTCTTGGCCTCTACATTTACTCTTTACAAGTTGAGGTTGCTATAGGTCCTTGGTGGGATTGATTGAGCTAGTTCTTCATCAAAGAGCCTACAAGAAGATTCTTTGAGTGGAAAAAGGCTTAGTTGTGAGCTCATTCGAGGGTAAAAGCCATTCTACTTGAGGGAATCGAGTGCCAAATACTAAGAGAGTGTTTCACATATTCTTGTCTATTTTCTTTGTTGTTTCTAACGATTTTTCTTGCAGGTTTTTAGGACATAATGGTGCCTTCTATGGACATTAATAATGAACTAAAATTGTTTAGGGAAGCCATTGTTGGTGATTTTGAAAGAAAGATGCACCTTATGAAAGATGAGATCTATGAAAAGATGGATAGGCATTCGCAGTCATCTAATGCCAAAGCTTTTGCATCCAAATCCTCTAAAAAGTTGTCCAAGAATTATTATACTTCAAAGAAGGAGGATGACATGAAGGGTCTTGATGATTGGGATGATTTTTGGAGCAGATATAAAGCACTTGTGGCTGCTCAAAAAGAAAGAGTGCTTGAGGAGGAATCTACTCTCTCAATTAAAGATCAAATTTCATCACCTCTCATTCAAAAGAAGAATCGTGATGCTTTTGAAGAGAAGGATAAACCATTGCGAGATAGTGAACAAGTGCAACAAGTTGAATTCTATACTAGATGCACTGTGAAAAACAAGGTATGTAGTACGTGCATTAATCATGTTAGTTGCACTAATTTGGTGAGTACTATGTGTGTTGGAAAGTTAGGATTGCCTTTGTTGAAGCATCCACATCCATACAAAATGTTGATTGATAATGAAGAATTTGAAGTAACCAATCAAGTAGAGTTGGAGTTTTCACTTAACAAGTATCATGATAAGATTCTTTGTGATGTGGTACCAATGGAGACTTATCATGTAATCTTAGGGCATCCATGGCAACTTAAGAATGAAGCCAAATATGATGAGGTGAACAATAACTACTCTTTCAAATGGAATGGGAGGAATATCAAGCTAATTCCTTTGCCCTCACTTGAGGTAAATAAGGATAAAGAGAAAATTTCAAGAGATTGCAAAGAGTGGGAAAGATCTTTGAGCACACAAGCAAAAGAAAAAAGTGATAAAAAAGAAGAGTGTGTGCAAGAGAAGAGTGAGGATAGTGTAGATCTTGAGGGAGAACAAATCAAGAGCAAAAATTCTGAGAAAGAAGAAGAAAATAAGAGAGTGGAAGTGGAAGCTAGCAAAAGTGAGAAAAAGAGTGCTTTGATTGAAAGGCCTAAACTTCTTGTGCCTATGTACAAAGAAGTAGATTATTTTGCTAACATTCCTAACACTTGTTTTCCTAGTGTTTTTGTTTCTCCTTTGCAGTAACTTGGAAATCAATTTCAAGACAAAGTGACGCCACCTACAAATTGCTTATTCAATGGCGTTAAGTTGCAAGTTTCTAGATTTTTATCACCAAGCAAGAAGATGCAAGTGTTCCCAAGACATGACTTGGTGAAGAGAAGATGTTTAGAGACAAAATTTTGGTCTCATGCCATCAACATCAATTGGTTGATCAAATACATGTTTGATTGGTGGCATGGTGTTAATTGGATTGATTCACAAAGTCCAAACGCCACAACTAAAATGAAGAACTTGCTAGATATAAACGCTTTGTGGCCTAAGTTTTTTTGTTTTAGTGTTTTTAATTTACACTTAAATTTTGTTTTGCATGGTTATTTGATTAGATTAAGTGATTATGTCTTGCATCTAGCTTGTTTAACTTCATCTAGGTCAATCTGTCTTGAAGGATTTCTTGTGTTTTATGATCATATTTCTAGCGATTTTTGTGGTTTATTTTGCAAATTATTATTCCATGATAAAGTTTATATGTTTTTGTATGCATTCTATCCAAAGCATCTTAGTGTTTTAGCTAATAATGGTGTTTCTATTTTTAGGGTTATTTTTCATTACGAATTTAATCATATTTGGTGTTGCATACATGTTCAAGGCCTTTCTATTAGTGCTTTTCACTCAGTTAGTGTTCAAGAGTCTTATTTAGATTATGATCATGATGGTCATCTTGTTAATGCTTGTTACTTTAAGTCTGTTCATAGGTATTTGTTTAATAGTTTATGTTTGTTCATTCTTTTGCATGTTTTTAAGGATAAAACTCATTTAAGCATGTATGTTATACTTAAACATCAATCTGTCTTTGCATCTTTTATATGTGTTTTTGAGTTCTTTAGTTTTTCACTTTTAAAGAATGTTGAGTTTTTCTTTACTTATGTTTATTCTTGTAATATACCATCCAATTTTTATGTGCTTAATATTCTTGGGGGTTATAATTGCTCATCTATCAATCCTTTAGTTACTAATAGTAGTTTATATGAACTCGTAGATTCGAGGACGAATCCTTTCGAGGAAGGAGGGAATGATGAGTCCCAAGGTGGAGACCTTCAAGAGGGACAGTTCCAAGGATGATTGATCGAGTTTGAGGAGCTCCAATGATGTGTTTAATGGTTTGGATGGTCCTATGACTAGAGCAAGAACTAGAAGAATGAAGGATGCATTGCATGGACTCATATTGGACTCGTACGAAAAGGCTTTGCAATTGGGCTCGAAGGATCAATCTAAACAACTCCTTAATGTGATTTGGGCTGAACAAACTTTGCATGAGGGCTTCATGGACCACATGAGTGGGGAGCTTGAAGAATTGAAGTCCAATTGATGGTTTTGTAGGCTTAATGGACCGTCAGCCCATTAGGGTTTATTAGATACGAATTTTTAAAGTTTTAAGAGTTGTAATAGACTTAGTTATTTTAGTTAATTCATGCTTTGTTTTGGTAGTTTCATTAGTATAGGTTTTGTTTTAGAAGTTAAGTCTATTTTCACAACCCTAGAATGTTCTTTATAAGCCTATTTATAGGCCTATTTTCTAGTTACGAATTTTTAATAAGAATTATTCAGAAAAATCGTGTGTTTTCTCTATTGTGAGAACTTTCTTGGTTCTTTATCGATTAAGAACTACTCTTGGTCTTATCAAGCTTGCTTGTGGCGACCACCAACTTTGCTTAGAGTTTTTCTTGAGTTTTTGGTCAAGTCTTAGAGTTAATTAGGTTAGACGATTGAACTCGTTCAACTTGGTTTAATCTAGCTTGTCTTAGGCGTGTTCATCTTCTTCAAGGGAGATTCAAGGCAAAACAACTCCACGTCAAGGGTTCCTTGGTTCACAAATCAAACGAGGTCTTGAATTCAACGAGTTGCATACCTGAAATCCAAGACTTTCTTGGCAACGCAACCGTGCGCACATCAACATCATTAGCATCCTTGGAAGTGTGCTCAGCTCGTCCATCACCTTTGGAACATCCTTGTTCATCCTTCAACCCTTGGGACATATCAACAAAACTCGACAAACTCCAAGAAACAAAATAAAGCGATATAGCCGAATCTTCCAAAGGAAAATTTGGCTTGGAAAACCTGGATTTTAAGATGAACCAATGCTCTGATACCAATCGATACGTTCAAGGGAATAGATGGCGGTCCAAGACTCTTGAAACCAAGGATGCAACCCAATCTTCTTAACCCCTTCGTAACTTGTCGCAGACCCCAAGAACAACTTGGATTGTTTTGCTTCAGATCCAACAAGATTTGTTAAACTGCCCCCTTAGAGAAACGACCCTAGACCCCTAACCAACAATATGGAAAAGACACCTAGTCAACAATCTCTTTGGACAGATTCAAACCCTCAAGAAGAACTCTAGGCGGAATCTTGAATACTCAACAAGAATTGTCAAGAATGCAAGAGTAGTTCTTTCACCCAAGAACAAAGGGAAACTCAATAATGCTCACACGCACAATTGAAGAGAAAAACTCAATATTATTGATTAATGTTCTAAAATTCGGATGAATAGTAACACCCTCTATAAAGAGGCGCATAACATCAAGATATAATAAACTAAATATGGAAACTAACTTAACCCTAATTGCTCCATAACATAAACGGGCAACTAAAGGTACAACGTGGGCTATTAAACTAATGAACTAAGCCCATGAAACTCATAACCTCAAGTGGCAAACGGGCTCTTCAATCGAATCCAAGTCCACGACCTCCAAACTCCTCCAACTCTAGCCCAAAATAAGTGAATAGCCTTGTAGGTTCTTGTTTCAACCAAGTAGCTTCATCTTCATGTAATTCTATAATCAAACCTTGCAAAGCTTGCTTCAACCTTTTAGCTCTCAACCTCGTCATTGGACCTCCTATGTCTTGGAATGGGCTCTTTGCAGCAACACTATGATCACGACTCCCTTGAACTTGAACACGAGCATTGATGTCTTCATCACTAGGTTTGTGTCTTAGGAGAGGTATTCAAGCCACGTTTGATACGCGCGGAATTGTGAACGGCCTAGAACTCTTGAAAATCAGTTTAAACAACTCAATGAAATTGACCTTGATGGAATTTGTCCAACACAATCAAGCCAAAAGTGTTGCTCGAACAACTTGAATGTCTTAACCTCAAGGAAATCGTTCCAAGCAATTAAGAAGAAATTAGATTGGTTTGCCTTGAATTGATTCAAGCTTGTTGAATTTAATCCCTTAGAATAATTGCTAGACCTCTACCTATCAAAGGAAGCAATCTAGTTGGAATTAATCTAATTGGACCTAAATCAAACCCTTTGAATAATCCTAAGCTAGTTGTATGGTCGCCACGAGATCACTCAATAAGACCAAGAATAGTTCTAATCCAAGAACCAAAGAAGAACTCTCTAAAAGAGAAACTCAATATTATTAATCACACAATGACTTAATTAAAATTCGGATGAATAGTACCTAGCCTTTTATAGGCTTACAAACTCTTGTAAAGAAAAGTCTAGAAGCTTAACTAAAGTAAACTACCAAAACTCTAAACCTAACATAAGTAGAATACTTAACAAAACATGATTTAGTAACTTAATGTACTAAAAATTCCTCCAAATAAAAGAAAATTCGTCCAAATATATGTCTTGGACTGGCTGTCCTCTTGTGGGCTTCAATTGGACTTGTTCTCTCTTTAAAAACAAACTTGATCCACAACCACAACAAAAGCCAGCCTATTTGGACCATCTTGGACATTTTGAACCTTTTAGACTTAAAGCCTTCTTTGAAAATATGCTTGATCCAAAGCCAATAAATGATCTTTAAGCCCAATTTCCTCCTCAAAAAGTCATGATCCACCTTAAGCAAATCCATCAATACACGCATGAAGGTTGGATGACTCCTTGAACTATGAATTCTCCAATGACTATCAAGAACGACTTCAATAGGCCTTCCATGATACCTATCATTGAAGAAGATTCAAGCAACAGCCCAATTCTTCTTGGAGTCTTTGGACAAGTTTCAATGGAGTCAAGCTTGGTTAGATTGCACTAGCCGAGTTTTCAAGGCGTCTCTTGGGTTCACGCAACCGTGTGCATATCAAGTGGTATCAGAGCTACTTGTCCTTAAAAATTCCAGGTTTTTAATCCAGATTTTTCTTTGGAGAATCTTGGATATATCTCTTCTTTTATTCGTTTTTCTTTCCTGTTGTTCTTCTACATTATTTTGTGTCTTATTTCTGTCTGAGTTTTCTTTGTTTTTCTGTCCGTTTGCTATTCCTGTGTTTGTGTCAACTTAGGGTTTTGTATTAAAGTCGTTCTTGGTTAATTCAACCAAGAATTCTAGGGTTTGTGTGGTTTAAAACTTGAATTCTTGACTGTTTTTAGTAGTTCTTGATTTAAAGTTTGTGTTTGCTGTTCTTGTGTGAGAACCGAATTCAAGGGGGTTGATTCTTGGTCATCACAAGCCTTGAATCGAAGATCTTGAAGTTGGTTGTTCTTTCTGGTAAAAAAAAATTCGTTTGATAAAAAAAAATAGAAAGCAAAGAAGTCGAGTACAACAAGTGAAAAAGCCGTACACCAAAAAAAAAAAGAAAAGAAAAGAGGCATGCTTGAAGGGAGTAAAAGCCGAGCACACGAACTAAACTAATTAAACTGAAGTATATTTGGCTGGAATATTGTCCTTGTACAACCAAATAGACCTGGTGAAACATCCAGATCGTTGGACAGAGAACAACGCCACGTACGAAAGTTTAATTGACCAGATTCTACTCTTCTTGTTTCTTGGTGTTTTGGTGGAGTTTCTTGTTAATTTGGTGGATTAAATTGTGTTTCTTGGGCATACCTTGATAGTTCTTGAAGTATACAAGTTGGGTTGTTATTCTTGAAGTTCTTGGTCAAGTTCTTGAATTTCTTGAACTTTGTCTTGAACAAACTTTTCTGTCCAGATTGTTTCAAATTGCTTTCTTGAAAGTTCTTGTTGAATTCTTGAAGTTCTTGAGTCCTTAGTTGAGGTTCTTGAACGCTTACTTGAAGAACTCGGGTTATTGAAAGCTAGGGTTTAACTTTTGGAAAGAAACAACTTGTTGGAAAATTGTTCTTGCTTCCAGATTTCGTGAACTTTAATCTGTCCAGCTTGCTTGCATTTGTTTCTTGAAATTTCTGGAAGGTTCTTGAAGTTCTTGGGTAGTTTTAGTTGAATCTTGAACAAATTCTTGACAAAACTTACCAAAATTCTTGAACTTCTCTCTTGTTGGGTTGAATTTATCTTGAAGTTACTTGCTTGAATTTCATGATAATAAGTTTTACACTATTTTCTATCAAGGGGCTATTGAAAATCAAGATTTCACACGAGTACAAACCACACATTAGGGTGTCAAATTGAGTCTTTGTCGTAAGTGCTAATGGCATTACTGTAGATGAGTCCAAAGTTAAAGCTATTAGAGAATGGCCTACACCTAGAAATGCCAATGATGTTCGTTCATTCCATGGTTTAGCTAGCTTCTATAGGAGGTTTGTGCGTGATTTTTCATCAATTGCGGCACCTCTTAATGAGTTAGTTAAGAAGAATGTGTTGTTTAAATGGGAAGAAGTGCATGAAAAGGCTTTTAATTTGCTAAAAGAAAGACTAACCAATGCACCTCTCTTGAGCTTACCTAACTTTGACAAAGCTTTTGAAATTGAGTGTGATGCTAGTGGCGTAGGAATAGGAGCTATTTTGTTGCAGGAATCAAAGCCTATAGCATACTTCAGTGAGAAGCTTCAAGGCGCAGTTGATGTGATTCCGAGGCATGAAACAGTTATACAAGCTAAAAATGACGATCAGATGGTTCAAGTTCCAACGGGTCCAGTTACTCGAGCCAAAGCCAAGACGTTTAAAGAAACTCTTCAAGCATTGGTCCTAGCTATACAAAAGCAAGAGAAGGCAAAGAAGATTGAAAGGACACGTGATGATGATTGTAAGCATGTCAATATACTTCAAGTATGTTTGGAGCAAGAGGAGGACGTGCATAGTGGAGATTCAGACGTTCTGACCAAGGCCACTAGGAAGGCCGCGCCACGGCCTTCCCCACAGCCTTCATCAGAACCACTTACGAATTGAAGTGGCTTGCGAGATGGAAGAACTAAAGCTTCTGACCTAGGCCGCACCCAAGGCCGCGCCACGGCCTTCCCCACGGCCTTCATCAGAAGCTTGACCTCAAAGCAGCGAAGGGACTGATCAAGGCCGCGAACAAGGCCGGCCCGCGGCCTTAGC
The DNA here is from genome assembly GCA_024721245.1 of Mitragyna speciosa. Classification (NCBI taxonomy): domain Eukaryota; kingdom Viridiplantae; phylum Streptophyta; class Magnoliopsida; order Gentianales; family Rubiaceae; genus Mitragyna; species Mitragyna speciosa. The sequence continues at coordinate 15,969,910 of CM045560.1, read as the reverse complement.
CTCGGCCTTCAACAGAAAGCCTACAGACGTCGTTTGTTTTTAGGTTTTCAAAGTTGTAACTTTTAAATAAAGATTAGTTGTGATAAGTTACGATTAGTATTTAGTATTTGAGTATGTTTAGAACTCTAGTATTATTTCCTTTTCAGTATTTGCCTATTAAAGGCTAATTGGTGAATGTCATGGGAGACAATCGTTCAATGAAAATTGAGAGTTCCTCTTTGGTTTCTTCCAAAGGATTTTTTGAATATCTTGGGTTCGTTCTTGAGGTGTTCAACGGCTTTATCAATCGAGTCTTGCTTGATTGTGGTGCCACAAACCCCTATACCAAGGTTCGTTGGTGCAAGTCATCAACGGGTTGAGGTTTTTTCCCAAACCAATATCAGATCCAAACGATCCTGAAACCCTTGATCCGTGGTTTACGTCACAAGTAAGGCGTAGGTTGCATCAACTTGGTATCAGAGCTAGGGTGGGAGGTATTTGGTTATATCTCTTTGTGTTATTCTTTGTGTTTCCGTTCGTTTCGTGAATCATTCTTGTCTTGTCCCGTGTTTCTTTTATTTTGTGTTCATCAATTCTACGTCTTGTCTTCTTTGTTCAGCCATATATCATTTTGTGAAATTCGTTGTGTTCTTGTCAAAATTCTGGTGGTGTTCTTGACTGTTAAAAAAAAAAAAAAAACTGTTCATCGCTACTGTTCACGGAACACTGTTCACCGTGCTACTGTTCATCCCGTGACACTGTTCATCAGAAATTTTGTCTAGTTTTCTTGTTTGGGTCTTGTGCTTCTTGAGATTATTCTACTCTTGTGATTCTAGTCTTTGTGAGATCATTGCAATTCTGGGGTAGAAATTGATCTGAAGTTTTGAAAAATAAAAAAAGGAAAAGGAAAGAAAATCAGATCAAGAAGAAAAAGGGCAACTTCCTTAAGTTGGGGGGATTGAACCTTGAACTCTTCATTTGGTACTAATTGAACCAGATAAGGAAATTTTAAATCCCTTTAAGTTTGATAGATTGCTATCCTTTCAAATTGTCTGGGCTTCTTCTAATCATAAATTGAACTGCAAAATCATCTTCCAATTTGAATTGGATTGATTTCCTTGATTATAAGAAATTTTATCCTTTCCTATTTACACAAGTTGAGTCATTATTCCTTTTCGTTCCTACTCAATTCGTATTTTCTGTCTGGACATCTTTCAGTTACGTGGCATCATTGTCAACCCACTTTAATTGATCAAGTCTTGACTCCTTGAGGAATTACCTAATTTCTTCAAGAGAGCTAGTGAGAAGCCTTTGAGAAGGTGAGCTGAGAGCAACATACACTTCTCGAGTGAAAACATTAGAGAGTGAGTGAAACACTCAGGGAGTGAAGTGAGGAAAATTTTATTGTTTTACTAAACCTGTTTTGTGCAGCTACATTTAGCAATGGCCAAAGAAGGTGGTTCATCTACCGTGGACATTAAACTTCTAACTGAAGCTATTCTTGGAGAATTGGATAGGAGGCTTTGAGTAATCATTAGCAAAAGCAAGGTGTGTGATAGTGGGACAATATTCAGGAACTTTGAATGGAGAATAACCCGTTTGATCTGTGAGACCATTTAACTCCCTATACAATCCTTCTGCAATAATAATAAAAAGGCCGGAGAAATGGGATCATCGTGACGAAGACCCCTAGACGACTTGAAAAACCCTTTAGGCAGTCCATTAATTAAAATAAGACCAACAATTCAAAATTATTCACCACATCATATCAATCCAAATTTCTCCAAAACCAAATGCTCTCAGCACTTGAATTAAATATAGCCGCGACACCCTATCATAAGCCTTTGCCATGTCTAGCTTAAGTTCTACATTTCCACCCCAATTTTTCTTTCCCATTCCACTAACAAGCTCTTGAGCCAATAAAAAATTCTCTAACATCATCCTCCCCTTCACAAACCCACTTTGTTCCATAGAGATTATCTGTGGAATACAACCTGCTCACCTATCAACCAAAATTATCAAAATAATTTTATTAACAAAAGTACATAATCTGATAGGTCGATATTAAGAAAAATCCTGAGGTTGGGAAACTTTAGGAATTAACACCACCAACGTAGAGGAAAAATCCCTAGGCAACTCCGCACTACAAAAGAAGCTCACTACAACATTGTATAAATCATGTGCAATAATATCCCATACCTCAGTGAAAAATTTGTCTGTGAATCCATTAGCTCCTGGGGCACTATCCGCATCTAGAGAAAAAAAGGCTTGCATAATTTCTTCCATTGAAGGCATTTTTTCAAGCATCAAATTGTCTTCCTCCTAAATCACCTTTGGAATATGATGCAACATTGAATTGGATGGCATTTCTTCTTGAGAAAAAAGAGAATTAAAAAACTCACAAGCAAGTGTACCAATATCATCTTCATTTTCTATCCAGTCACCAGCTTGATATTTAATTCTATGGATGATGGAATTAGCTCTTCTTCCAGTCACAGTAGCATGGAAGAATTTAGAATTTTTATCAAGAGTTGATACTCAACTATCTAAGAGTCACAAAAGTTGTGATTGGCAAAAGTTGCTTTCCTAATCGAAATTATCTTTGGGTTGTTGGCCTTCGTCAAGCATAAAGTTAATTAGATGGAATCCTAGCCCACTAGGAATCTCCAATGGATTCCCGAATCAATATTGAAGGTTATTGATTTGAAGTAAAATTTGCATATATACAACATAGAACAAATACTTATTTTTGTCTTTACTTTTGTTTAGAATGTTTAACGTAAATTTGCGACCGATTCTTGACAGTAAACTCAATGAAACCAACTTTGAGGACTGGAACATCAATTTGAGAATCGTTCTCAAATATGAAAAGATTGAGCGTGTCATCGATAAACCCATGCCCCCTCCTCATCCTGCTATTGCATCAACTGAGAAAATAGATGCATATGAGATGCATAAAGTTGACAATGATGCTGCAACATGCATCATGTTAGCTACTATGACCTTGAATGCTCCGTTCATGATTGTGAACCTAAAAGAAATGTTCGACGCACAAGTTAGGATTGAGAGATATGAGACCTCTAGGGAGCTCTATCAGTACAAGATGGCAGAGGGATCTTCAGTATGTGCCCATGTACTGAAAATAATCGGGCTAATTGAAAAATTAACTGATTTGGGACACGTCTTTGACAATGAATTAAAGTATTGAGTTAATTTTTCAATCCCTCCCTAAGAGATATTCACAATTCATCCTGCAATTTAACATGCAAAAGATAGAATGCACATTGACTGAATTAATAATATGCTCAAGACTGCTGAGCCCAATCTTAAGAAAGAGAAAGGCATTGTTATGCTTGTCTCGGGCTCCAAGAAAAAGAAGCCCAATTCTAGACTTAAGAAGTCCAAGAAAAAGAAAACCAAGCCTAAGGGTGGGGTTAAAAAGGACAAACCCAAGGGCACATGCTTCCATTATGGACAAGATGGGCATTGGAAGAGGAATTGCAATGCTTACCTTGACTCTTTCAAGTCAAAGAAGCTTGAGAAAGCTTCAACTTCTTGTACGTTTATGATTGAGATTAATTTATCTACTAATCAAGACTCATGAGCATTAGATACCGGATCTTGATCTTATATTTGCAATAATATACAGGGTCTTAGAGATAGTAAATTCCTAACGAACGGAGAGGTCGAGCTACGCGTGAGGTATGGAGCAAGAGCTACTGGATTAGCCGTAGGAACCGTTGTACTCTCTTTGCCCACTAGGCTTGTTTTGGAATTAAGAAACTGTTATTTTGTTCCAGTACTTACTAAGAACATCATTTCCATTTCTCTATTAGATTTGGATAGTTTTACCATCACTCAAAGGAATAAAAGTTGTTTTTTTTCAAGTGATGGTGTTACTTATGGTATTGCTACATTAATTAATGATTTTTATACATTCTAGATGAAGATAAGTCCATTCTCAACATAAGTACCAAGAAACAAAAATTAGATGTTGTGAACCAATCATACTTTTGGCATTGTAAACTTGGTCACGTGAATAAGAAATGTATATCTAAGTTATATAAAGATGGATACTTGGACTCATTTGATTATGAATCAGTTGGGACATGCAAATCTTGTTTACTCAGAAAAATGACCAAGACACCTTTTACAAGAAAAGGTGAATGTTCTAGTGATCTTCTTGGGCTCATACATACCGATGTTTGTGGCCCATTGTCAATCAATGTTAGAGGTGGTTTCTCTTACTTCATCACTTTCATGGTTGACCATTCTAGACATGGTTATGTGTTTCTAATGAAACACAAATGTGAGGCCTTTGAAAAGTTCAAAGTCTTTAGGGCTAAAGTTGAGAAACAACTTGATGTGATCCAAGGAGCACTCACACTTGTTAGACTTGGACTTGAACATGGTGAGCTTTGGAGGGGCGTGTTCTCGGTGGAAGATGATCCACATGGTTGCGAGCTTTTTGGAAGCTTGAATTTCACTTTGTCTATGCAAGCACATTGGGCAAAGGAGTGAAGCATTGATTGTGGATCAAGTTCATCCACAAAGAAGGCACAAAAGGAGTTGCTAAGTCGTCCAAAACAATCTTACAAGGGGCTGGTTACTTGAACTTGCTTGGAGGGCCCTTGAAGTTGCTAAATGGAGGCCCAATAGAACTTAATGAAGAATGTCTAGCCCATGAACTACTTTTTGAGAAATTTTTATAGTTTTTTATGTTTTTAGTTAATTTAACTTATTAGAATTCTTTTATATTTGTGTTTTTAGCTAAGTATTATTATTAGTTTAGGTATAGACTTAGAAATTGTTTAAATCTTCAAGTCTAGGATGTTCTTTTGTAGCCTATTTATGGGCATATATTCAGTTACGAATTTTTAAGATTTTGATGAATAAAAATTGAGTGATTTTCTCAAGATTGAGAATTTTCTTGGTTTTTGGATTAGAACTACTCTTGGTCTTATCAAGCTTGCTTGTGGCGAACCTAAACCTAGCTTAAAGTTATTCCATCTTGTTTTGTTTAGGGTTCTATAGGTTGGCTTCATTCCCTATGGATTTGTATTCATTGAAGAAGGGTTAATTCAAGGCAAAACAACCCACGTCAAGGTTGTTGGATTCAAGAAATCCATCGGGGTCTTGAGTTAACGAGTTGCATCTTGGAGATTCAAGGTTCCTGACTGTCTACGTACTTCTGTGCATATTAAGTTGTATCAGAGCTATCTTCTTGAATTTTCCAAGTTTTTCCAATCCAAATTTTGCTTTGGAGAATTTCTGATATATCCCTTTTTGTTTTTGGTCTTGTTTTTGTTGTTATTGTGGCAAAGGGCTTCAAACCTGGTCATAATAATTCGTGCTTTTGTCTAGTTTTCTTGCTTAAATTCGTTTCTAAATTTTTGCCAAATTTGTTTCATTGTTTTCCTTGTGAAAAATGTGCTTTAAGTTGTTTAGAGTCATTCTTGATTGCTTCTCAATCAAGAATTCTAGGTTTTATGTGGTATTTTGTGAATCTTGTTTGTTTTTGGTATTTTCTTGATTTTCTTGTGTCAAAAACTATCAAGTAAAGAAGATTCTTGAACTTAAGACATTCACAAATCAACTTTCTTGAAGTTTTGAGTCGTTCTTGAAGTAAAAAAAAAAAAAGAGTAAAAAAAAAGGCAAAAAAATCGTTTAAAAAAAAAGAGGCAGATTGTGTGCTTAAAAAAGAAAAAGCCAAAAGCACAAAGAAAAAAAAAAGAAAAAGAGGATAAAAAGGAGTGCACAACAAAGTAAAAACAGTGCACAATAATTTATTCAAAATTTCTTGAAGTTTCTTGGTGTTCTTAATACAAATCTTGGAGTTCTTAAACTTACTTGTTTAGTTTCTTGAACTTGCACCAAGCCGTCTTTGTGTTTCTTATGAGATGTGAGTTTCCGGAATTTTTTGCCTTGTTTCTTGAGGATTTGGACTCAACTACACACACCTAAGGATTTCTTTTTAGGAAACCAGTGTGCAGCCTTGTTTCCTCTTGTTTGTGTTTGTTTTTTAGGCCTTTTTGGGTGTGATTTTGGTTTTTAAAATCATTTCTTTAGTTTCCTAATTGATTTGTGTTTGGTTTTTGTTGTTATTTGTTCAAGAATCCTTCTAGGAAAAGGTTTCCAATCCTACTCCAACAAAGATTACTTGAGTTTTTACTTTTTGCACAAGAATATTATTTTCCTTTAAAAGAACATTAAAAATAAAGATTTTTCACACAATTATACCACACATTAGGGCGTCTATTTTTGTGCTAATCTTGTTTCTTTTCGTTCTTCTTGATTACTCTCTTTGTCATCCATACTCTAAGCTTAATTTTTCTTGACCTCCACATTTACTCTTGTGTTTGGGTTGACATTGGAGCTTGGTAAGATTAATTGAGTTGGTTCTTCATCAAAGGACCAACAAGAAGATTCTCAAGAGTGGAAAAAGGCTAAGTGGATGAGCTCATTCGAGGGTAAAAGCCATTAAATTGGTGTGATACACGAGAGTTTGAGTGTAAACACTAAGGGAGTGGTAAGGAGTGTTCTCTTTATTTTTATTTTCTTTTGGTTTCTAACTTTTTTGTGCAGGTCATAAACATGTCTAAAGAAGATTCCACATCCTCTCAAGTGGCCCCTATGGACTTAAAGATGCTTAGGGAAGCATTAGCTAGTGACTTTGAAAGGAGGATGCGCATAATGAAGGATGAAATTTTTGATGAGTTAGATAGGCATGCAAGCACTTCTCAACCACAAAAATCGGCCTCAAAGAATCCTTTTGAAGAGTCACAAAGTAAGGATTATGATTATGAAAGTGTAGTGCAAAGGCAAAGAAAGAGGGTACACAACAATCAAGACAATAATCTTGGTAGCATTAAGATGAAGATACCTCCATTCCAAGGAAGACTTAACCCCGATGCATATCTAGAGCGGGAACACAAGGTAGAACATGTGTTCAATTGCCATAACTACTCTGAGGGAAAGAAGGTACAATTGGCCGCCGTTGAATTCACTAACTTTGCAAGTGTTTGGTAGGATAAATTTGTGAAGGAAAGAAAGAGATGTGAAGAGGATCCCGTACACACTTGGCGTGAGATGAAGGCCATTATGAGAAAGAGATTTGTACCTAGCTACTATGCTCATGACCTCCATAGAAAGCTACAAACATTGAAACAAGACTCCATGAGTGTAGATGAGTACTTCAAAGAGATGGAGATAGCTCCTTATTCGTGCTGACATTAGAGAAGATGGGGAAGCTCTAATGGCAAGATTTGTAGATGGTTTGAACTATGAAATTGCTGAAAAGGTAGAGCTTCAACACTACCTAGACATTCATGACTTGGTGGACATGGCCATCAAGATTGAAAAGCAATTCAAAGCAAGGCGTTCTAGAGGTTATTCAACAAGTCAAGATCGTCCATCTTGGAGTAGAGAAACACCTAGAAGAGAGCAACAAGAGGGAGTGCCAAGGCAAAATTCAGCAGGGGATAACGATTCTAAGGCTAGCAATTCAATGCTTAAACCGTCTTCTAAGGAGAAAGATTAAGTGAAGCCAAGGCAAAGAGACATTAGATGCTATAAGTGTCAAGGTTTTTGACATATAGCTTCTAATTGTCCTAACAAAAGGGCAATGGTGATGTATGATGATGGTGAAGTTGCGAAGTGTAGAATCAAGTGAAAAGACTATGAAGGAATGCCATCTTTGGAAGGAGATTCTGATAGTGAAAGGAAGTTGTGACCTATGGTGATCGTGGGGATGCGTTGTTAGCAATGAGATCTCTACATATCAAACCGTAAAGAGGAGGAAGAAAGTGTCCAAAGGGAGGAACATCTTTCACACTCATTGCACTGTAAACAACAAGGTATGTAGTTTAATTATTGATGGAGGAAGTTGTACTAATGTTGCTTCTACCTTGTTTGTTGATAAGTTGAACTTGGAAGACCATGAGGCATCCAAAGCCATACAAGTTGCAATGGCTTGGTGATTCTAGAAATTTGAGGATCACAAAAAGAGTTCTAGTATCTTTTGCCATTGGAAAGTTCAAAGATGAGGTATGGTGTGATATAGCTCCCATGCAAGCTTGTCATCTACTTTTGGGGAGATCATGGCAATATGATAGAAGGGTGCTTTATGATGGCTTTGACAACAAATACACTTTCACTTAGGGGAAGAAAAACTGTCACTTTACATGCTTTGAAGCCAAGTGAGGTGCGTGAGGATCAAGTGCAAATTGCTAAAGATTTCCAGTTGAGAGCTAAAGAAAGGAAAGCAATTGAGTGGAAAAATGAGGAAAAAGTTGTGCAAAACACAAGTGAGAGTAGTAAAAGTGAGGAAATCGTGACTAATGAAAAAGAAAAGAGAGAAAAGAACAAGAGTGTTATGCTTGTTAGGCCAATAACTCTTGTATCTATGTACTCTAAGGAAGGTGATTATTTTGCTAACTCACTTAACCTATCTTTTTCTAGTGTCTTTGTGATCTTGTTGCAGGTTGGTATTGATAGGTATCATGGAAGGCCTATTGAAGTCGTTCTTGATAGTCATTGGAGAATTCATAGTTCAAGGAGTCATCCAACCTTCATGCGTGTATTGATGGATTTGCTTAAGGTGAATCACGACTTTTTGAGGAGGAAATTGGGCTTAAAGATCATTTATTGGCTTTGGATCAAGCATATTTTCAAAGAAGGCTTTAAGTCCAAAAGGTTCAAAATGTCCAAGATGGTCCAAATAGGTTGGCTTTTGTTGTGGTTGTGGATCAAGTTTGTTTTTAAAGAGAGAACAAGTCCAATTGAAGCCCACAAGAGGACAGCCAGCCCAAGACATATATTTGGACGAATTTTCTTTTATTTTTATTTTATTTGGACGAATTTTTAGTATTTTAAGTCACTAAATCATGTTTTGTTAAGTATTCTACTTATGTTAGATTTAGAGTTTTGGTAGTTTACTTTAGTTAAGCTTCTAGACTTTTCTTTACAAGAGTTTGTAAGCCTATAAAAGGCTAGGTACTGTTCATCCGAATTTTAATTAAGTCATTGTGTGATTAATAATATTGAGTTTCTCTTTTAGAGAGTTCTTCTTTGGTTCTTGGATTAGAACTATTCTTGGTCTTATCGAGTGATCTCGTGGCGACCAATACAACTAGCTTAGGATTATTCAAAGGGTTTGATTTAGGTCCAATTAGATTAATCCCAACTAGATTGCTTCCTTTGATAGGTAGAGGTCTAGCAATTATTCTAAGGGATTGAATTCAACAAGCTTGAATCAATTCAAGGCAAACCAACCTGATTTCTTCTTAATTGCTTGGAACGATTTCCTTGAGGTTAAGACATTCAAGTTGTTCGAGCAACATCTTTTGGCTTGATTGTGTTGGACAAATTCCATCAAGGTCAAATTCATTGAGTTGTTCAAACTGATTTTCAAGAGTTCTAGGCCGTTCACAATTCCGCGCGTATCAATTGGTATCAGAGCTTGGCTTCTTGAAATTCAGGTTCTTTCAATCCAATTTTCTTGAAGATCTTCTTCTTGAAATTTTGGATATATCCTATTTTTTTTCTTTTCCTTTGAATTTCCGTGATCTTCTTGTTATTCTTGTTCTTTCGTGCTAAAAAAAATCGTTTTTTCTTTTTCCTTGTTTTTCTTGTTGTCCTAATTGTGTTCTTTGTGTTTCTAGTGCTCCTTGAAATTCTTGTGTCAGTTCTTGATTGTTTCCAATCAAGAATTCTAGGTCTTGTGTGGTGTTATTGTGAATCTTGACTATTTTTATTGTTTTATTGAATTTCTTGTGTTAAAAACTCTCAAGTAAAGGAGATTCTTGAACTTAAAACATTCTCAAATCAACTTTCTTGAAGGTTTAAGTCGTTTCTTGTGGTTTTCTTGAAGTTAAAAAAAAAAGGCAAAAAAAATTCGTGTGCAAAAAAGAAAAAGCCAAAAGCACAAAGAAAAAGAAGGAAAAAGAGAATAAAAAGGAGTGCACAAAAAGGTAAAAACCATGCACAATCATTTATTCAATGTTTCTTGACTGTTCTGAGTGTTCTTGATACAAGTATTGGGTTTTTGAACTTACTTGTTTAAGTTCTTGGGAACTTAGAATCTGTCCAAGTTGCTCTTGAGTTTCTTGTTGAGTTTCTTGAATTTCTTGGAGCCCTTGAATAAGTTCTTGGACTTTCTTGGAGTTCTTGATTATTTTCTTGAAGTTCTTGAGTCTTATTTACAAGATCTGGAATCATCTAGTTGCTGAAAATTGACTTCTTGAACTTCTTGATTGCATAACTTCTTTTTCTTGAAAGAAACTTGGACATCTAGCTGAATCTTGATTGGGGGGAGATACTGCACGTTTTTTTCTGGAGTTTTTGGGGCTGTTTTGTTGAATTCTTGACCAGCTTTCTATTTGGGATTGGTAGGATCAAGTTCTTGAACTTGGTTCTTGGATTTTGGTTGAATATAGTTGCTGGAATTTTTTATAATTCTTACCTACGATTTTTCTGAAAATTTTTCAGTTTGTTTGATCTTAAAAAGGGGCAATAAGAAGCTGTTTTGGTGCTTAAATAGAAGGGAAATCCTAGTTCTAAAGGATTAGGAAAGCTGTGACAAGGTAAAAGGAAAGTAAGGAGGTTGTTGTGAGAAAAAGGAAAGTCTTTGTTTCCTAAGGCTTGAGGACGATTTTTCAAGTGCAAAAGGAAAGTATTTAACTTTCTTTAAGAGCTAAGGCTGTGTGGAAAGGAAAAGGAAAGTGGGGTTGACTTTTAGATTAGGGAAAGTCTTATTCTTGTGTGTGCTTGTTCTTTTTGGAAAGTAGTTTTTGTTTTTGCACAAGAATATTATTTTCTTTCAAGAAAGTTTTAAAAATCAAGATTTTTCATACAAGAATACCACACATTAGGGTTTCCTATTCCATGTTTTCTTGAGTCTAATCTTGAGTTTTACTCTTTCTTTAATTTTCCTTGTATCAAACTCTAATCTCTTATTCATATTCTTATTTATTTCTACTCTATTCTTGAGCTAATTGTTTTGATTGTTATAAGGTGACTTGATAAGGTTCAATTGAGCAAGTTCTTGTTTAAGAGCCTTATAAGAAGACTCTCTAGAGTGGAAAAAGGCTTAGTGGTGAGCTCATTAGAGGGAAAAAGTCATTGAACTTGAGTGATACACGAGAGTACGAGTGTATACACTAAGGGAGAGGTGAGGCTATTTCTCTTATTATTTTCTTTTGTTACTAACCTTTTTTGTGCAGGTTTTACATCATGTCTAGAGAAGAAGAAGAGTCACGTACGCCACCACCTTTTGACATGAAATACATGATGGAGGTAATGCTTAAGGAGGTGAAGAAAGCTGTCACCAATGCAATGGAGGGTGTACATGCTCGAATTGATAGCATTGAGAGGCCAAATCGTTCTAAGGCTTCTAGAATTCCCTTTGAAGAGGATGAAGGTGATATGTCTGACTACGAGGATGTCATTACTAGGAGAGGAAGGAGAATGCCACCTACCCGAGACAACAACTTGGGAAGCATCAAAATGAAAATACCATCCTTCCAAGGAAGACTTGATCCTGAAGCTTACTTAGATTGGGAGCGTAAAGTTGAACACATGATGCGCACGGGTTTGTGAACGGCCAAGATCGCTTGATGATTCCAAATGAAAGCCTCGAATATTCTTCAACGAAGAACGAAGAATCCTAGGGTTCTAATTTAGGTCGAGATGAGCGAGTTCATTCACCTAAACTATGGCTCTATGAATCTTGATCAAACGCGAAAGAATTACTCTAAGCAGGTATTTTGGTCGCCACAAGCATAGGCTTGATAAGACCGAGAACGGTTCTATTCCAAGAACCAAGAAAGCGCTCTGAAAGAGCTCTCAAAAACACACCTTTAGGGTGAATAATGATCCAAAATCTCATAATCTCATTAAACGAACGAAGTCAGCCTTTAAATAGGCTTAGAAGCATATTACAAAATATGGAAAGTAAATCACTAATAAAACTCTAGATAAGCACGATCACTAATCATAGTCTATCATGCCTAACTATTAGGAACGGATTACAACTATGGAATAATTAAAATACTAAGAGAAACCCTAAATTAAGACGAAGTTGCACGTTCTGTGGGAGGCCGCGGGGTGGCCTTAGGCGCGGACTCGATCAGATCGTCTGCTGCTCTCCCTTAACCATTCAGACTCAATCTGATGGAGGCCGTGGGCAAGGCCGCGGCGCGGCTTGATGCGCGTCCTTGGTCAGAAGTTGCGTTCCTCCATCTTTTTGGGCGACTTGAATACTTTGCCCAATCCCTTGGTCAACCATGGCTTTCCCCAACGATCCATCTTCCAGTAAAGCTCCATCCTTGACCAAAATTAGTGTAACAAGTCTTGGCAATTGTAAAAAGTCATCCCACGTAGCTTCATCCGTAAGCGTACCCATGATCAATCTATGCAATTTCCTTGTTCTTGAGCACCAACATAGGGTTGCTTGATAGACGATCCTTGGCTTCCTCAGCTCGGTTATGAACAGCTCATCTCCATGGGATCCATCGTGAACCGTGCTCATATCAGACTCCCCCTCTTGAAAATGATTCGTCCTCGAATTGTCGCCTACATCATAAAAATGAACATCAGTAACAATGGAAATATTAGTTACGTTAGTAGGCTCACCTTGCAAAAGTAAACCATAAATGTTCCCAAGAAACTCGAACTTCCTTAAGCAATTATCATCATAAATAAACCTAAAATCAATATTTCTTGAGTTAACACTATAAAACTCACATATAATCAACACAGATGTATAGATAGATTCATGTATTAGAGCAATAAAATTTCCTTGATGAGAATCATCCCTAAAAACATGAACAAAAACTAACATATCGGGACACAAAGCAACATAACTACCATAAGATAAATACTCCAAAATAGCAACACAATGAAAATAACCAACCAATAAAACAAGTGGACAATGTGCATAAGTAGACCTACTAGGCTCACAATGCAATATAAACTCAAGATCACAATTAACAAAACCTAAACGAGTAATTAAACTGTCTAAACACACATATGCTTTAGCTTGAGAATAACAATGAAAACTAGCATGCACAGGGTACTTAAGAATAACTAAGCCATGAACAATGAAAATCCTAGAACGCATATCACATGAAGAATCATGTAACAAAAATTTCAAAGTATCAGACATAGAGTGAATTAACAAGAATAAACTCCTAAAACAGAATGCAACATATAAATCGTCACATCTTAGATGCACAACACAACTGTTTAGACTAGAATGAACATATGAAGTAAAACTAAGATGCATGTTAACAACACTTAAATGAAATAAAGACAGAAAATCTCGCCACCAAGAAAATGAAGTAAGCAAGTAAGGAATAATGGTGATGGTGTTATGAATCCTCCCATATCCTTTGCCTTTGATGAACGCCACTTGACCAACTCCATCCTCATGGAATCGTCCCTTTATGAAAGGCATATTTCTTGCTAATTCAAACTGCAAAAAAGACACAAAAGTACTAGACCAAGAAAACAAAAATGCATCAGCTAGCTTAATCAAAGCATAGTAAACAGCTTCATGCATGCCATCTTTGTAAACCCTATTCAAGCTCAAATAGCACTTAAATGTGGTAGCACAAGATATTTCACCTAAACTCATCACAAAAAAAAAAAATCACAATCCATAATAGGTGAATCCTCAACAAGGTCTTGCACAAGATGCTCATGCAAAAGATTAGACTCATACATACTACCAATGCTCAAATGAAGTATGTCATAATAGGTTGGATTCACTATGCAAGAATATGTCATGAAACAAAACACTTAAACTACACATAGAAGTAGCAAAGATGAAATTACCAAAAGTAATCGATACTAAAACATTGAGAACAAAATGTAATTCATGTAATAATGTTATATGCAATGCATACTCACTTATGCTAAACACAGAATAAACACAATCATTCAAGGTTAATCTAAAATATAAAACACACTTAAATCTAATGTTTGGATACCAATGTATTCCATGCCACCAATCAAACACATAACCCAGCAACCAATTGTCATTGATGGCACAAGATAACAAACTTGCTAAAATATGTCCTTAATTCACCAAACTTCTCCCTCGAACTCTTTCCACCTTTTTATGTGTTGTATGAGTAACATCAGATTGCATGTGAACAACGTTAGGAGAACATATAGCTTGTCGCTTACTCCCTTGAAGGATTACTCCATGATTCTGCGCAAAGGGAACAAACACACTGGGAAAATAAAAGTGAAGAGAGTTAGTGAATAAACAATCTTCTTTGTACACGGGTACAAGAAGTTTTGGTTTCACAATCACAGCACTTGTTGCCTCACTTATGATATGAGCACGGTTCACGATGGATCCCATGGAGATGAGCTGTTCATAACCGAGCTGAGGAAGCCAAGGATCGTCTATCAAGCAACCCTATGTTGGTGCTCAAGAACAAGGAAATTGCATAGATTGATCATGGGTACGCTTACGGATGAAGCTACGTGGGATGACTTTTTACAATTGCCAAGACTTGTTACACTAATTTTGGTCAAGGATGGAGCTTTACTGGAAGATGGATCGTTGGGGAAAGCCATGGTTGACCAAGGGATTGGGCAAAGTATTCAAGTCGCCCAAAAAGATGGAGGAACGCAACTTCTGACCAAGGACGCGCATCAAGCCGCGCCGCGGCCTTGCCCACGGCCTCCATCAGATTGAGTCCGAATGGTTAAGGGAGAGCAGCAGACGATCTGATCGAGTCCGCGCCTAAGGCCACCCCGCGGCCTCCCACAGAACGTGCAACTTCGTCTTAATTTAGGGTTTCTCTTAGTATTTTAATTATTCCATAGTTGTAATCCGTTCCTAATAGTTAGGCATGATAGACTATGATTAGTGATCGTGCTTATCTAGAGTTTTATTAGTGATTTACTTTCCATATTTTGTAATATGCTTCTAAGCCTATTAAAGGCTGACTTCGTTCGTTTAATGAGATTATGAGATTTTGGATCATTATTCACCCTAAAGGTGTGTTCTTGAGAGCTCTTTCAGAGCGCTTTCTTGGTTCTTGGATTAGAACCGTTCTCGGTCTTATCAAGCCTATACTTGTGGCGACCAAAATACCTGCTTAGAGTAATTCTTTCGCATTTGATCAAGATTCATAGAGCCATAATTTAGGCAAATTGAACCTCGCTCAAGTTGGTCTAAATTAGAACCCTAGGATTCTTCGTTCTTCGTTGAAGAGTATTCGAGGCTTTCTACTTGGAATCATCAAGCGATCTTGGCCGTTCACAAACCCGCGCGCATCAATTGGTATCAGAGCCTTGTTCTTGATGTTCCAGGTTTTCAATCCGTATTTTTCCTTTGAAAGATCGGATATATCCCTTTATTCTTGTTGTTTAATTGTTGTTTGTCAAGTGCTTCGTGCCTAGACAACAACTTGTGTGTTTCTTGTCTTTTCTTGTGTTCCATGTTTCTTCTTTATTCCATCCAGATCTGCTTTTGTTTTGATTCTTGTGTTTCTAGTTTTGTTTTCATGTTTTCTTGAAATTCCTTAGGGTTTAGGGTCGTTCTTGATTTTCTTGAATCAAGAATTCTAGGTCTCGTGTGGTATATTTGATAAATCTTGTTGTTTTCTTGTTTTCTGGTGTTCTTGTGTAGAAACAATTTTTAAGGGGGCTGAAATCTTCTAGAAAATTGCAGTGTTTGTGTGATTCTGTTGTTGGTTGTTTTGGAAAAAAAAAAAAAAAGAGTACTGTAGCGAATACTGTAGCGATACTGTTCACGAGCACTGTTCATCCTGTGTTACTGTTCACCGAGAATTTTGTCCAGATTTGTTAGTTTCTTGTGAGTTCTTTGGATTCGTGAGTTGTTTTGGTGTTTGATTTAAAAAAAAAAAGAAGAAAAAAAGAGTCGTGCACAACAAGTTAAAGAGCCGTGCACCAAAAGAAGTAGAGAAGGAAAGAGGCGTGCAAAGAAGGTGTGGAAAAAGCCTTGCACTAATCTGTCCAGATCTGTTTTTTGGTGTTTTGGTAGTGTTTCTTGATGTTCCTTGAAGTTTATGTTGTGTTTCAAGGCTTACCTTTGAGTTCTTGAATTTAAGAAAACAAGTTTGTGAGTTTCTTGAGTTTGTCCAGCCTTTTTGATGGATTTCTTGATGTTCTTGATCAGTTCTTGAACTTCTTGAAAATCTTGGGTGGTTTCTTGAAAGAATCTTGGGGGTTATTGAGGTTCTTGATTGAAAAGAGTTAACTTTCTTGAAGTCTTGATTGCTGGAAATTTGGTTTTGAAGTTCTTCCATATTATCTTGAAGTTCTTGAGTTATCTTGTTTGTTGGAAGTTGTGTTCTTGGACTTCTTGATTAATAGTTTTATTTTTCTTGGAAGAATAGCTTGCTAGGATTTTATTTCTTGGATGATAAGATGTGTTTCTTGAAAATTCCAGCTTGGATTAATTGAAGAAATCTCCCCCAAATCTGTCCAATTGTGTTTTAGAAGGAAAAAGAAAACAAGTTTCCTAATTTTAAGGGGAGAAACGATCTTGAGAGAAAATCATGGAGAAATTTTAGGAGGGGAATGTGCTGCAATCTTGGAGGAATTTTAGGAGTTTGGTTGTGTCCCTTATTGAAAAAAAAAAAAAGGAAACTAGTCTAAAAGTGTGGAAGAGGAAGCCGTGTGCTTTTAAGAGAAAAAGTAGGAATGTCCTAATTTGTAGGGGATTGGGAGTGAGCAAAGAGAGAAAGGAAAGTGTGGTGGTTTTTGAATAAGGAAAGTTGATTTCTTGTGTATGATTGTTCCTTTTGGGAAAAGTAGTTTTTGTTTGCACAAGAATATTGTTTCCTTTCAAAAGAACAATAAACAATCAAGATTTTTCAGTCAACAATATCACACATTAGGACATCTCATTTGTGTCTTTCTTGAGTCAAATCTTATTTGCACTATTTTCTTGATTTCCTCTTGATCAAAGTCTACTCTAAGCCTTCTCTTTTGTCTACTCTCACCATTAATCTTGCATTTGGGTATCCATTAGTACTTGGTAAGAGTGATTGAGTGGTTCTTCATCAAAGGGCCAATAAGAAAGCACTTTAGAGTGGTAAAAGGCTAAGGGGTGAGCTCATTTGAGGGAAAAAGCCATATACATTGAGTGAAACACGAGTGCTTGAGTGCATATAGTAAGGGAGTGGTGAGGCTATCTTCTTATTAGTTGTTTTCTCTGTCACTAACTTTTCTTGCAGGTTTAAATATGTCTTGGGAACCTATTGTGCTCAAAAGAACGAATCATTTTGATCACAATGTCACATCTCATTCCTCTAAGAGATACATCAATGATCGTGATTATGCTACATATGCTTCAAGAAAAGTAGAAAGGAAGGTACCATCGAAATATTCTCAATCTCATCATTCTTCTAAACAGTCTATCATTGACGATTGTGGATATGAGGGTGTTGCTTCAAAGAGGAAGGAAAGACCATTGAATTCTAAACCCTCTAGAAGACAACATCTTGATTCTCCATGGAAAGAGTTGAAGAATGAATGTGAGGATATGGATGAGCTTGTACAGAAGCTTATGGATGAATATAAAGCTCATATGGCTGCTCAAAGAGAAAAGAAAGCTCGTGAAGTTGATTTCATACAACCATTGGGGGTGTCAAGTAAAGCTGATACATCACCATTGGAGGAGTCACACTTGGAACAGCAATTTGAGACCTAATATTAAGAAGCCAATGGAGGAGACGTGTGAGACTTCCAAACCACCATGTGGAGTTGATCTTGAAGTACTCTTGGAAACCACAAAAGGTTGAAAAGTCACCTTTGGAAACAAAGCCAAGGAATGCACTCGAAGGAGAAAATGAGAGTAATCAAAAAGAAGAGAGTGTACAAGACCTCAGTAAGAATGACAAGTTTCTTGAAGGAAAAGAAAAGAGCGAAGGAAAGAGTATGAGTATTGAGAGAAAACAAATTGAGTGCAATGTGAAACAAATTGAGTGGAAAAATTCTGAGATAAAAAAAGAAAATAGGGGAGGGGAAGATAGCATAAGTGAGGCAACAAGTGCTATGATTGTGAAACCAAAACTTCTTGTACCCATGTACAAAGAAGATTGTTTATTCACTAACTCTCTTCACTTTTATTTTCCCAGTGTGTTTGTTCCCTTTGCACAGAATCATGGAGTAATCCTTCAAGGGAGTAAGCGACAAGCTATATGTTCTCCTAACGTTGTTCACATGCAATCTGATGTTACTCATACAACACATAAAAAGGTGGAAAGAGTTCGAGGGAGAAGTTTGGTGAAGCAAGGACATATTCTAGCAAATTTGTCATCTTGTGCCATCAATAGCAATTGGTTGTTGGGTTATGTGTTTGATTGGTGGCATGGCGTGCATTGGTATCCAAACATTAGGTTTAAGTGTGTTTTACATTTTAGATTAACCTTGTGTGAGTATGCATTATTGCATGAGTTACATTCTAGTCTCAATGCTTTAGTATCGATTACTTTTGGTAATTTCGTCTTTACTACTTCTATGTGTAGTTTAGGTGTTTTGTTTCATGATATATTCTTGCATAAGTGAGTCAAACTATTATGGCATACGTAGAAAAGCAACTCCAAGCAAGAAGATTGAGGAGTGGTTCAAACTCATCAAGTGGAGTAAGATGGAGGCGTAATGCAACATTTGAGGAGAAGGAAGAGCATTCCACTTCTAGGGCCAAAGAGATCATGAGCTCTAAGAATGAAGCAAAGTCTTCAACGCCACCAACAAAGAATAAGTCCGAGGCATCACAAAGGAGTAGGGATTTGAAGTGTTTTAGGTGTCAAGGCATTGGTCACATAGCTTCTCAATGCCCTAACAAGAGAGTTATGCTAATGAGAGATGATGGTGAGTATGAAAGTGCATCTTCAAGTGATAAAGATATGCCACCATTGGAGGGAGAAAGTGATGAAGACATTAGTGCCGCCCATGGGGAAATTTTGGTCACTAGGAGGGCAATTGGATTTGCACCTAGAGAGGATGGTGATCAAGTGCAACGAGAAAACATATTCCATACTCAATGCAATGTGAATGATAAGGTATGTAGTATGATAATTGACAATGGAAGTTGCACTAATGTGGCTAGTGTTCTTTTTGTTGAAAAGCTAGGATTGCCCACAAGGAGACATCTTAAACCATACCATTTGCAATGGTTAGCTGATAATTCTGATTTGAAGGTGACTAAGCAAGTGGAAGTGGAGTTTTCTATTGGTACTTACCATGACAAAGTGTTGTGTGATGTTGTTCCTATGCATATTTGTCATATACTATTGGGGCGTCCATGGCAATTTGATAGAAATGCCATGTACAATGGGTTGAAGAATAGGTACACTTTTGATTGGCAAGGTCAAAAGATATCACTTAAGCTATTATCACCATTGGAAGCATATGAAGATGAAGTGCGCATAGCTAGGGATTGTGAAGAGAGAAAGAATTCTTTGAAAGCACAAGCAAAAGTAAAGAATGCTAAAAAGGATGAGAGAGTACTTGAAAAGAATGAATGTGGTGAGTTGAATGAAGGGAAACAAACTAAAGTTGTAAAAGAAAAGGGAGTGAAAAATAGCAAGAGTGAGAATAAGAGTGTCTTACTTGTGAGACCAAAGCTTCTTGTACCCTTGTACAATGAAGTAGATTATTTTGCTAACACTCTTAACACTTGTTTTCTCTTTGATTTTCTTCCAAAGACTCTTTTGAATACCTTAGGTTTACTCTTGAGGCATTCATAGGCTTTATCAATCGAGTTCTTGCTTGATTGTAGTGCCACAAACCCCTATACCAAGGTTCGTTGGTGCAGGTCATCAACGGGTTGAGGTTTTTCCCAAACCAGTATCAGATCCCAAATGATCCTGAAACTCTTGATCCATGGTTTACGTCATAAGTAAGGCGTAGGTCACATCAACTTCGAATCAGAGCTAGGGTGGGAGGTATTTGGTTATATCTCTTTTATGTTCTTCTTCGTGTGTCCGTTCGTTTTGTGAATCATTCTTGTCTTGTCCCTTGTTTTTTTTATTTCATGTTCTTCAAATCTATCTTGTCTTTCTTATTTGGTTATATCCCATCCATGAATTTCTTGGTGTTCTTGTCAATTCTTGTTTAAAAAAAAAATCGCTACTGTTCGTTAGTTACTGTGTCGCACTGTTCACCGGCACTGTACACGGAACACTATTCATTCATGTTACTGTTCACAAGGGATTTTGGCTGGGTTTTCTATTTGAATGGCACCAATTTGATTTGTAGTTGATTTATTTGTGATTCAAAGTTAAAAAAAAGAAGAAGAAAGAAAGAAAATTACTTTGTGAAAAAAAAAGATCAGAAAAGAGGGCAAAGTCCTTGATTATAGAGATTGAATTGTGATTCCTTTAGTTGGTGCTAAAGTTAAAATTGGGTAATAGAGTTCCCTTTATTTTTGGGGGGGATAGGAAATTGAATTCATTGATTGGGAATTGTCTTATTCTTTCAGGAATTAACCCGTATTCCGGTTACTTCGTGCATTTGTCCATTCTACTCCTAAATTTTTTTCACATTCACTGTCCATATTTCCCTTCTTGTCATTTTCAAAATTTTGGCATCCTATTCAAGCTACTTAATTGGTTAAGTCTTGAATCCTGGAGGAATAACCTAATTTCTTCAAAGGAGTTAGTGAGGATCTATTGAGAACAATAAGGAGAGCTACAAAAACCTCTTTGAGTGAGAAACATTAGAGAGTGAGTGAAACACTCAGGGAGTGAAGTGAGAAAAATTTTTTACTGTTTTACTAACATGTTTTGTGCAGCTACATCTAGCAATGGCCAAAGAAAGTGGCTCAGCTACTGTGGACATTAAGCTACTAACGGAAGCTATTCTTGGAGAATTGGATAGGAGGCTTCAAGTATCCCTGGATCCAATTCATCAACGAATTAATCAGTTGGAAAATTCGCAAATGAGAGCCAAAACTGACCGAGAAAGAACTCCTCCACATGAGGTGGAAGGATCTACAAGGAGACCAAGATATGAAAAGAAGCAAACAGATCCATTCAGAGGTGTCAAAATCAAGATTCCCTCTTTTCAAGAGAAGTCTAACC